>OU343061.1:43543127-44120334 GCA_910593695.2 Ocypus olens
CCCTCATTTATCGCACAGCCAACTCAGAACGAAAATTTTGTGGCCCACACGGTACAAAAATTTAACATAAGTTTGTAGCTACATTCTTCTAGAATTCATTACGTCCATTCCCAACCATCTACCATGTATATGAAACGAGATTTGTTCGTTCGAATGAGTCGCCGTCTGTTAATATTTTCAGTGGTTAAAATTTTTTTTAAAAATGGTTAACCGTTTATAGTGCCCAAGAGCTTTTCAATTCTTCGAAAGAAAACTTTTTTTTACATTCTACAATAAAACTAGTTGCCAGCCAATGTGTTAATAATGTGTCTAAAGGCAACATTGCGTATGAATATATTGGAAGTATACCAGTGCTGCAAAATTACATTTTTCTCATAGCCGTGTTGGTACTTTTCATTTTTTAGTGTTCGTCACTGAAGATGTCAAAAAAGTCTAATCTATGAGTAGATGGAGTATATACATGACAAACAGTAGGGACACCCAAATAATCAAAAACCTAAGAGAAATAAATCCCTAATCTGGTTGGCCAATAAAAAAAACCGAGTATACAGTTACAAAAAATAATTGAATGCAAAATTCCATCACGTGACTAGATAAAAATAAATCCATACACATCTGATTATTCAAAACAGTTAACCTCTTCACGCCCAGCTCGCCACATGTGGCGACAAGCAAAGTCACTGAAGATGTCAAAAAAGTCTAATCTATGAGTAGATCGAGTATATACATGACAAACAGTAGGGACACCCAAATAATCAAAAATCTAAGAGAAATAAATCCCTAATCTGATTTGTCAATAAAAAAAAACTGAGTGTACAGTTAAAATAATCGAATGTAAAATTCCATCAAGTGACTGTAGATAAAAATAAATCCATACACACCTGATTATTCAAAACGGTTAACCTCTTCACGCCCACATGTGGCGACAAGCAAAAAAAAAGAAAACGAAAATATTGTACTAAAAAATTACTTCTTTAGCGCCATCTATGGAATATTTTTTTCATATTTTTTTCCATAAATGAGTAAGTTTGTGACAGTTAATTAATATTTCGTAGAAAAATGTAACGGCAACAAAAATGTATTCTTTCAGTAAACTTGGGACTATGCTAATCAAAGCAGCATGGGCGCGAAGTGGTTAAGCAACATTTAAATTTTCGTTATTATCATAAGTATAACATATTGTATTGTCTTTAACCTCTTCACGCCCAGCTTCGCCACATGTGGCAACAAGCGAAAAATGAAAATAAAAACATTGTACAAAAAAAATGACTCCTTTAGCGCCATCTATGGAATATTTTTGTGAAAGACAGTGAAATCATATGTCGTAGAAAAAGTTAACAACAACAAAGAAGTAATTTTTAATCAAACCTGGGATTAAATTAAAGCAGCATGGGCGCGAAGTGGTTAATGAAATAATGGGGTCCACAAAAAACAAACTTATTTTCAGAGAAGTCGTACATACTAGAATACCTGATCTAGACTGTCATCCTTATTCTTCGACCTTTTCTTCTTTTTAGCTTTCACTTCGTACGGATTTTCCACAACGGCTTCTTGTATCCGACTGTCGTCCAACTCGTCAAAACAAGCGTTTTCCACACCCGCCTCAACCTCTGACTTTCCCTTCTTCTTCTTCTTCTTACCACTAGCTTCAGCAGTTTCTGCAACAATTTTATCCTTCTTCTTTTTCTTTCTACTATTCGCATCATTCAGACCAGAATCAAAATTCTTATTTTCATCGACTATTTCTTCATCAGCCTCCGTGATCGTGTTAAGGTTATGTTTCTCCATGGGCGGCGTATGGAAAATTGGATCGAATCCGGGATTGCAGACGCCCACATCCTTCGTTTTCTTCTTTTTCTTCTTCGGGCTCTTTTCATCAGCATCTTCCAACTTTCGCTTCTTTCCACCAGAATTGTTCAATTCTTCTACGGGCGCTTCAGATATGTACGAAACAAATGTAGGCGTTTTTGGATCCGAATCATCAACCGTCCTCTTCTTTTTGCATTTTTTTTTCGGTGCAGAATCAAATTCTTCTAACTCCGATGTTTTCTTATTTTTATCAACAGTTTCTTCTTCTTCATCAGACTCCGTGATTGTATTAAGGTTATGTTTCTCCGTGGGCGGTGTATGGAAGATTGGATCGAATCCGGGATTGCAGAGGCCCACATCCTTCGTTTTCTTCTTTTTCTTCTTCGGACTCTTTTCGTCGCTCTCTTCTGACTTTCGCTTCGTTCCACCGGAATTATCCAGCTCTATAGAAGCTTCAGATATGTACGAAACAAATGTAGGCGTTTTCGGATCCGAATCTTCAACCGCTCTCTTCTTTTTGCATTTTTTTTTCGGTGTAGCTTTCAACTCCTCAACGGAGACTTCGAGTGTTTTGTGTTTCTTCTTTTTCGAAGATTCTGTTTCCACATTTTCTTCACTTTGAATTATTTCGTTAGATTTATTTTTCTTCTTCTTAGACGAAGATGAAACTACACCGTCGTCACCATTTATTGGTGCATCTTTTTGCGGTGTCCACTTTTGAAATAAATCACCTTCTTCTTGATTTTCAACTTGATTATTACTTTGAAATCCGAAGCCGTAATTAGAGCGTTCTGTTTCCGCATTTTCTTCACTTTGAATCATTTCAATAGATTTCTTTTTCTTCTTCTTAGACGAAGATAAAACTACACCATCATCACCATTTATTTTCTGCGGTGTCCACTGTTGAAACACATCTCTTTCTTCTTGATCTTCAACTTGATTATTACTTTGAAACCCGAAGCCATAATTAGAACGTTCTGTTTCCACATTTTCTTCACTTTGAATCATTTCATTAGATTTCTTTTTCTTCTTAGATGAAGATAAAACCACACCATCATCACCATTTATTGGTGCATCTGTCTGCGGTGTCCACTTTTGAAACACTCTTTCTTCTTGATCTTCAACTTGATTATTGCTTTGGAACCCGAAGCCGAAATTAGGGCGTTCATCTTCGGAATCCGATTTCTTCCTTGCGGTACCATTGTTTTCCATGCTGAAACCATTTTTCTTCGCTAACTTGTTCTTGAAATAGTCAGTCATTGATCCACCCATTATGGTTTTGACGCCGTGCGCGGGGTCGGAATCTTCTCCCTCCGGAGTCGCGGATTCCTTGGGGGCCTCAGGTTGTTTTTTGTGCAAATGTTTACGCCCGAATACGTTGGCCAGATCTTTGTCGGAGTACCGGCTGATATCTTTACCCCTGGTGAATTTTTTGTAGTGTATCCTCGCTTTGGAGTTCTTCGATTTCTCCACCAAAGAGGTGACACGTTTCTCGATTTTGTGGGCTTTGTCCTGGCCCGAATTGAGGCTGTTGAGGAGGGCGGAAAATTTATCTTCGTGTTCGGTCCATTGGTCGTCTCTCTCTTTAAAACCCATACCTCGAAAGATAAAAAATAAAAATAGGCATTGGCTTTTCGGAACTTTTTGTAACTTGTAATATTGTAGACGTAAGAAACTTACGAAGACTGCAAAATGGAAAAATAATGCTTTTTGGAACTTCTTTCTGATAATTGAATGAATACAAAAAAAAATGTTAACACAATATAATGTAATTATGTTTTATTACAGTTTTGGTGTGAGTTATGTTTTGAGCCTTTTTCCTCCTAGTGAGAAAATTATTTTTTTCTACGTCCGTTAAAAAATGTACAGTTTTTTTTCATTAATTTGCGTTCATAAAATATGTGTTTTCTGAAGCCTTCCGGAAGCGTGAAAAAAAGTGCCATAACGGTTCATTTTTTCACCCTTTCGTGTGAAAAAAAGTGCCGTAGCGGTTCATTTTTTAACGCAACTAAAAAATCGTTTGCGCAAAGTGTGTCATGAAAAAAGTATTACTTTACTCACTTGTTGCATAAATAACTATTCTAGGTGTATTTCAATTCAATTCAATTTTTTTGGTGTTCTAACAGAGTTTTACACAAGTGACTTGATTAAATGCAATAAAATATATAACTAAACCTAAAAGCACACAAATAAAAGTAATTAGTTATTGAACACGTGATAAAAGATATAAAATTTAAAATAACGTGTGAGCCACAAAATTTTATTGCAGAGTTGGCCATGCCTGAGAGAGAGAGAGAGAAACATAGCAGTCATGTCCGAGATTAATTCATTTTTTTAAATCTAATTCAAATCTCATGACGTAATAATATGCGACGTACCTCATTTATCTCACAGCCAATTCTGAAACAAAAACTTTGTGGCTCACACGATACAATTTAAATGAACGGTAACGTCTTACAATTGCCAAAATTCCCCCGTACCGCATGTTCTTGCAGCAATGGCAGATTACAAAGATAATTTGTTTAAATGAAATTGAAAATCTTATTATTGCATTTTAAAATTGCATATCCCTATGAATAATGCAATTTATGGTACTCAAAATACACCACCGACATACAACATGCAATTGACGGAGATTATCCCTATGATTATATTACATTTAAAATAATGGAGACATTGTACGCAGATAGAAAAAATGAAAAATAAAACATAATTTTTATAAATTAAAATACAACGATTATACCATCCTTACCTTTGCTGTCGTTTTTATAGTTGACTTTTACATGCTCCGTAATTCCATCCAGATTGACACCTAATCCTTTTCCATTCGACCAGCCCATTTTTTCCAGCATCTTCTGCCCAAACTTATTTTGATCTGTAAACGAAAAATTTAGCAATTGTAAGGAAAATTCAGCACAACTTGAATAGCGAGAGTACTTGAATATTATACACTGTAACTAATCGCCCTTTCCTATGCATGAGGGATGGACGATATTTCACGTACCTATGATTTTTCACCGATATTTAAAAATCGGATAGTTACTGTTATTAACAGGCGAATTTTACCGTGATTGCTACTTAAAATCACAAATATTACCCAAACTGTGACTGCTACTTAAACTGTGAACGCTACTTAAGAGTGATTGCTACTTAAAATCACAACTATTGCCCGAACTGTGATTGTTACTTTTGTATAGCATTAAGTTGAAATTTATACATAAAAATCAGCGACGGTTCACGGGTTTTTTTTTAGGGAAAACCGAGGAACAAGAGGTGGTAATACAGATAGGTGCGGTCACGCAACCAGCCGACCCTACCTATCTGTATTGCCACCCTTGTTACCTCGGCCGTACCAGAAAAAAACCCTGCGAACCGTCACTGATAAAAATTCTAACATAGTAAATGGCTGTGATTACCAGTTACGACGTTTACTAACCGTGATCACAGTTCAAATCACTGACATTAAAAAGTAACAATCACAAGTAGCAAAGTGATTCAAAAGTAGCAGTTTTGCTCATCTCCACTCTGCATCACTTTAATTCCGCTCACAAAGAGAATACGTAAGTGCAACAGGGTACAGTACAGGTCGGCAAACATAACTTGCCGTTGCGCAGTGGCGAAATTGTGGGCGGTACCTTCAAAGGGCGAACAGTTCGCGCGCCTGGTACATTCATTTTCAATGCGGAGGAGAGCGCCCGATTGAGTTTTAAATGAATAGCACACACGAAGAATACGTGCTTGCTTATTACAGAGACTGTACTCGGCCGGCAGTAGACAGAGAGCTTTCACTTCCTCTCTGCGCGTCTGGCCAACTTATATTCACCATCCTGTAGAAATAAAACCGAAGCAGAGGTCGTGGAACAGATTGTATTGAAAGCAATACATAATTCACGGTTAAGTCGAGTAAATGCAATTTGTGCAAATAATTATTCTGCGTAATGTTACATCCTCAATATTTAGTTCGGGGGTAATAATTATGGAATTACCATCTGTCCAATATTTTCCACGAGGATTCAACGACCACTTCTGCTTTACTTTCCTCTCGGCCAACATCGACATCTTAAGGGCACTTGTGTACACATGCACTTAAAATAAGTAAATTAAAAATTGTAGCAAATTACTTAATTAATTAATTAATATCACACGATAAAAACACGTGTGTGTGTGAAGATTACAACTAACCTCACAAATACAGATGAAAGAAAGAGCGCAAGGCACAGGACCGAGTTGTATGTCTTGAAATCACTTTCAATGGATTAATTTAGTTTAAATGAGGTTGTATGTCTTGTAATGCACTTTCAATGGATTCCTTTAGTTAAAATGAAGTTGTGTGTCTTGAAATGCACTTTCGATGGATTTCTTAAGGTTACAGGAGGTTGTATGTCTTGAAATGCACTTTCAACGGATGTATTTAGTTGCTGCGAATAAAGTTTAGGTAGCGCCACATGTCGTATTATTAATTTCTCTTGAAATGCGTTATCAATGTATTATTTAATTTGCGCTTAGTTCGCATAAATGTTAGATGTTGTCCTGGGTCTAAAGTAGGGCTCGACATTTACTCCGTTTTTCGGAGATATTTAGCTTAATAACAGTGACGGTTCTTGGGTTTTTTTCTGGTACGGCCTAGGAACAAGAGGTGGTAATACAGATAGGTGGAAGGTCTCTGCAACTGACCCTACCTATCTGTATTACCACCTCTTGTTCCTCGGCCGTACAAGAAAAAAACCCCGCGTACCGTCACTGCTTAATAAACATTTACAAGCCGTAAACGTAAAAAAATAAAGAAAAAAAAATCACATTTTTTATAAGTTGTTTCTACCGTCGATACCTGATTAAAAAAATTGGACGCGATCTAGTTGGACCCGAGATTATTAAATATTGATGCCTTCGCGTAGGTACTGCTAACACTTTTTATAGAGAATTTATCTAAGCTTTAACTTTGTAGCACACTGCTTTAACCATAAAGTTATGCTGAAAAGAGATAAAAAAAAAACACAATTTGCACGATTCCGGGAGCAGCATAGCTCAGAAAGTCACATTTTAAAAAAGAAATGTGGTGAACTCACTGAAGCTTCTGAAGCGAGTGGTTCAGAATAACCAGGATCGTCGGAGGAGACGAAGGCAGAAACCTGACAGCCTAAGCCATTCAAATCAGGGGTATGACAAGAGAAACATATTGGATGGCGCCACCATAAAAATTCGATGGATTTCTGTAAATTATGTTTGTTGCTAACACTAGACGGCGCTTTACCACGGTAAAATTTATCTACATGCCGTGTAATTCCCCGTGTTACTTGAAACATAGAATGTCAAACAGTGCGGATCTGTGAGTGCGGAAATCGAGGACGAATAAAACAATAATTTCGTGTTGGCCTCATAGCACAGTATGTACAAAATATATGTGTACACCACCCGATGAAACGTTATTAACAAGGTAAATATTGGTAAACAAAAACACCATGTTTTACTATTTATATTAAGTAGAATAAATATTATACAACTTGCCAAGTAGTTTTGTTTACAGGAACATTCTCGAAGGGAGAGTATAATGTTTACTTAATATAAATTGTAAAACAAGTAAAACCAAATGTAGTGTAGTACGAAAGAATAAATATATACGTATCGGTTGTGTGCATGTGTTGATATTAGTTCACGCCGCTATTCACAGATGGCGCTTACCGATTCCAATTTATCAACATGCCTTGTAGCTTCCTGTTATTCCATGATTCAAATTGGTTCGCTGAGGGGCAACTCACGACCAGAAGGAAATCCGATTCACATGTTGACGTACAAAACTAATTTCCGGTAACGGGAAGCTTGGTATATTTTCGTTGCCGTTCCCGCTGAAGCTCCCTTTGTCACGCGCATTGCAGCGCCATTTCGTACCAGCGGACCTGCGGCTGAACGAAAAATGCGATAAATGTTGCGCATATGGAGTCGCCTATCTATTTAAGTTAATCTAGGAGAACGAGTGCTGCCAACACAGAGTAAAAATCTGTATCTTACTGAAAATTTCGGTAGATGTCCTAGAATTTCGATAAAAAAATTGTTAGAAAAAATTTAGATTGGAATAAAACACTTTAACACTTTAACTTTTTTATACCACTATATTTAGTGGTATAAAACAGTTAAAGTGTTTTATTCCAATCTACAATCAAGATGTATCACGCCGCCAACATTAAACATTTGAAAAAATTTAATTCATTGTATTTAAGCAGTGGCGGATCATCCACTAGGCGCACTAGGCAAACCAATTAAATAATTTCTTACTCGAGCATTAATCTTTTAAGTGATGTGTTCAGTAAAATAATAGTATATTATTAAACGAGTGAGAAAGTTGGCCATTGCCACGAGGGTGAAGTTTGCAACACGAGCCGTAGGCGAGTGCTGCAATTCACCCGAGTGGCAATGGCCAACTTGTTCACTAGTTTAATACTATACTTTTTCGCATCATATTAAATAATTACCTAAAGAGTTTTCTGTTTGTATTAAATTATAATGAATAATTTTTCTATTTGGAAATTGCAGCAGTTCGCTGACAAAAAACGAATCGTAACCATAGTAACAACTAAACTGTTGGGCAATGAAACCACTATCATTTGATTGGACGTCAGCTGTTGAGCAATGAAATTGCTATCATTTGATTGGACGTCACCTGTGGAGAAAATGATTCGGCCGAATAATGGACAACTTTCTCAATCAAAAACAATTTAACAACATTTACATTATTTAATAAGATGGGAAAAAAATGCATTACTTTTAGGGTAGATTCTATGATTTTGGGAATTTGTGACTTTAAACGCAATGATTTGGAAACCTAACACCATGCAAACGAATGCTCTTGCGCTCTCCCTATTTAAAACAGTTATCGAGATTCTTTACTCGACTGAATTTTGAGTTTGAACCATCCGGAAATATATGAATAATTCATGTCTACACTTTTGAATAAAATATATTTGAAAAAGTCACACCAGTTAATGCGTAATTGAAAGGAAAAATACTACTAATTAAATATTCTTAGTTTACAATAAACACACCAAAACTCAAATGCGGGATTTAATTCCTGAAGACGTTATACAACTGGCGATACGGGGGGCAATTTACACTTCACAAAAGACTGAACGCGCACGATAAATTTAGGGCAAAACTATGTCTCAAAGAAGTCTCGTAGTTTTCATCCTGGACTTGCCCGGAAACATCGGCTTGGTGCTCTTATTGACAGGGGCATTTTTCTCCCTCCACTCGTTCTCCAAACGGACCCAAATACCACCTTAAACAGTTAGATATAAACGTTACCTAATTTATAAAAAAAAAAATCAATTGAAGCCCTTCAGGAAAATGATTGATCCTATGAAATATCAAATAAGTATATAAACAATAGAGATAATTCTCACATTGAAATGTACCATGGTATTCTCTCTATCGTTTATACGATTATTTGTATTTTTAATGTAATGTATTCGGGTGTCGGTGGAAGCACTTTTAACGAACTGGGTGTGTTTTTGTCCTTATGTAATGCTTGAAGGACGTTGTTAATTTATAATTTCAAATAAACGTTGTACATGTGAATGAGGGATGCTATAAAATGCAACATAGCCAAAAAAATGCAATGATAACCAAATTGTTAGTAACATTTTTACTACCCACAAAAACGTCACCTTAATAAAGCCTACTGCGGCAACAATAAATTGTGAACAAAATATACCACTGATATTTTAATCTGATTTAAGATGGAAATTTGTGTTTTATAATAATGTATCAGAGTTTTCTGTAGCAAATGCTGCTATAGTGTTAACTAAATGCTATAAAATGTAAAATTTAAGAAGAGTTTTATATTAAAAAAATATATTACTCATTTCATTATCATTTCTTGCCTGGGGTTTTGGTTGACAACAAACGCAATCCTTAACATTGTTTCCGTAGTAGTATTTATTAGATAATGGAGAAAATAAATTAAAATTAAGCAGCATTAAGCATTACTATTATAATTGGAGTTTAAACCATATAATAAATTTAATCTTTTGAGAGGAAATGGTATGTGCGGGTACAACAAAATTTTGCCCAGTTTAGTTTGACCGTGTACCTACCTAACGGTATGTTAGTTCTACTTCTGACGGTTCTGGTATGGTCTTCCACAGAGATGAGGGTTTTGTTGTTCAAAAGATTCGACATCTGCTTAAAGGCCGTTTCTTCGTGAGCCCTTTGCAGGTCCTGGTTACTTCGTGCCGATAAATTGCTCTGCCAGAGTTTAGATCCAACGGCCTTCCCTCTTTTCTTCACTACTTTTTTCTGAAAATAAAAGAAAACTCCTAATGGGGTCGATAACCCAGACAGACTAATTAAACGAAATTTATTATACACGCAAACAAATTACTGTATGTAAAAATTAGTCTGAATAAAGATGTATGTAAACTTCTAATACGATGAAAGAATTAACAGAAAAAGACAAGGTTTACAAGTAAGAAATTTTGTTTTTCGCATCTTATTAAATAATATAAATGTTGTTAAATCGTTTTTGATTGGGAAAGTTGTCCATTATTCAACCGAATCATTTTCTCCACAGGTGATATCCAATCGAATGATAGCGGTTTCATTACCCAACAGTTTAGTTGTTACTATGGTTACGATTCGTTTTTTGTCAGCGAACTGTGGCAATTTCCAAATAGAAAAATTATTCGTTATAATTTAATATAAACAGAAAAATCTTTAGGTAATTATTTAATATGATGCGAAAAAGTATAGTATTAAACTCGTGAGCAAGTTGGCCATTGCCACGAGGGCGAATTGCAACACTCGCCTACGGCTCGTGTTGCAAACTTCACCCTCGTGGCAATGGTTTAATAATATTACTATTTTGTTTGTTTCAATCACAATTACCAAATAACCCTTATTTTACACCTCAATTCTGACTTAAGCTATGTTCTAGAATGCATTTCTTTTTATTGGATTTTAAATAATGAACCTCAAATTGTGATTAATAATAATACACACACTTGCATTCTAGAAACGGTCGTTTCATTACTAATTTAAAATACTATAATTTATTTAGAACACTTACCTTTTTCTTTTTATCCGGAACCATGGCAGACTCCTCACTCCCGGGACTGTTCGAACCCGAAGACGAGTTGCTGCTGTCGTCCTCCGAGGATTCGGGGATGTTAAGTTCATCTTGATCCTCATCGTCACTGTTTCGTCGATCTTCAAACAAACCCAGCAGTCCGAATTTAGGCCGCTGCGGAACTATTTCGATACCTTCCCACCACAGAGTTTCTTTGCTGTCCAGTTTTCCATCCTCGCCATCCGTAGTCTCTAAAAGAAGAAACACGATGAAGGGACGTTAAAAAAATTCACATTTTTCATATGTTGTTTCTACCGTCGATACCTGATTTAAAAAATTGGACGCGATCTAGTTTTTAGTAAAAAAAAATGAACCTGAGATTATGCTAAATATTGATGCCTTCGCGTAGGTACTGCTAATACTTTTTATAGAGAATTTATCTAAGCTTTAACTTTGTGGAACACTGCTTTAACCACAAAGTTATGTTGAAAAGAGAAATGCACGATTCCGGGAGCAGCATAGCTCAGAAAGTGACATTTTAAAACGGAAATGTGGTGAACTCACTGAAGCTTCTGAAGCGAGTGGTTCAGAATAACCAGGATGAAGGATAAATATGCAACATACCTCGGGCAACCAGGCGTGTTAATCTATCGGGAAAAACGAGCTGCGGTGGTTCATCAGAGATTAAAAGCTTGTAAGTCTCCAACATCCCCGCGATGGAAGCGTCTCTAACATCCTTAGTCGAAATGGTATGGTCACGGAAATAACAACCGGACCTATCATCCAACAGTTGGAATCTGTAGGCCCTCTCGCCACAACAAGGATATCTAGAGAGAAATTGAAGTGTTACATAAATAAAATAATCGGTTTCTTTCAACAAAAAAAAGTTCGATGGTACGTTTGTTTGAAACGCCAAACTTAAGTGTATAAATTATCGTGTGAGCCACAAAATTTTGTTTCAGAGTTGGCTGTGAGATAAATGAGGCATGTCACGTATTATTACGTCATGAGATTAAAAAAAATGGTGATGTAGCCATCATGTTACTTTCTCCGACTTGATGGTATCATAGCCATTTATATTTACGTTTTCATGATTTATTTTCAATTTAAATCATATTTTAAATGTACATAGACTCGGATGAAACTGACCTTTAAAACGTCAAAATTATGAAAAATAATCTTTATTAAATGACACTCTACTCAAATCATTTTGGTTTTTGAAAATCCAATAATTTTCAAGCGAGTTATAGATTTTCAAATTTTTGATTTTCACGTACATTGGAGGAAGAAAAATTAAGAAAAAAAAGTAAACGTAACGGAAAAATTACACAAAAATTAATTTTTATTAGGAAAATGACACTCTACTCAAATAATTTTGGTTTTTAAAATCCAATAATTTTCAAGCGAGTTACAGATTTTTGAAATTTTTTATTTTCACGGCGTCAAATTTGTACATTGGAGGAAGAAAAATTAAGAAAAAAATAGTAAACGTATCGAAAAAATTACATAAAAATTAATGACACTCTACTCAAATAATTTTGGTTTTTTAAAATCCAATAATTTTCAAGCGAGTTACAGATTTTTAAAATTTTTGATTTTCACGGCGTCAAATTTGTACATTGGAGGAAGAAAAATGAAGAAAAAAATAGTAAACGTAACGGAAAAATTACACAAAAATTAATTTTTATTAGGAAAATGACACTCGACTCAAATAATTTTGGTTTTTGAAAATCCAATAATTTTCAAGCGAGTTATAGATTTTTAAAATTTTTGATTTTCACGCCGTCAAATTTGTACATTGGAGGAAGAAAAATTAAGAAAAATATAGTAAACGTAACGGAAAAATTACACAAAAATTAATTTTTATTAGGAAAATGACACTCTACTCAAATAATTTTGGTTTTTGAAAATCCAATAATTTTCAAGCGAGTTACAGATTTTTAAAATTTTTTATTTTCACGGCGTCAAATTTGTACATTGGAGGAAGAAAAATTAAGAAAAAAATAGTAAACGTAACGGAAAAATTACACAAAAATTAATTTTTATTAGGAAAATGACACTCTACTCAAATAATTTTGGTTTTTGAAAATCCAATAATTTTCAAGCGAGTTACAGATTTTTAAAATTTTTTATTTTCACGGCGTCAAATTTGTACATTGGAGGAAGAAAAATTAAGAAAAAAATAGTAAACGTAACGGAAAAATTACACAAAAATTAATTTTTATTAGGAAAATGACACTCTACTCAAATAATTTTGGTTTTTGAAAATCCAATAATTTTCAAGCGAGTTACAGATTTTTAAAATTTTTGATTTTCACGGCGTCAAATTTGAACATTGCTGGAAGAAAAATTAAGAAAAAAATAGTAAACGTAACGGAAAAATTACACAAAAATTAATCTTTATTAGCAAAACGACACTCTACTCAAATAATTTTGGTTTTTTAAAATCCAATAATTTTCAAGCGAGTTACAGATTTTTGAAATTTTTGATTTTCACGTACATTGAAGGAAGAAAAATTAGGAAAAAAATAGTAAACGTATCGGAAAAATTACACAAAAATTAATCTTTATTAGCAAAATAACACTCTACCCAAATATATTTGGTTTTTTAAAATCCAATAATTTTCAAGCGAGTTACAGATTTTTAAAATTTTTGATTTTCACGGCGTCAAATTTGTACATTGCTGGAAGAAAAATTAAGAAAAAAATAGTAAACGTAACGGAAAAATTACACAAAAATTAATCTTTATTAGCAAAACGACAATCTACTCAAATAATTTTGGTTTTTTAAAATCCAATAATTTTCAAGCGAGTTACAGATTTTTGAAATTTTTTATTTTCACGTACATTGAAGGAAGAAAAATTAGGAAAAAAATAGTATACGTATCGGAAAAATTACATAAAAATTAATTTTTATTAGGAAAATAACACTCTACTCAAATAATTTTGGTTTTTGAAAATCCAATAATTTTGAAGCGAATTACAGATTTTTGAAATTTTTTATTTTCACGTACATTGGAGGAAGAAAAATTAAGAAAAAAATAGTAAACGTAACGGAAAAATTACACAAAAATTAATTTTTATTGGGAAAATGACACTCTACTCAAATAATTTTGGTTTTTGAAAATCCAATAATTTTCAAACGAGTTACAGATTTTTGAAATTTTTGATTTTCACGTACATTGAAGGAAGAAAAATTAAGAAAAAAATAGTAAACGTAACGGAAAAATTACACAAAAATTAATTTTTATTAGGAAAATGATACTCTACTCAAATAATTTTGCTTTTTTAAAATCCAATAATTTTCAAGCGAGTTACAGATTTTTGAAATTTTTTATTTTCACGTACATTGGAGGAAGAAAAATTAAGAAAAAATTGTAAACGTATCGGAAAAATTACATAAAAATTAATTTTTATTAGGAAAATTACACTCTACTCAAATAATTTTGGTTTTTGAAAATCCAATAATTTTCAAGCGAATTACAGATTTTTGAAATTTTTTATTTTCACGTACATTGGAGGAAGAAAAATTAAGAAAAAAATAGTAAACGTAACGGAAAAATTACACAAAAATTAATTTTTATTAGGAAAATGACACTCTACTCAAATAATTTTGGTTTTTGAAAATCCAATAATTTTCAAGCTAGTTATAGATTTTTGAAATTTTTGATTTTCACGTACATTGGAGGAAGAAAAATTAAGAAAAAAATAGTAAACGTAATGAAAAAATTACACAAAAATTAATTTTTATTAGGAAAATGACACTCTACTCAAATAATTTTGGTTTTTGAAAATCCAATAATTTTCAAGCGAGTTACAGATTTTTGAAATTTTTGATTTTCAGGGCGTCAAATTTGTACATTAGAGAAAGAAAAATTAAGAAAAAAATAGTGAACGTATCGGAAAAATTACACAAAAATTAATCTTTATTAGCAAAATGACACTCTACTCAAATAATTTTGGTTTTTGAAAATCCAATAATTTTCAAGCGAGTTACAGATTTTTAAAATTTTTGATTTTCACGGCGTCAAATTTGTATATTGGAGGAAGAAAAATTAAGAAAAAAATAGTAAACGTAACGGAAAAATTACACAAAAATTAATATACACCTGTTTGATTCTAAACCCTTCAATCTACCATTTCTAATATACTCACCTTCCAACTGGCAATGGAGGCTTTTGAGCGTCCAAGGTAAAAAACTGCGGATGGTCGGGATGGAACCTGCACCAGTTATCCTGCCTCACGGGGAAGTACCGCTTGCAGATCAAACAGTACAGGAAATGCGCGCTCCCCCACAATTTCCAGTAGACCTTTCTCCAGCTCTTCAGGGATTTCTGCAAGCCGCAGATGAAATCGTTGATGTTCCAGTTGCAATCGCGCACATGATTGTTCGTAATTGTGCCGTCGGTCTGCAGGCTCATACACGTGGGGACACATGGAATTTGGGCAGCGTATAAGGGATTGACGAGCTGTTGGCAATACTTGCAGCGGTAGACCTTCGCCAGTGAGCTGTAGTGCCCACGCAGGGACTGAGGCTCCACCTCGCAGAGGGATTGGATGAGTTTGCAGAAGAGTCGAGATTGGATTTTGTCTTTGCGGTCGCGAAGCAGTTCGACTTCAACGTTTGTATACATATCGGCTAATCTAAAAATGAAAAAAAAAGTGCTTTAACATAGTAATACATCTTGATTATAATTAGAAATAAATAATTTTGTTATATACTCCATCTACTCGTAGATTAGACTTTTTTAAAATATACCTTGTTAGGATGGTATCATTCAAGCAGGATAATCCTGTTGCGCCCTTTAATATATCGTTCATATTCCTGTGGCAGTAATACAGGCACTCTTGTAACAGAGGCTCCATCTGAAGGAAGGACGCCGAGACCAAAATTGGAACGGCATTGAGTATTTCCAGTTGGGGCCTGTCGCCTTCCAGCATGGTCTCGCGTTTCATCCACTTCATGAGCCAGTCGAAAATGTTGATGTCGCAGTGCACCGAAATGTCCATGTCGTCCAATTTTTGGTCTTTCGTGACATCGGCGAAGTATCCCATCTGCTCGACGAGCAGTTTCTGGTTGCAGACGAAGGTCTTCTTGATGCCTTTGAGTTCATCGCACACGTGAATTTCTACTTCCGAGCTAGAAAAAATAATTAATGCAAAACGTCAAAATTGCACTTTTCCAAATCAAAAACTTAAAAAAATTGCACAACTGCAAAGCTTGCTGTTAGATTTTTACGATATAAACTTTAAAATGTAGCCAATTTCATATATTTCAATCGAGGGTTAAAACTATTCTTGTAAAATTAACGTGAAACATTAAAATTGCACATTTTTCAAGTCAAAAACCGAAAAAATGGCAATTAATTTCTTCAAATTAACTAACTGCCAAACTAACTGTTGGATTTGGGTGATTCAAATGTCGAAATGTAGCTAATTCAATATAATTAATGTGAAATTAATGTGAAATGTCAAAATTGCACTTTTTCCGTGTAGACGTAATTTTGATTTTTGAAAATTGCATAACTAAAACTAGCTGTTAAATTTTGCACAATTTAAAGTTGTAAATGTAGCTAATTTCATATATTTCAATTGCCGGTTGAAACTGTTCTTATAAAATTAACGTGAAACGTCAAAATTGCAAATTTTCCAAGTCAAAAACCAAAAAAATTACAATTTAGTTTTTCAAATTAAATAACAGCCAAACTAGCCGTTTGATTTTGGTGATTCGAACGTCGAAATGTATCCAATTTAATATAATTAAATAACGGATTAAGACATTTTCTCGTGAGATAATTGTGAAACGTCAAAATTGCACGTTTTACCTGTCGACTGCAAACAAAAACCTAATTTTCATTTTTGAAAATTGCACAACTGTAAAACTTGCTGTCAGATTTTGATCATTTAAACTTAAAAATGTAGCCAATTTAATATATTTCAATAATGGATTGAAACTGTTTTTTGTAAATTAACGTGAATGTCAAAAATCAAAAAAATCGCAATTTATTTTTTTTCAAATTAAATAACTGCCAAACTAGCGATTCAAACGTCGAAATGTAATAAATTTATTATATTTTAATTGCGGGTTAAAACTGTTCTTGCAAAATTAACGTGAAACATCAAAATTGCACTTTTTCCAAACTGAAAACGGAAAAAATCGCAATTTAATTTTTTTGAAATTAAATAACTGCCAAACTAGCAGCTGGATTTTGATGATTCAAACGTAGAAATGTATTAAATTTAATATATTTTAATCGCGGGTTGAAACTGTTCTTGCAAAATTAACGTAAAACATCAAAATTGCACTTTTTTAAGTCGAAAACGGAGAAAATCGCAATTTATTTTTTTTTTAAATTGAATAACTGCCAAACTAGCAGCTGGATTTTGGTGATTCAAACGTAGAAATGTAATCAATTTAATATATTTCAATCGCGGGTTAAAACTGTTTTTACAAAATTAACGTAAAACATCAAAATTCCACTCTTTCAAGTCAAAAACGGAAAAAATCGCAATTTATTTTTTTTTCAAATTGAATAACTGCCAAACTAAAAGCTGGATTTTGGTGATTCAAACGTCGAAATGTAATCAATTTAATATATTTCAATCGCGGGTTAAAACTGTTCTTGCAAAATTAACGTAAAACATCAAAATTCCACTTTTTTAAGTCGAAAACGGAGAAAATCGCAATTTATTTTTTTTTTCAAATTGAATAACTGCCAAACTAGCAGCTGGATTTTGGTGATTCAAACGTAGAAATGTAATCAATTTAATATATTTCAATCGCGGGTTAAAACTGTTCTTACAAAATTAACGTAAAACATCAAAATTCCACTTTCTTAAGTCAAAAAAGGAAAAAATCGCAATTTTTTTTTTTTCAAATTGAATAACTGCCAAACTAGAAGCTGGATTTTGGTGATTCAAACGTAGAAATGTAATCAATTTAATATATTTCAATCGCGGGTTAAAACTGTTCTTACAAAATTAACGTGGAACATCAAAATTCCACTTTTTCCAAGCCGAAAACGGAAAAATGCGAATTATTTTTTTTTTTCAAATTAAATAACCGCCAAACTAGCAGCTGGATTTTGCAGATTCAGACTTCAAAATGTAATCAATTTAATATATGTCAATTGCGGGTTAGAACTGTCCTTGTAAAATTAACGTGGAACATCAAAATTCCACTTTTTCCAAGCCGAAAACGGAAAAATGCGAATTAATTTTTTTTTCAAATTAAATAACTGCCAAACTAGCAGCTGGATTTTGATGATTCAAACGTAGAAATGCAATCAATTTAATATATTTCAATCGCGGGTAACAACTGTTCTTGTAAAATTTTAAAATTGCATTTTTTCCAATTCAAAAACGGAAAAATCGCAATTTTTTTTTCAAATTCAGCAACTGGATTTCGGTGATTCAAATTTAATATATTTCAATCGCGAGTTAAAACGATTCCTGCAAAATTTATGTAAAACATCAAAATGGCATTTCTTCCAACTCAAAAACGGAAAAAATCGCAATTTAATTTTTTTTTAAATTAAATAACTGCCAAACTAGCAGCTGGATTTTGGTGATTCAAATGTCGAAAACTAATCAATTTAATATATTTCAATTGCAGGTTAAAACTATTAACGTAAAACATTAAAATTGCACTTTTTTAAGTCAAAAACGGAAAAAATCGCAATTTATTTTTTTTTCAAATTAAACAACTGCTAAACTCTCTGTTGGATTTTGATGATTTCAATGTCAAAAATTAGCCAGTTTAGTGTACCTTAATAACGGATTAAGACATTTTCTCGTGAAATTAATGTGAAACGTCAAAATTGCATTTTTTTCATGTCGACTGCCAACGAAAACGCAATTTTGATTTTTGAAAAGTACACTACTGCAAAACCAGCTGTTACATTTTGATGAGTTAAACTTAAAAATGTAGCAAATATAATATATTTCAATCGCGGGTTGAAACTATCCTTGCAAAATTAACGTAAAACATCAAAATTATACTTTTTCCAAGTCAAAAACGGAAAAAATCGCCATTTTTTTTTTCTTAAAATTAAATAACTGCTAAACTCTTTGTTGGATTTTGATAATTTGAATGTCAAAAAGTAGCCAGTTTAGTATACTTAAATAACGGTTTAAGAGATTTAATGTGAATTAATGTGAAACGTCAAAATTGCATTTTTTCCATGTCCAGTGCCAACAAAAACGCAATTTTGATTTTTGAAAATTACACTACTGCAAAACTAGTTATTACATGTTGATGTGTTAAACTTAAAAACGTAGCCAATATAATATATTTCAATTTCGGGTTAAAACTGTTCTTGTAAAATTAATGATAAAAGTTAAAATTGCAAATTTTTCAAGTCGAAAACAAAAAAAATTACACTAAAAAAATTAAATAACTACGAAACTAACTGTTGGATTTTGATGATATTAACGTAAATTTAAATAGCGGACTAAAACATTTTTTCGTAAAATTAATGTAAAACGTCAAAATTGCATTTTTTTCCATATCCACTGCCAACGAAAACGCAATTTTGATTTTTGAAAATTACACTATTGCAAAACTAGTTGTTACATGTTGATGTGTTAAACTTAAAAACATAGCCAATATAATATATTTCAGTTTCGGGTTAAAATTGTTCTTATAAAATTAATGCAAAAAGTGAAAATTGCAAAAAACCGAAAAAATTGCATTTTATTTAAATTAAATAACTGCCAAACTAGCTGTTGGATTATGGCGATTCAAACGTCAAAATGTAGTCAATTTAATGTAATTAAATAACGGATTAAGACATTTCCTCCGGAAATTAATGTGAAACGTCAAAAATTGAGCTTTTTCCATATCGACTGCCAACAAAATCGCAACTTTGATTTTTGAAATTTGCACAACTACAAAATTAGCCGTTGGATTTTGATAATTTAAACTTAAAAATGTAGCCGATTTAATATATTTTGATAATGAATTAAAACTGTTTTTGTAAAATTAATGTAAAACGTCAAAATTGCACATTTTTCAAGTCAAAAACCAAAAGAATAGTTTTTTTTTTAAATTAAATAACTGCCAAACTAGCTGTTAGAAATATAGCCAATTTGTAGTCAAATTAATGCGAAAAGTTAAAATTGCACTTTTTCCATGTCAAGTGCTAACAAAATTGATAGAAATTGCTTGTGAATAATTTGTATGTACATATTTAGATTTATAGTTTTGTAAGCACTGAAACTAATAAATACAAATACAAATTTTGATTTCTGAAAATTGCACAACTGTAAAACTAGCTGTTGGATTTTGATGATTTATAGTAAAAAAACCGAAAAGAATAATGTAAATAACTTTGTAATAGCTTACTCAGATTTGGTAACTTTTGGTGCTGTCACTGCACCAGTTTTTCGCCTGGTGATTCCAGTTCCCGTGCTGCTGTTGCTGTGAGTGGAGGCGGCTTTTTCTAAATATATTTGGAATATTATGATTATTGTTATTGTTAAGTTATGGTTAATTACCCAAGGACTTTCCACTAGGCCTTCTTTGAATACTAACATTGTTGACGCTCGTCGCTGGTATTAAATATGGAAGAACCGAGTCGGCAATGCCCTCGGTCAAAATTTCGTTCAACTTATCGTTCAAAGGTTCTAGTTCCGTCGTTTTTTTATCTGAAAAGTATTAAAAGGAATCTAAAATCTGAATAAGTAAACTCAAAATTGTTGTTTTCGGCATTCGTAGAAAAAGTTATCAATAGTTTCCAGTGACGGTTCGCGGGGTTTTTTCTGGTACGGCCAAAGAACAAGAGGTGGTAATACAGATAGGTAGGGTCAGTTGCAAAGACCACACCTATCTGTATTACCACCTGTTGTTCCTCGGCCGTACCAGAAAAAAACCCCGCGAACCGTCACTGGTAATTTCTATGTAATGGTACTGTCTATTGGTATAGCGAACCGTCACTGATAGTTTCTTTTGGAATAAACCTTTTTACATAGCATAACCTCACTTAATTGATCTTTACTATCAAGTTTACTCACCGCTGGCACCGGCCGTTGCTTTCTTGTCATCGCCCTGACCCTGCGCTGTCGCAGCAGTTCCCTTCGTCATGTCACTTCCCTTAACCTTGATCCAATCAACCATTTCCGTCATACCTTCCGCCATTAGCACACCTTCCAAACTGTCCTGCAGTTGGTACGCTGTCTTCAAAAAGTCCAAAAACTGCTGCACGCTTATCTCCGAATTACTGACCTTTTTCTCATTGGTTTTGCCCAAGTCGATGGAAATCTGTTTCTGCTGCTCGGCGACGATTCCGCTGCTTTCCATGCTGTTTTTTACAAAAATGCTTTCGCGTAATTTTCTGCAGGGAAATAACGATACAACGCCACGACGTCTCGTCGGAATTTGGACGAGTTTGGTCGATATCTCCGGGACGGTTTGACGGAACGAGCGGAATAACAAAAAAAAAATCAATGGACAAGGAGCGATCTCACCGCCGGTTTAAATATCCGCCACGAAAATTAGTGATCGACGGAAAATTTTGAAAAGTTGGAATATATTTGACGTTTATCGCGCGACTCCATAACCTCGAATGATTTTGACATTTTATGGACTACTACATTTTTTCAATAATAATAATTATACTTCTGATAAGTATTAATTGAGAGGCCTGGAAGCAGTGGCGGCTCGTGGAACATGTTGATGGCAGAGTCATCCCCCTCCTTTTTTGAAGAAAGAAAGAACGATTTATCTTTTCAGACCAAACTAACTAGAGGGATTCTTTGTGAACAGATTTAAGAAAGTTCACGTTAATTCCTACTTGAAACAGGGGGTGAAAAATGGCTTACAAAAAGTGCCAACCCTAGAAAGGTTGCAAACATTTTGAAAAAATTACAAATGAAACCTAGTCGTACCCTCTGATGACCGAAATATAATTTCAGCACTTCCATTACGAAAGAAAACCAGTTGTGTTTTTCAACATTTTGGTCACATTTTGAAAAATCATGTCTCGTGAGGTTGCAATTTTTTTTTTTAAATTACCAATGACAGCTAGTCGTACCCTCTGATGACCAAATAATTTCAGCTCTTCCATTACGTAAGAAAAAAAGTTGTGTTTGAAAGAAGCATCAAAATTTTGGTCACATTTTGAAAAATCATGTTAAGGGTGAATCTGCAGATAAAAACATTGAAGCGAGTTTTTTGTGAATAGATTGGGGTACTTTTGCTTCAATCCCTACCTAAGACAGCACCCCGAAAAAGTCTTACAAAAAGTGTCGATTGACGCGCTCTATGATTCCAAAAGAAAATTTTGAAAAAAGTCGATTTTTTCAGACGGCCGTAGCGGCTAAACCGAAAATCTAAATCGAACGCGGATTTAAAATCTGTGCTTCTTGGGTGCAAGTTAGTCGGATTCAATCAAAATTGGCGATTTTTAATTTTTGTCGAAAACGCGAAATTCGATTCTTACTTTTGATCAAAAATTAGATTTGAAATGATTTTCTGAAGAAACCACTGGTTTGATTCGGGGTTTATATACACCACTGGAAAGATCCCTTCAAGAAGCTTCAGAAAATGTACTTTCGCAAGAACAAATGTCAATTTGAAGCCCGTGACACGTCAGCAAAGAAAACTCGAAAAATGGAAAAAATCGAAAAAATCAACTTTTTAAAAATTACGCATGAAAGCTAGTTGTACCATTTATTAACGTAAAAATTTCAGCTCTTGCAATTAAAAGGGAAAAAAAACGTCCTTGAAAGAAGCATCAAAACTGGTGAAGAATTTTGATCAAATTAAAAAAAAATATATCACCATAAGGGGGCGCCAAATGGAACACTGTGCCGGTACAAATATTGCAGGAGGTTTCTTTTAAAATTAATCAGAGTACTTTTGCGTTGTTTTCTTTTAAAAAGAAAGGGTGAAACCGCACCCTGAAAAATGTCTTAAGAAAAGTGCCGAAATGTGTTTCGGAAGTGAAGGGTGGGAGTTCCAAAATTTAAAAAAATGCAAACCAAAGCTAGTCTTATATAATAATGATAATAAACTCTCTTTATTAAAGAAAAAAGTTAAATAGTACAAGAAAATAAAAATTTCAGCACTTGCAATTGAAAAGAAAAAATATATCCTTGAAAGAATCGTCAAAACTGGTGGAGAATTTTGGTCAAATTTTTAAAAATCATGTCTCGTTAAGCAGGCAATAAATGAAGCACTGTGTCGATACAATATTGTAGGAGAGTTCAATTTCTAAATTGTCTTTTTGTTCCATGTCGAACACTCGAGCCCAAAAAATTAAAAATTAATATGAAACGCTGGAATTTTTTTTTACAAAAATTAAAATCACTTCACAAGACGTCTATCTTTCAAGATAAATTTGGTGTTTGAATATGCAACCATTTTCAGTCGAATTACAAATTTTTTAAAATTTCTTTTTTTTTAATGTCGAACACACGATCGCAAAAAATTAAAAATTAATATGAAACGCTGGAACTTTTTTTTACAAAAATTAAAATCACTTCACAAGACGTCTATCTTTCAAGATAAATTTGGTGTTTGAATATGCAACCATTTTCAGTCGAATTACGAATTTTTTTAAATTTCTTTTTTTCAATGACGGACACTCGAGTGCAAAAAATTAAAAATTAATTTAAAACGCCGGGATAAAATTCTATAAAAATTCAGTTCCCTTCACAAGACGTAGATATTTCAAAATAATTTTGATTTTTGAATATGCAACCATTTTCAGTCGAGTTACGATTTTTTTAAATTTTCTTTCTTTTCAATGTCGAACACTCGAGCGCAAAAATTGAAAATTAATATAAAACGCGAGAAAAATATTCTACAAAAATTCAATTCACTTCACAAGACATCGATCTTTCAAAATAATTTTGGTTTTTGGATGTGCAGCAATTTTCAATCGAGTTACGAATTTTTGAAAATGTCCCTTTTTCAATGTCCAACACTCGAGTGCAAAAAGTTAAAAATTAATATGAAACGCAGGGATTAAATTCTACAAAAATTCAATTCATTTCACAAGATGTCGATCTACAAAATAATTTTGGTTTTTGAATGTGCACTTTTGAAAATTTCATTTTTTCCAATGTCGAACACTCGAACGGAAAAAATTAAAAATTATTATGAAACGCGGGAAAAATATTCTGCAAAAATTCAAATCACTTCACAAGACGTAGATATTTCAAAATAATTTTGGTTTTTGGATGTGCAGCAATTTTCAATCGAGTTACGAATTTTTGAAAATGTCCCTTTTTCAATGTCCAACACTCGAGTGCAAAAAGTTAAAAATTTATGTGAAACGCAGGGATTAAATTCTACAAAAATTCAATTCATTTCACAAGATGTCGATCTACAAAATAATTTTGGTTTTTGAATGTGCACTTTTGAAAATTTCATTTTTTCCAATGTCGAACACTCGAACGAAAAAAAATTAAAAATTATTATGAAACGCGGGAAAAATATTCTGCAAAAATTCAAATCACTTCACAAGACGTAGATATTTCAAAATTATTTTGGTTTTTGAATATGCAAACATTTTCAGTCGAGTTACGATTTTTTTTAAATTTTCTTTCTTTTCAATGTCGAACACTCGATCGTAAAAATTGAAAATTAAAATAAATCGCGGGAAAAATATTCTACAAAAATTCAATTCACTTCACAAGACATCGATCTTTCAAAATAATTTTGATTTTGGATGTGCAGCAATTTTCAATCGAGTTACGAATTTTTGAAAATGTCCCTTTTTTAATGTCCAACACTCGCGTGCAAAAAGATAAAAATTAATATGAAACGCAGGGATTAAATACTTCAAAAATTCAATTCATTTCACAAGATGTCGATCTACAAAATAATTTTGGTTTTTGAATGTGCACTTTTGAAAATTTCATTTTTTCCAATGTCGGACACACGAACGGAAAAAAATTAAAAATTATTATGAAACGCGGGAAAAATATTCTGCAAAAATTCAAATCACTTCACAAGACGTCGATCTTTCAAAATAAATTTGGTTTTTGAATATGCAAAAATTTTTAGTCGAATTACGAATTTTTTAATTTTTTTTGTATGTCGAACACACGAGGGCAAAAAATTAAAAATTAATATGAAGCGATGAAATTTTTTTTTCCAAAAATTCAAATTACTTCAAAAACGTCGATCTTTCAAAAAAAATTTGGTGTTTGAATATGCAATCATTTTCAGTCGAATTACGAAGCGCAAACCACATGAAAACCTGAATTGCATAAAAAAAGATTTGGTGGGATTATAAAGGTGTTGTGTATTTTGAGCTGCTTCCAACGAACCAGACAGATGTTTACTGTCAACAACTAGTGAAACTGTATGAAGCAATCAAAGAATTGGCAAACCGTAAACGAATTGTGTTCCACCATGATAATGTAAGACCCATACATCTTGTGAAAATTCTCAAACACACGTGTTTTACTTACCACATTCATACATCTTTGGTAACTCTTGGGAAATTATTTTGTGGCTTGGTTGCGAAGTGATGTGGCATCCCCCACACATCCCTGGCATGGCAACATCTGATTATCATTTATTTTGAAGTTTGCAGAACTCTTTGAATGGTAAAAAAATCACAAATGACGCATTTGGTTCAGTTTTTTTCTGATAAGGACCAGAAGTTCTATGAGCGCGGAATCATAAAGGTGCAAGAAAGATGGCAAAAGGTCCTTTTACAAAATGGAAAATATATAATTGATTAAAGTCTATTCGTTGTATTAAAAAAAAATGTGTTTTACCACAAAACCGAAATTACTTTCTTGCCATCCAATTGATTTTTCTTGAGGGGAAAAATAGCATCCTCTCCAGAGATATTTTATGCTATTTTTTTCACAAACGGGATATTTTAGGAGTAAAACGTAACCTAGAAAAAAAAACGCTGTCAATCGTGACAGTTAAAATAAATAATGGAAACTTCTCACTCAAAGAGAAATGTTATTTCTCTTACGATTTCAACTCGAATTTCTCTCTCGTTTGTGAAAAAAAAATTACACTCTTAAAAATATTTTATTAATATAAAAGACCCAACAAAGACACACACGTGCTATGCCGACATATATACATATCTTACAGTGGAACCCTCATTATCCAACGAGACTTCACCAACCTGGAACATTCGGCCTCCAAGGCTTAGATAAGACTTAAAACAGTAGAGTAGAGTCAGTCAAAATGGCAACGCAGCAATTTAAAGTTTACTATTGTCCGACCCGATCCTCGGTATGTGAACACCGTTGCTCCTTAACGTGGACAGCCCTGTTTCATCGGCGGTCGTGCAGATGTTGTTGTCGTGACCGAAGTCCTTGGGGTTCTCCACCGATTTCGGACCGTCCATCAAGAAGACGGTAAGTAAGAACATGATTGAACCTGAGAAAAATTTCAATAATACATTGTGTAGAATTTTAAATAAATTTAGGAACACGTTTTAAATTAATTATATCGTGTGAGTTAGAAAATTTTGTTTCAGAGTTGGATGTGAGGTAAATGAGGTATGTCGCATATTATTACGGCATGAGATTAAAAAAATGAATTAATCTCAGACATGATTGCTATGTTTCTTTTTCTCAGGCATGGCCAACTCGGCAACAAAATTCTGTGGCTCGAGAAGAGATTAGCGTGAAAACGTTAAACTTACTTATTCCATAGAATCCGGCGTAAAAAATATAGATGCTCTCCCTGTAACCAATGGCTTTAGAAACTGGCTCGACAAGGATTGGCAAGTTTCCTCCAATGTTGTTCATGACGAAGAGAAAGATTCCCACCGTTGATGATCTGACTTGAAGCGGTACAATTTCCACCAAAATTGCGAACAAAATTCCGAACCACATTTCAGCTAAAACCATCAAATACCAAAAATGTATTAGCAACAAGTTAATCATTAACACTGAAGGTAAGAGATAAATTAATTATTCATTAATAAAGATCATACGTCATAATTACAACTCACATTGTTTTATAACTTTAAAAACTAGTTCATCTGCCACAACCGTTTGTTTGTATATACGTAGTATTAATAATAATAATAATTTATTTGCCTAAGAGAATACAAATTCCAATTACAGGACAACATAATCAATTAATTTTGTATAAAATGTAAGAAACATTAAATTTTTTTTACCATTAAATATTGTTCCCCCATCAGAACACCTACAGACCGGTTTCGACCTTTCAGGTGCCATCAGTGCAGTTAGTTGCTGATGGGGAAACGGAGATACCAACTGGAAGTTAGCCATAAATTTCAGCCACGAATCCGGCGCCACCACCATATTTGCATTTAGTAAATTTCCAAGTTTTCTCCACTAATTTACAGACAATGGAATAAAATTCATAATTAATCAAATTTCTGTGGTGCCATAGTAATAACAACTTAGAATTTATCCCGATTTTTCGATCTATCGAAACATTTTCAAAAAATCAAAACTCATCGTTAAGCGTAGTTTAGGTTCGATATTTTCGGCCACAAATGTTCAACAGGGCTTTGTTTACAATATTTAAGTTTAAAAGAATGACACATATTCTTCATTTTTGTTTAAATAATTATTTACCTAAACACTTTTACGAAATTTCATCAATTTTCAAAAAATCAAAAGTCATGGTTAGGCGTAGTTTAGGTTCGTTATTTTCGACCACAAATGTTCTATAGGGATTTGTTTACAATATTTAAGTTTAAAAAAATGACACATATTCTTCATTTTTGTTTAAATAATTATTTACCTAAACACTTTTACGAAATTTCGTCAATTTTCAAAAAATCAAAAGTCATCGTTAGGCGTAGTTTAGGTTCGTTATTTTTGGCTACAAATGTTCTATAGGGTTTTGTTTACAATATTTAAGCTCAAAAAAAGACACGTATTCTTAACTTTTGTTTAAATAATTATTTACGAAATTTCGTCAATTTTCAAAAAAATCAGGTCATCGTTAAGCGTAGTTTAGGTTCGATATTTTAGGCCACAAATGTTCTATAGGGATTTGTTTACAATATTTTAGTTTAAAAAAATGACACTAATTCTTCATTATTGTTTAAATAATTATTTACCTTAACACTTTCCATAATTTTTTTGACTTTTTATTCAGGAATTTTTTCAAGGATTTTTTTTCAGCAAAATTTTCCCAGGATTTTTTTTTAGGACTTGTTTTTCAGAAAATTTTAATCAGGAATTTTTTTAGTAATTTATTTAAGGAATATTTTTTGTGGAATATGTATTTTTTAACATTTTTTAATTTTTTTTTAGGAATTTTTTTGCAGGAATATTTTTTCACAAATTATTTTCAAGAATTTTTTCCATTAATTTTTTTGAAGACATGTTTTTCAGGAAATTTTCTCGAGAATTTTTTATTAGGGCTTGTTTTAAAGACATTTTTTTTAGGAAAGATTTTTCCAGGAATTTTTTTTGCAAGACTTGTTTTCAGGGATTTTTTTACAGGAATATGTTTTCACAAATTTTTATGAGGAATTTTTTTGAAGATTTGTTTTTCAGGATTTTTTTGGTATTTTTTTAGGAAAATCTTTTGCAGGACTTGTTTTCAGAGAATTTTTTACAGGAATGTGTTTTTACAAATTTTTATAAGGCTTATTTTCCAGGAAAATTTTCGTAAGAATTTTTTGGGGACTTGTTTTTCAGAATTTTTTTTTGGTAATTTTTTTAAGAATATCTTTTGCAGGACTTGCTTTCAGGGAATTTTGTTCAAGAATTTTTTACAGGAATATATTTACAAATTTTTATTAGGAATTTTTTTCAAGACTTATTTTCCAGGAAAATTTTCCCAAGAATTTTTTTGAGGACTTGTTTTTCAGAATTGTTTTCTGGTATTTTTTTTTAGAAATATCCTTTGCAGGACTTGTTTTCAGGGCATTTTTAAAAGGAATATGTTCTCACAAATTTTTATTAGGAATTTTTTTAAGGACTTATTTTCCAGGAAAAATTTCCCATGAATTTTTTTGAGGACTTGTTTTTCAGAAAATTTTTTGGTTATTTTTTTAAGAATATCTTTTGCAAGACTTGTTTTCAGGGAATTTTTTACAGGAATACGTTTTAACAAATTTTTATTAGGAATTTTTTTCAAGATATATTTTCCAGAAAAATTTTCCCAAGAATTTTTTTGAGGACTTGTTTTTCAGAATTATTTTTGGTATTTTTTTTTAGGAATATCCTTTGCAGGACTTGTTTTCAGGGATTTTTTTGAAGGAATATGTTCTCACAAATTTCCCATGAATTTTTTTGAGGACTTGTTTTTCAGAAAATTTTTTGGTTATTTTTTTAGGAATATCCTTTGCAGGGCTTGTTCTCAGGGATTTTTTTTCAAGAATTTTTTACAGGAATATGTTTTTACAAATTTTTATTAGGAATTTTTTTCAAGACTTATTTTCCAGAAAAATTTTCCCAAGAATTTTTTTGAGGACTTGTTTTTCAGAATTATTTTTTGGTATTTTTTTTTAGGAATACCCTTTACAGGACTTGCTTTCAGGGAATTTTGTTCAAGAATTTTTTACAGGAATGTATTTACAAATTTTTATTAGGAATTTTTTTCAAGACTTATTTTCCAGGAATTTTTTTTTGTATTTTTTGAGGACTTGTTTTCCAGAATTTTTTCTTTGTATTTTTTTTTAGGAATATCTTTTACAGGACTTTTTTTTAGGGATTTTTTTCAAGAATTTTTTTTTTGGGCGTTTATGATTTCCTGTTAAATTAATTAAAATGAATTAATTTTTAATTTTACAGAAATATGTTTTCACAAATGTTGATTAGGAATATTTTTGAGGACTTGTTTTTCAGGATTACGAAATTTCGTGTATTTTCAAAAAATCAAAAGTCATCGTTAAGCGTAGTTTAGGTTCGTTATTTTCGACCACAAATGTTTTATAGGGCTTTGTTTACAATATTTAAGTTTAAAAAAATGACACATATTCTTTATTTTTGTTTAAATAATTATTTACCTAAACACCTTTACGAAATTTCGTGTATTTTCAAAAAATCAAAAGTCATCGTTAGGAGTAGTTTAGGTTCGATATTTTCGGCCACAAATGTTCTATAAGGCTTTGTTTAGAATATTAAGGCTTAAAAAAATGCCACATATTCTTTTGACTTTTGATTTTTTGAAAATTGATAGATGTTTTATCGAAAAATCGGGGTAATACCTAAGTTAAAAGCTTATTGTTATTACTATGGCACCACAGCAATTTGATAAATTATGAATTTTAATCCATTGTCTGTAAATTAGTAGAGAAAACTTGGAAATTTACTAAAGGCAAAATGGTGGAGGCGCCGGATTCGTAGCTGAAATTTATGGCTAACTTCCAGTCGGTAACGGAGATTACTATTGGAATATAAGTATTCCAAACACCGTTAAAGGTAGAAACACAAAGTGGCGGAATCTATTGCCTGAATGCTGTACTGAACCAAATCCGGGTGGCTTTAACACCGACAAGATATGGACATTGCCAGCGGCGGCCAATATAACAATATTAATGTTATCCCCGTCAGCAACTAACTACACTGATGATACCTGAAAGGTCGAAACAGGTCTGTAGGTGTTCTGATGGGGGAACAATATTTAATGTTCACATTATTATTGTTATATTTGCCGCCGCTGGCAATGTCCATCTCTTGTCGATGTTAAAGCCTCCCGGATTTGGTTCAGTACAGCATTCAGGCAATAGATGCCGTCACTTTGGCGTTTCTACCATTTTTTTACTTTCTCCGTTACGAAGTACGAGAAAGTATTGTGATCGTGATTTTTTTTTCAAAAATTTTTTTTAAGGAAATATCCGTTTTGGGGTCCCTAGAAGCCATTTCAACAATTTTTGGAAAAAAAAAAATTGTGTCTGTGTGTGTGTGTCTGTCTGTGCGCGCTGTATCTCAAAAACTAATAGAGCAATTCATATGAAACTTTGAACATCCGTCTTATTTGATAATCTGAAGAACTGAAAAGCTTTTGGTAAAATTTTGTACACCGGAAGTGGGCGTTTACCTTAACCGTTTTTTGTTTTTTGCCAATATTTTCTTTAATATGAAAAATATCACAAAAACATTTAAAGAAACTTTGAAGACAACAAAGAAATGAACATCTTTTGCTTGAAAACATTTTTCATAAAATCATTTTTATTCGAGAAAAAAATTATCACTTACCGAAGAAGTAGGATATCCCTAAAGTAATCATAGCCCACGTAGGTGTGAAGTAAACACTTCCAAAAGCTCCCGGCGTAGCAATAAGTTGACTTACGGCTAACACAATCACCCTCGACCTCACGCCCATCTTGGCTACGAACTTATCGGAAACGACTCCACCGATGACGACACCGATGCTTCCAATAACGATGGTAACGGCAAACAGCCACCATCCCAAGTCGTAGTCGGGGAAGTACTGTTGATAATACAGGTCGCAATTGTAGGCGAAGCACATGCCACCTGAAAGTGTTTGCGTTAGCTTGTGAAAGTCGGATTAATGCAAGCTCTAAAATTTACCGCAATGTCTTATTGAAGCGGCCAGGCACAGCATGATGATGCGAGGTTCGAGGAAGATCTTCCACACCGACACCTTCTTCTGGGTGTCGCCTTTCGCGGCGTCTTCGCCGATGGACTGACGTTCCGGTTCGGTTAGCGTTATTCCGGTTATGATGGCGATGATCAGAGCGATTACTCCAGCGCCGTAATAGGTTATCCTCCAGCCCTAAATTAAAAAAAAATCATGTCAAAAACAAAGTAGCGTCCGAGAATAAAAAATAAAAATAAGTAATAATAATAAATGACGAAACGCTTGTGAAGTTGTGAGAATATCATGATTAAATCAAAACTGACTTTTAATTGACATAAACTCAACAACGTGCTGAACTAATCTAAGACCAATTTTCTGGAGAACTTGATCTCTTTACACGCTCATTTCCTCAATTTAAGCACGATCTACTTAAATGTCTTCAATCAATTTAAATTTAAGTTTATTCTTCGATCATTTTGTTGTATGCACCTTTGTAATTCGCAAGTTATTTGTAATTTTATGTTAGTTATTTTGTAATACTATTAATTATTCTGTGATTAGTTTGTAGTTTTGATTTGTAGTTGTACTTTATTTTGTAACCCTGTCAATGGACATTGAGTCTGTTGGGTTTTGTAAATAAATAAATAAATTTTGTTTATCATGGCCATGCCTTATCTAAATATTTTTTATACATATGGTATATGTTAGAAAACAGTCTCACAAACGTATTGATTTTATATTCAGTATATTTCCATAATAACTAGCAGAATAAATTAACTTACCAAATCCCAAATATTCAACTGTGGAATATATCTTCCAACTGGAAAAGCTATACCGTATCCGCCATAGATTCCCCAGTTAAATATGGACATGACCAACGCTCGTTTTTCTTCTGGAAAAATATCGGACAGGATGCCCGTAGCTAAGGGATTGCATCCTGATTCTCTGTTGATTAAATTTTGAGAAATTAATTATAAAAGAGTTGCATAATAACAATTATGTCCATTCATACCCAGCAGCCATGATCATCCTAAGTACAACTAAGTGCCAGTATTCCTTCACCGAACCACTGAATATCATGGCTATGGCGAATACCACGGTGCAAGCGGTCAACATTTTGACTCTGTTGTATTTGTCAGCAAGGAAACCCATGATGACACCGACGATGGTGAAGACAGCGATGAAGGCCGGACCGGCCAGAATTTGGTAATCCAGGCCTAATCCGTTGTAGTTCCATTCGCAGTAATACGTTCCGTTTAGACTGTACGTATGGCATCTGTAAAGATTGAAAGATTTTGATTAGCCGCATTATAACATATCATAACACTTTTTGTACCACATGACATGAGTTTTATAAGTTTGAGGTTTGTAGTTATAAAATAATATATGAAATTTCTATAAAAATATAACTGTAGAGAATAATTTAAAACATTTTTTTGTGTATGATTTTTACACTTATCCGAAAAATAAAACAAATTTCATAATTGTTTTGTAATTTGTCAGTATTTTTTGTACCTGCACCAAATTGTAATCATTTGTTCTGACACGATAACTGAACATAAATTTAATACAAAAACATTTAAAACATTTTTCTTTCTATTGCATTACTTTGAGTTCCAGTAAATAATACTCTTGACACTCTTGATGAACACTTACGTTTCAGAGTTGTTGGCCGTATAACATTGGATGGGCAGCTCGTGAAGAAAGTAGTCCGAGCTGTTCAGCTGGCACGTGATATCTCCGTAGTGGAGATCCATGGCGATCCTCTTGGAGGTGACTCCGATGAGGTAATGTCCCAGCTCGCCCACAACATACCCAATCGATACGATGAAGAGGACGTAGGGTTGGTAGAGAAATGCAAGTTTCTCAGCCACAGAATGGACCATTTTCTAAAAATAATACAAACAAAAATATTGAAATATTGAAAATCAATTTTTTTTTTCTAATGAATATAATACTTGGCAAATTATTTTGAAAATATCAAATACATTTCTCTCGGTTAACCTCTGTTATATTTGCTTTGTAAATGGATACGTATACAGGGTATACAAGTAAAGAAATGTCTCTTAAGTCGTTTGGTTTTTAGATATTATTAATTAACATAAAAAAACCCACTCTGAGAAAACCTACAAAATACAATATTTCTGGATGGATTTGAGAAGTTTGAAGCTAATTCTTGCAGTCACTATTTTTTTAGATTTTTTTAAATCACAAGATGCAAATTCTGTTTTTTCTAAAAATCAAGTTTCGATGGCTGACATTTTGTTTCCAGCGGGGGTATGTCGATCATTTTCCAGTTTGTTAAAAATACAATATTTCTGGATGGATTTGTGAAGTTTGAAGCTAATTCTGGCAGTCACTATTTTTTTAGAATTTTTTAAATCACAAGATGCAAATTCTGTTTTTTCTAAAAATCAAGTTTCAATGGCTGACATTTTGTTTCCAGCGGGGGTGGGTCGATCATTTTCCAGTTGGTTAAAAATACAATATTTCTAGATGGATTTGAGAAGTTTGAAGCTAATTCTGGCAGTCACTATTTTTTTAGATTTTTTTAAATCACAAGATGCAAATTCTGTTTTTTCTAAAAATCAAGTTTCGATGGCTGACATTTTGTTTCCAGCGGGGGTATGTCGATCATTTTCCAGTTTGTTAAAAATACAATATTTCTGGATGGATTTGTGAAGTTTGAAGCTAATTCTGGCAGTCACTATTTTTTTAGAATTTTTTAAATCACAAGATGCAAATTCTGTTTTTTCTAAAAATCAAGTTTCAATGGCTGACATTTTGTTTCCAGCGGGGGTGGGTCGATCATTTTCCAGTTGGTTAAAAATACAATATTTCTAGATGGATTTGAGAAGTTTGAAGCTAATTCTGGCAGTCACTATTTTTTTAGAATTTTTTAAATCATAAGATGCAAATTCTGTTTTTTCTAAAAATCAAGTTTCAATGGCTGACATTTTGTTTCCAGCGGGGGTTTGTCGATCATTTTCCAGTTTGTCAAAAATACAATATTTCTGGATGGATATGAGAAGTTTGAAGCTAATTCTGGCAGTCACTATTTTTTTAGAATTTTTTAAATCACAAGATGCAAATTCTGTTTTTTCTAAAAATCAAGTTTCGATGGCTGACATTTTGTTTCCAGCGAGGGTGTGTCGATCATTTTCCAGTTTGTCAAAAATACAATATTTCTGGATGGATTTGAGAAGTTTGAAGCTAATTCCGGCAGTCACTATGTTTGTAGAATTTTTTAAATCACAAGATGCAAATTCTGTTTTTTCTAAAAATCAAGTTTCGATGGCTGACATTTTGTTTCCAGCGGGGGTATGTCGATCATTTTCCAGTTTGTTAAAAATACAATATTTCTGGATGGATTTGTGAAGTTTGAAGCTAATTCTGGCAGTCACTATTTTTTTAGAATTTTTTAAATCACAAGATGCAAATTCTGTTTTTTCTAAAAATCAAGTTTCAATGGCTGACATTTTGTTTCCAGCGGGGGTGGGTCGATCATTTTCCAGTTGGTTAAAAATACAATATTTCTAGATGGATTTGAGAAGTTTGAAGCTAATTCTGGCAGTCACTATTTTTTTAGAATTTTTTAAATCACAAGATGCAAATTCTGTTTTTTCTGAAAATCAAGTTTCAATGGCTGACATTTTGTTTCCAGCGGGGATATGTCGAGCATTTTCCAGTTTGTCAAAAATACAATATTTCTGGATGGATATGAGAAGTTTGAAGCTAATTCTGCCAGTCACTATTTTTTTAGAATTTTTTAAATCACAAGATGCAAATTCTGTTTTTTCTAAAAATCAAGTTTCGATGGCTGACATTTTGTTTCCAGCGGGGGTTTGTCGATCATTTTCCAGTTTGTTAAAAATACAATATTTCTGGATGGATTTGTGAAGTTTGAAGCTAATTCTGGCAGTCACTATTCTTTTAGAATTTTTTAAATCACAAGATGCAAATTCTGTTTTTTCTAAAAATGATAATTTGTATGCCAAATACATATAGCGAATTTAGTGTTTTTGAAATTGGTATTAGGAAATATTCATATTGAATCAAAGATAGTTGCCAAAATCCGGTGTTTTCAAGTAGAGAGTAAAAAAATTCGCTCTTTGGATTTTTAGAAATTTCTGAGGTGTTTTTTGATTATGGCATTTTGTATGTTGAAAGGTACAGAATTTAGACTGTTTTAAATGGCATTAAATATATTCATGAAGAATCAATAAAAATTGCTAATATCTGAAATGCTCCGACCTCAAAATCAAGTTTTTGATTTAAAAAAATTGTTCAAGATGCAAAGACGATATTTGATTTTGATGATTTAAATGCTAAAATGTAGCAAATTTGGTGTGTTTGAAAAAGTTTTAAGATATAATCATGTCGAATCAAAGAAAATTAAAAATACTCATGCCGAGACAACGGAAATTGCCAAAATTCGAAATTCTGAAGTTCAAAATCAACGAAATCAAATTTTTGATTATTTAAATTGTTTAACTTACGAACACATTTTGATGGTTTAACTTTCAAAATGTAGCGAATTTTGTATTTTTTTCTAGATTTCATTAAAAATGCATTGCGAACCAAATGCGAATTGTCAGACAAACGCCCAATTTAAACATCGATCGACCACGTTGAGAAACAGTATTCTAGAGGAACCCTATCCCTTTCTAACTTATGATGCGCGTTGCGCCCTCTTGTGGCTAATCTAGGAAGTTGATAATTAATTGTAGCGATATTTTTGGGCCAATTTTTCTATACACGCTGGCTTTATAGTTTCTTTATAGTCAAATTGGTTCATTTTACGCAATTTTATAGTATTGGCATGAATAATTACCATCAGGTTTAACTTTTTTGAACTTAAAAAAGTTTCTCAAAAAAAACCTATGATGAAAATAAAACAGTTTCAATTTGATTTGATATGTTTGATTTCAAATTCAGACCAAAAATATAATCAATACAATACGTTATTACTCTCATATAATCTTATATTTACCTCAATCAAATTAATATATCCAAATAAATCGTACACAAAACTCTCTTAATAAATTATTTAACACTAGTGTTATAAATTGCAAACACATGAACACTATAAGAATATCTGATGGCAGTTTGTTACTAAACCTATCTCGTGCTTTCGGCCTCCTTTTATGACCCATTATTTCTTTTTTTCGCAATGAAGTAACCGGCTTTGACTGCTGCGAACGGTAGTAGTCGGAGCGAACGACAAAAATTTTGCGGTTTTCTGAAAATTCCCGGTACGCTGGAAATCCCCTCATCCGAGCTGGTCCATGTGAATTAATGGTTTCACTTTCTCCGCAGCGCATGGGCGTGCGCGACCTCCAGGAGTCAAGATCATGAACGGAATACAGAAGAAGGGAATTGCTCTTTGTATCGTCGGCGAGTCAATGAATTATTATTTATAGGTTGGTTATTAAATTCAGGGTTCTAGTAGGCAGTAAATAAATCTTATGAGTCACTCGGAGAGAATATTCATGTGTGCTGTCGTTTTACGAGAAAAATTGTTGGAATCGTGAGCGATATTGAATTGTAATTTCTTATTGGGGTCACTTTTGTATAAACGAGGTTACATTAGAGTTTTATGTGTTTTATAATTTAAGATATATAAAAAAATATCACGAAAGGAAAAAAAAAGTATTATTAATTTTTTAGGCAAATTGTATTAAAAAAAATTCGATTTGTCAGATTTTATAAAAATATGCAAAAAATAAATAATATATTTTTTAAAAAGACCTTCGATCCATAACACAGACTAACCACCTTGTAGCGTAATGGTACAAATTAAAGGCTACACTTTATTTTTTTCCAATTTAATTTTCGATTTTGATTACAGAAGATTTGTGTTTTCCAAATTGATGATTAATTTTGTGGACGCCCTGTATAAAATGTTGCAACTGATACGTCCAAATAAGCAAATTTATTTTCCATTTATTACGTTTTACATAACAACGGCATTTTTACGTCACATTCTTTAAGGACGTGCATAATTGTGGTGCAAATTCCATCCCATATAAACGATCACCCGTGACAGTAATTTTCTTATTGCGTAAATATTGAACAAAGAAGTAATTAATGGTTTCTTTGCACATGAATGAAACAAGTAGTAGTCAATTTGGATGTAATTAATATGAGTTGCATAAATAAACAGCTTGCCATATTTTGCGCCCATTATAAAACTCATAGCACTCAAAACAATAACGTAATCGCTCATTTCATTACGATACAAGTGCTGAAATATCGTTGGCGCAATTTATTTTTTGAAGTTGGCAGCATTGAAATGTCGCATATCAAATACATCAAACGAATATAAACCATAAATAATTAACTTATAATATATTTAATACAGACGAAACTATGGTTGATATCGTATGTATTTTAGGGCCTATTGTACAGCGTAACTTGAATAATAATAATAATTTAGCGGTGCACATCATCTCCAACTTAATAAATCGGAAGAAAGTACGTACCACGGAACCTGATAATCCTCTTAACTCAACCAAAGATACCCACGAAGTGCGGGCAGTTGCCCCATCTTGCTGAAACCAAACTCTCCCTCGAGGTATACAACGGCAACGTAACTTCCGGATCATCTAAACATAATGTACTGCATTCACTCTCAAGTTTGGTTTTTCTTCTCGACAGAATATCTCCGTCATCTTAAAACTTTTCAAATTTGCTCAAAATCGATTCTAGATTACGATCCAATAGAAACCTCAAATCACCTCTTTCCTAGATTTCGAGATAATCTCACGAGAACAGAACTTATTGCAATTTTGAACTTGCACTTTTCCCATTCAGAAAAAAATATAAAAACAATTGCTACGCACTTGAAACTTTCCAAATTTGCTCAAAATCAATTCTAGATTACGATCCAATAGAAACCTCAAATCACCCTTTTCCTAGATTTCGAGATAATCTCACGAGAACAGAACTTGTTGCAATTTTGAACTTAGACTTTTCTCATTCAGAAAAAAAATATAAAAACAATTGTCATGCCCTTGAAACTTTCCAAATTTGCTCAAAATGGATTCTAGATTACCATCCAATAGGAACCTCAAATCACCCCTTTCCTAGATTTCGAGATAATCTCACGAGAACAGAACTTATTGCAATTTTAAACTTGCACTTTTCTAATTCAGAAAAAAAATATAAAAACAATTGTCACGCACTTGAAACTTTCCAAATTTGCTCAAAATTTATTCTAGATTACGATCCAATAGAAACCTCAAATCACCCCTTTCCTAGATTTCGTGATAATCTCACGAGAACAGAACTTGTTACAATTTTGAACTTGCACTTTTCCCATTTAGAAAAAAAATATAAAAACAATTGTCACGCACTTGAAACTTCCCAAATTTGCTCAAAATTTATTCTAGATTACGATCCAATAGAAACCTCAAATCACCCTTTTCCTAGATTTCGAGATAATCTCACGAGAACAGAACTTGTTGCAATTTTGAACTTAGACTTTTCTCATTCAGAAAAAAAATATAAAAACAATTGTCACGCACTTGAAACTTTCCAAATTTGCTCAAAATCAATTCTAGATTACGATCCAATAGAAACCTCAAATCACCCTTTTCCTAGATTTCGAGATAATCTCACGAGAACAGAACTTGTTGCAATTTTGAACTTAGACTTTTCTCATTCAGAAAAAAAATATAAAAACAATTGTCATGCCCTTGAAACTTTCCAAATTTGCTCAAAATGGATTCTAGATTACCATCCAATAGAAACCTTAAATCACCCCTTTCCTAGATTTCCAGATAATCTCACGAGAATAGAACTTGTTACAATTTTGAACTTGCACTTTTCCCATTTAGAAAAAAATATAAAAACAATTGTCACGCACTTGAAACTTTCCAAATTTGCTCAAAATTTATTCTAGATTACGATCCAATAGAAACCTCAAATCACCCCTTTTCTAGATTTCGAGATAATCTCACGAGAACAGAACTTGTTGCAATTTTGAACTTAGACTTTTCTCATTCAGAAAAAAAATATAAAAACAATTGTCATGCCCTTGAAACTTTCCAAATTTGCTCAAAATGGATTCTAGATTACCATCCAATAGGAACCTCAAATCACCCCTTTCCTAGATTTCGAGATAATCTCACGAGAACAGAACTTATTGCAATTTTAAACTTGCACTTTTCTAATTCAGAAAAAAAATATAAAAACAATTGTCACGCACTTGAAACTTTCCAAATTTGCTCAAAATTTATTCTAGATTACGATCCAATAGAAACCTCAAATCACCCTTTTCCTAGATTTCGAGATAATCTCACGAGAACAGAACTTATTGCAATTTTGAACTTGCACTTTTCCCATTCAGAAAAAAAATATAAAAACAATTGTCACGCACTTGAAACTTTCCAAATTTGCTCAAAATCGATTCTAGATTGCAATCCAATAGAAATCTCAAAACATCCCTTCCCTAGAATTTGAGATAATTCACACGAGAACGAAACTTTGATTTTCCAATTTTCAACGAAATTTACAATATCGAATATCATTTCGATACATATAAAAGATATCAGAATACTTCCTATTAAAGTAAAACTAATCAGATTTGTTTTCCTAAAAGCGACCTTGATGAATAAGTGTAGTTAAAGTGCGTGCAGTTTACTGTAATTTTCTTGATTGCGTAAAATAGCGATTAGGATAAATATTACCATTTAATAAGAAAAATACGAATGAAATAACAAGAGGAAGCCGTTTGAAGAGCGTGTCGTCAAGGTGCTTTCGCATGAAGGATGTCGAATCTGTAATTGTACACCGTTGATGTAAATATGTTAATCCTTGTTATTTTAACGGTTAAGTAATCGCGAAGGTACAATGGCTAATTAGTATCGACAAATAATAAACAATTCGAGAGTTATACAACGGCGATTGAATAATCGATTCAAATAAAGTGTGACTAAGAAAATTTGCTCGATGTGGGAGGACTCAAACAAATTGATTTTAAGATTGGATTGAAAATTTATTGCCGAGTCAGCAAAACATAATAAATTTAGAAATTCGTAGAATAGCGTTTAATACATTCTTATGTTGTGATTGGTTTTAATAAATGTGCTCAAGTATTGTTTGTAAATAGTTTCAGGAAAATAAAAAAAAATTAAATAAAAATTCTCCGACTTCTTGATAAAAATACACTAAAATGAGAAATACGATACTTTTCATCTTCTACAATTCTCTTAAAGTCTATTAGAGACTCTTAAATCGTAGAAGATGAAAAGTATCGTATTTCCCATTTTAGAAAAAAATAAAATAAAATGAATTGACTTTGACGCAGCGGGTCATTTCAAAAACAAAGATCCACATTCAGATTCAAACAGTTTAATATTAACTTATTGTAGAAGCAGTTGAGTCAGAAGAATAATTAGAATGGTTGAACACATTTCCAAGGTTCGCGAAATACCGCCTGAATCAAATAATTTACACATAATGCAACATGAGATAAACAACAGAGTCGCCAGATCGAATGATTTATTGAAACTTGGACGGGCTCAACAATGAAAATACGTCAAAATTTAATTTTTTGAAATCCAATTGATGACGGTTGCAAAACCTTCAAATCAAAACTCACTAAAAAGGTGCAGTTATTTTTTTTTTTGTAAAATAAATGCACGTTCTCATGACACTTAAGTTCACGAGAGCTTTTTTTGGAGTTTCAAGAAAAGCTTTTCAGTTCTTACGACACGTAAGTTGACGGAAGCTAAGAAAGCAGTTTTCCATTCCAAGGGAATTTTTTGATGTCACGGTAATTCTTGCTTTAAGCACGATACATACATTTAAAATATTATTAATAATGTAAGGGCAGAAAGATCGCACAAATAGAGTGACGAAGTAAATTTATTGTACACTCAAACAAATTACAGTTAAAAAATTGGTCTGAATAAAGATGTATGTATATAATAATGTAATAATATTTTAAATATATATAATAATAGCAACGCTTAACTTTCTCTTTATCTATAAAATTATTCCGGTATAAATTCACTTTCAGAAAAAACTAAGTATAGATTAAAATCGAACTGCGTGTACCCGGCGCATTCACCATTTCCGCACTCCGCATATAATATTCATATTTTTACTTAGAAAATTCTTATTAATACATTTAATAACTTTAAAATAAAAATTATATTTCTTGAAATAATTGATAACACATCATCATCCGTAACGAAATTATCCGTTTCGTCGGTTTTTCCGCCTCGTCGGAATTCTCGCAATTTTCACGTAACGTCTCAAACCTCTTACTAGGATCGAGGTTTCCTGGAAATTCGTTGCCCTAAGCGAATCAATAAGAGCCTCCGGTTCTGAGAAATAAGACACGAACTGAAGTTCAGTTTCCGTTTACCGCAGAGACGTATAGATATTTTCAATGGGATTGTAAATAAATTAGGGGCTCACGTGTCCATTCCAGGCGCAAAAGGGTAACATTAATCACCGCCATCTCGTTAGCAGTAACTTAAAAAATTAAATAATCATCCATTGAACCATTAAAAACATTAACGGAAGGGTTTGGTAAGCAACGAGTGCAATTTTTTCCGAAGTTCACAAAGCGATGAACGAAGGCTTCAAATGGAGCAATTTATAAATTTTATTGGCATATTTTTAATAACAAGATATTGTATTTATTTAAATTGAAAAAAAATAACAGACAGAGTCAAGACAGATTTTTAAAATTGTGTATTTTTATTTGAGAAAGTCAATATCTATACGTAGCCGAGAAGAAAAAAAAAAGTCTCCAAAGTTATCTCAAAATCAGCAGACCGTGGATTTTGGCACAATCAAAAGTGGAGTTATTGGAGTGTTCACCTTACAATCCAGACAATCACCATGTTTTTAGTTCAAACACCTTATTTCTGAGTTAGCTGAGGACAGCAAACTGTTTCCTTGTTTTACAGACTGGTTTAATAGAATGAACACGTAAGGTTTAATAAAACAATTTAACATTGTTTACACAATCACTGTTTCTACGTAAACTAAATAATAATAATTTTGGGTAATTAACTCTATGTATATATTGTTTTGCATATATTATACTAACAGGATATGTAAAGTTAATAAATAAATAAGTAAATAAATGGACCAATTCTCAATTATATCGTGTGAGCCACAAAAATTTGTTTCAGAGTTGGCTGTGAAATAAATGAGGTATGTCGCATATTATTACGCCAAGATTAAAAAAAATGAATTAATCTCATTTCTCTCTCACTGGCATAGCCAACTCAGAAACAAAATTCTGTGGCTCACACCTTACAATTATACAAACGAAACAAATTGATACTCAAATACATGCAAGAGAACATAGAAGAAAAAAAAGTTCTTGATGATTAACTAGATTAGTTGCGCAATTAATTTAGACACACCGTCGTGTTAATCATTCACCCAACATCATAAAAAGAACAAGGACATGATAAATGGTAAACAACTAAATGAAATATTTAATGATTTTAGTAGATTGCGTTGCTACATTACTATTTCAATGTAAATTACACTGCAATTATATAAAATAAGTTGATGAATTAAATTGCAATTTAACAACACATAAACATGTCTTATTGGATTCTAATCTATTAGAACATTACGCAGCTTCCATTTTTTTTTTAATATTTCGTCAAAAATTGATTTAAATGACAAATCTCTCAAAAATTGTCCCAAAAAATAAATAATGACAAGGTTACTGCATCTAGACAACACATTTACATGTCTTGTTATATTCTAAGCTATTGGAAAAATTAAGCACTTTTTTTTTAATATTATCACGAAAATTGTCAAAAATTGATTTAAATGACTATATCTCTCAAAAATTGTCCCAAAAATAAATAATGATATTCCTTCATACAAGGTTACCGCATCTAGACAACATATATACATGTCTTATTATATTTTAAGCCATTGAAACAATTAAGTATCTTACGATTTTTTTAAATATTTGCACGAAAATAGTCAAAAATTGATTTAAATAACTGTAGAAAATCTCTCAAAAATTTATCCTAAAAATATATAATCACATTCCTTCAGACAAGGTTACTGTATCTAGTAATGATGGGCAAAACTTTTACTTTTGAATAACGTTGCTACCTGTGATTGCTACTTTCCAATATCAGTGATTATGTGACTATGATCACATCGCAGAAAAAAATATAAAAAATGCAGGAAAAATTCCATAAAAAATCATCCTCAATGTCCCAAGTATCGCTTATTCAAAATCAATTTGGTTTTTGTAAATTCAACCAGTTTCAATAGAGATATGGATTTTTGAAAAATTTTATTGTATTTTTTTGAGTACCTGAACAAAAAAATTGCAGAAAAAAATATAAAAAACGCAGGAAAATAAAAAAAAAAAATCATCCTCAATGGCCGAAGTATCGCTTATTAAAAATAAATTTGGTTTTTGTAAATGCAACAATTTTCAATAGAGATATAGATTTTTGAAAATTTTAATTATTTTAATTTTTTGAGCACCGGAACAAAAACATCGCAGAAAAAAATATAAAAAATGCAGGAAAAATTGCATCAAAAATCATCCTCAATGGCCGAAGTATCGCTTATTCAAAATCAATTTGGTTTTTGTAAATTCAACAATTTTCAATAGAGATATGGATTTTTGAAAATTTTAATTTTAATTTTTTGAGCACCTGAACAAAAACATCGCAGAAAAAAATATAAAAAGAGCAGGAAAAATTCCATAAAAAATCATCCGCAATGTACGAAGTATCGCTTATTTAAAATCAATTTGGTTTTTGTAAATTCAACTTTTTTCAATAGAGATATGGATTTTTGAAAATTTTTATTTTAATTTTTTGAGCACCTGAACAAAAACATCGCAGAAAAAAATATAAAAAACGCAGAAAAAATTCCAAAAAAAATATCCTCAATGGCCGAAGTATCGCTTATTAAAAATAAATTTGGTTTTTGTAAATGCAACAATTTTCAATAGAGATATGGATTTTTGAAAATTTTAATTATTTTAATTTTTTGAGCACCTGAACAAAAACATCGCAGAAAAAAATATAAAAAGAGCAGGAAAAATTACATCAAAAATCATCCTCAATGGCCGAAGTATCGCTTATTCAAAATCAATTTGGTTTTTGTAAATTCAACAATTTTCAATAGAGATATGGATTTTTGAAAATTTTTATTTTAATTTTTTGAGCACCTGAACAAAAACATCGCAGAAAAAAATATAAAAAGAGCAGAAAAAATTCCATAAAAAATCATCCTCAATGCCCGAAATATCGCTTATTCGAAATTAATTTGGTTTTTGTAAATTTAACAATTTTCAATGGAAATATGGATTTTTGAAAATTTTTATTTTAATTTTTTGAGCACCTGAACAAAAAAATCGCAGAAAAAAATATAAAAAGAGCAGGAAAAATTCCATAAAAAATCATCCTCAATATCCGAAGTATTGCTTATTCAAAATCAATTTGGTTTTTGTAAATTCAACAATTTTCAATAGAGATAAGGATTTAAAAAAATTTGTATTGTAATTTTTTGAGCACCTGAACAAAAACATCGCAGAAAAAAATATAAAAAACGCAGGAATAATTCCATAAAAAATCATCCGCAATGTCCGAAGTATCGCTTATTTAAAATCAATTTGGTTTTTGTAAATTCAACTTTTTTCAATAGAGATATGGATTTTTGAAAATTTTTATTGTAATTTTTTGAGCACCTGAACAAAAACATCGCAGAAAAAAATATAAAAAACGCAGGAAAAATTCCATAAAAAATCATCCTCAATAGCGGAAGTATCGCTTATTCAAAATCAATTTGGTTTTTGTATATTTAACAATTTTCAATAGAGATGTGGATTTTTGAAAATTTTCGTTGGCTCGCAGTTGTTCGATTAAGCTAAAATTTTACACACATTGTTTTTTGTTAATAAAAACAATATAGGGGGATAGGAGCTTCACTTTTGGAATGTTGAAAAATCTTACTTGTTTGTAACCGAAGTATACAGGGTGTCTATGTAAAAACGAGCAATGCTCTATAAGTATGGACCTAAAAAGGGTATAAAAATTTTCTAAAAATCGGTTCTAGGGTATGTGGGGGAATCAGTATGACGACAAAAATGACCTTCACTAAGCAACCGCTGGAGCTGTGTTTTTTTAACGGCAACACCCTCATTGGAAAGCTCTTGAAAATTGCTATTTAACAAAATACTCCTTAATAATCTAATTTTTGAGAAATACGCGAAACATGTTTTATTATTTATTCCTATTTCTAGCATTAAATATCAAATTAAACAATTTTGTTGCGAATTCAATTTTCAACCATAAAATTATTTTTTTTTTTTGATATAATGACGAATGAACATTACGAATATTAACATATACTTGTTTATTTGTTTAGTAATAACTTTTTTTACTACAAGATTTACCATAAAACTAGATTGATATAATTAAATAATCATAAGTGCTAATTAATCAGATTAAAATTTGGCGCTGTCAAGGTCTTTTTTTTTGTTTTTTTTAATCAACTTCCGCGTTTGATTAATTCCAAACTTTTTGCTGGATTATTTAAGAAACGCACGTTATACGTCGACACATTCATATTCACATTCACATTCACCATTTACAGGCACGAAACGAAGGAAGAAAAATACATTTGCTTCGTAAGGTCAACCGGCTATGTCTATACAGAAATCGAATGATGAAGTATTAATGAAGTTTAACAATGCTTAATAATTAACAATAAGATTTTCTTATTAAAACAATGTCTAATTTTAAGTTACATGGTATACCAGCAGTGACGGTTCGCGGGGTTTCTTCTGGTACGGCCGAGGAACAAGAGGGGGCAATACAGATAGGTAGGGTCAGTTGCAGAGACCGCAAGACCACCTCTTGTTCCTCGGCCGTACCAGAAAAAAACCCGCGAACCGTCACTGTATACCAGTCCCAATTACTTTTTTCTGGAAAACAAACAATGGCAAATAATGGATATCTCGATGAGTTTAAGATGAATTTGGTTTTTTAGAATGTAGCCAATTTTAAAACATGTCTCTATCTTAATGGTCGAATGTATTAAAAGTAAAAAGTTCTAATTGTTTGGATGAGGGGGTACACCTGAAAAATAGGTGATTTTCGGGATTTTTTTTTCAAGTAAAATAAAAAGTAATGCCAAATTTGATTATGCCGTTTTATTTATTGTACATTTATATTTAAAAAACCCTATTTTTGTCGCTGCGCCAGGTGGAACAACCCCTTGCAACCGAAACATTAATTGTTAGTGGCCACCCCCATAGATCTTGTAATAAAATCATATCGTGTGAGCCACAAAATTTTGTTTCAGAGTTGGCTGTGAGATAAATGAGGTATCTCGCATATTATTACGTTCAATTGAATTAGATTAAAAAAAAATAATTAATCTCAGACATGACTGCTATATTTCTCTCCCTCAGACATGGCCAACTCAGAAACAAAATTCTGTGGCTCACACCTTACATTTTGAGTAATTCTGAAGTATATTTTCCATCGACGTACATAGGATATTTGAAAAATATTGTTCTGACAAAATGGTGACGCGTTGAAAAAAATAGTCATTTTTTTTGCCAAAAAAATTGAGACCAAAGCGTGCACCGAAAATATATTTTTGAAGACATCGCAAAAAGGCTACGTACGTCGATAGAGAATTCAATTTAGAACCTGGGAATCAAAATCCGATCAAAATCGTTTGTGCAGTTTTAAAGTTAAATTGGCCACCAATTTGAAAAATACGATTTCAAGAAAAACGCGTTTAAAGTTTTTAGCCTTGTAATCAAGTAAACACCCTAGAGAACATTTTCAGAAAACGAAAAAAAAAACGATTTTTTTGAAAATTTCAAAAACGCTACCCCCATAATGTTCAGCAAATTCAACTTCAAACGTTCTGAAAGATTAGCGAATTGTAACGATAACGGAGTTTATGGCGAATTTGGGATGAACACTACAATAAAGTAGACATCCCAGAGATCATTTTAAGCAAACAAACAAAAAATCGATTTTTTTGAAAATTCCAAACAGGACTCCCCCATAATGTTCAGCAAATACAACTGCAAAAGTTCTGAAAGATTGGCAAATTGTTGTAATATTTGCTTTGAGTTTTTCAACAAATGGAAACCAGTGGAAACAGATGCCGGATTTGAGTTGTGACATTGAAAGTTCGAGAGAAATGTGGCAATAGTTTTTACGCGCTGATTTTATCGCCTTTGCATCAATTTACATTCGCTGTATTACATGTCAAAATGGTATTCAGGTGGTGCACCGAGGCTGTTAGCATAAATAAATAATTTCGTCGTTTCCAGATAATTCTCAGTTTGCGCGTATTTTTGGTGAGTTCAAGTACGACTTCCCGGAAATGTGCTAAATGTCAATTTTATGGGAATTACAAAACATACAAAAATGTAAACGTTTATCTATTCAAGATCTATTTTTAAAGAAATAAATGAACATTTATCAAAAAATATACGCGTAAAAAAGTTTTTTTTCAAAAACGGCACATTTTTAATGTGTATTAATGTAAATTAGCCGAAACGGAAAACTCAATGTTCAATCGTTATTTCTACTTTTGAGGATAATTCGTAAGCCAAAGAGCAGATTTAAAAATAAAAAAAAAAAATTCAAGAAATGTTTTGTAATCATGGAGTAGATGTAAATAAGACCAAAAATTTTTATCGATTTTTTTTTCGACAATCAGTAAGATTTCGAAAAAAGTTTATTCTTTATAAGTTGTTCTAAAACACCTCTCTAATTCAAAAATGAAGAAAAAAATATAGGTCACCGTTAAAAAAACTAAGTTGTACATCATTGCGCTTATACGTGACGATGTAGAAAAAATTAAATGTGATATTTGTATAAAGCACTTCTAGCCTAACAAATTTTATTTGAAACATTTTTCGTTAAACTCTAAAATAAAAAAGTTATATCAATATTTCGGAACTAGTGGTATCCCACAGGGATCAAGTTTGGGGCCGCTAATATTTATAATTTGTATTAACGATATAATTGATCACACAAGTTGATTTAAATAATGAAAAAAAATAGGTTACCGTTAATAAAACTGAAATAAAAATATGAACCCAAAATTTTTTGTTAACGTTTGTTGATTTGTAACTAACGCATTATGAAATAGTATTATGATATATAAATGTTTAATTTAAAACGAATATAATCGATGATGATACGATAAATAAAATTATATTGTTTTCTGTACAAAATGCAAGATAAACGCATTAAAAAAATAACTGTTACTCACTCAATTTTTAAAAATTTACTCCCAAAATTGTACAAAACGGGCAAGGATCATGAAAATCCGTTTCCCACACTATACAAAAACCAAAACCGATTTAACCGCAATTTTTTTTGTCGAATATTTCGGTCCTTTCCGAACCCGTACCCGGCCGAAACTGAAAGCACTCCTCAAGCTCGCGACCAATATAAAAGAACGTTCCACGCAAACGGGGATAAAACACTCATGGATGATGATGATAATAATAATAACAACATCGGATAATAAAGCGTACGTTTATTCGCGAAGGAGTCGGGCGTCAAGGACGAAAGGCGAAACAATCAAGCGAGCTCGGACCATTCGAGCGTTTCCTTCCGAACCGGACGGAAGAAAATATATTTTGGTTTAAGGACAAATCTGGAGACACGATATATTTTTTTTTTTATTAGTCGAGAGAGAGAGAGGTTAATATTTTTATAGAGGGCCATGGTGTACATTACGCAAGAACGTGTGTGTGTGTGTGTGCGCTGTGTGCTGGGTGTGTGCGGACATATTTTCTAACTTTTTCAAGGGGCGCAGCATTGTTGTATTGTGAAGGTTGGTGGCGTTTATCTCGTAGGTAATCGGTAAATGACGGTTACAGGGCATGGTATAATTGTTATAATTTATTGCTTGTCCTAGATAATTCTGTTGTTGGAAAATTTTTGATGTGGCCATGATGAGAACTTTCGTCAGGCTTAAGGCAAAAGGGATTTTTGTAACTCTGTTTTTGATGGGTCTTTCCTGTACTCTGCACCAAGGGCGTTTCCAACCAACTAGTCTAGTAATTAAAAAAAAAGATAAATAAACTGGTGCTTCCGCCCTCATACACCTGTGTGAAATCTCCCTGTCCTTTTCCAACGTTTTAAAGCTTTGGAAAAATTTACCAGTTATATTACACGACTTTTGTAAACCTTTAAGGTATATAATAAACATTATTATTATTAGTATTATTTGTTTGGAATATGGAATATCGGTAATTTTTAACAATAAAAATTCTTAAGCGAAAAATTTGTAGGGGGGGTTATTACCCGTTTACCCCCCCACCCCCCTTTGAAACCGCCACTGCCCTGCACCTTTCCCACCAAATCTTAATAAACCTCGCCTCTAGGAGCTTGCCCATGTCTTCCCAAATCCCTTCCACAAAGGTGATTCTCAGTTCGCCACCCTCTATTTTCACCCTGTATTTTCCGCTCTATAGTGTGTTCGTATCCGCCCTTTATTACCGTTGTAACACACTAAACATAAATAATAACGGAATATGTAATTACAAACTAATACCAGACCTAGTTATAATAATACATTGTGCATACAAAACCGCAGTTTACTTAGAAGTCAACCGAAACGGTGCGCGCATCAGGAATGCTGCGGTTTTCCGTCAAGTTTATTCAATTACACTAATTTGCATGATAAATCAATTAAAATCCATTCGCCATTCACTCGATCCATATATCATAATACCAGATCTGTGTGTTTCTAAGGACTCGGACCAAACCGCGCCACCAACGTTTTCACTGGTGCGTTCGCGTCCGCCGGCAGGTCGCCCCGTAACCGGACATTACAGACACAAATCCGTCTGGATGAATAATCCAAAGAGATCGAGATTGCGCTCCGCCCGCAAAGTCAAGCTGTCAAGGTCTCGAAATTAATGCCGCTAAGTGAATAAAGTTGCACGCATTCTCGCTCAATATTTTTAATTACGCAATTGCAATAAATATTCAAATTGTGATTGAGATATTCATGATTTTTTTTTAACAAGCAACCTTCGTTTGTGTATCGACATTAATTGGTTTCGTATGGTATATATAGAATGTAGCATTGGACATGTTTATATACAGAATTTCGAAAATACGCGAAAGATTTGTTTATCATTTTTAAACAACAAATTTATTTAAATTGATCCATTTGCAGCAGCCGGAAGGATGGTAGCATTCCCTTGTCTTATGGCCTAAGCAGGTATCTGTATGTATGCTACATGCTTATTAGTCTAAACCTGAATGCTTTTCCGTAGCATAAACGTAAGTCAAACGTATCAAAGTTTAATGTGAGCTGTGTAAAACTTATATGTCACTAGCACCAATATTGTTATGTTGAAGTAATTAATGTTTGCAGGATTTACGACCGATCTATCGTTCATGAAAATGTGCGTGCAACCTTTGAAGTGAGCTGGTGCGCCATCACGTTGAAACCACATTTGTTGACGATCGAGAAGCGGATTATGTTCGACCTCAAAAAGTGTTCTCAATGCCCGCTTGATAAATTACATTCCTATTGGTTTTTCTATTGCACAGAATATTGATGTATTTTTTATAAATATGTTAATATCTTAAAAACTAAAGAAGATATTAGAAAAATTACTTTTTAATCTCGGAATGTAATTAAACACTTTCTATGCACAAAGCAAAAAATAACAATGGGGGCATTTTAATCTATTATAAGCATCGGTGCTTCAGTGATATATTGCTCGCCTGCCGCGCGGGCGACCCGGGTTTGATTCCCGGCCGATGCATGATTTTTTTTTTTACATAAAATTACAACGATTTATATAGATGTTGTTTTCTAGGAACTAAAACTCAAACAACTTGATTTTGTAAATTGACTATTCATTCTTAATTTCACCGAGGCTAAACTGATCATAAAGTCATAATTATTGTTATTAGAACATTATACTAAATTTTCTGTTCATTAAATTTTAACATTCCTAATAAAAAATCTCATAATAAAAGATATATACCACATTGCTCTTGGGGGGGAATAAATAGTTTTCACCTTCAACAAGTCTTAAAAAGACTACAGTAAACAAATTACCAGTGACGGTTCGCGGGGGTTTTTCTGGTACGGCCGAGGAACAAGATGTGGTAATACAGATAGGTGCGGTCACGCAGCCAGCCGTCTCTGCAACTGATCCTACCTATCTGTATTACTACCTCTTGTTCCGTATCAGAAAAAACCCGCAAACCGTCACTGCAAATTACTAAAACAAATGAAGATAATTGCAATTTATTGATTTTTAAAATTTGATCATCCGATCAATAATTATCGTAAACAGACAAAAAACAATTGACTGTCGATTTAACAGGTACTATCATGGCCAAACAAAAAATAGGACACCTTTATTTGTCTAGTGTGCATCAATATCTATCTACTCTGCACAGATATTGACATTGACATTGACATTTAATGATTGGGCATTAAGGCCCAATTTACATGAATAATTTTTAGGAAAAACAGGAACTAGATCAGAGCCCTGCAGAAGCGGGTTTTCGAAAGCCCGGCCCGGCCCGGCCCGACAGTGACAATTTAAAACCCGGCCCGGCCCGAAAAATGTTGAATTAAATAAATAAAATTACTGGACCCATGTATTCCTAAAAATTCTTAAAATACACTGAATTCGAGTTAATCACATTTTTTTTTCAATTCACTTTGTTGTTGCTTTTCATAATATAATAAAATTAAATTTATCGAAGCCCGGCCCGGCCCGGCCCGGGTTAAATTATCCATCGGAAAGCCCGGCCCGGCCCGGCCCGGAGTTTGAAAAATACGACCTGGCCCGGCCCGGCCCGACGTCGGGTCGGGCCGGGCTTTCCGGGCCGGGCCGAAGCCCGGCCCATGCAGGCCTCTGAACTAGATTACAACGGTGTCTCACTTTTTCTTTGGCCGAAATTGTACAATACGTTGCATCACATTTTCTTAAACAATAAATTTGGACACATTTTTCTAGAGTTAATAAAATTTGACACATTATTTAGAGCCTACAAAATTTTTAACATTTTCTCAGAGACAGTAAATTAAAACACATTTTTAGAGCCAACCAAATTTGACTTTTTTTTAAGCCAACAAGATTTGACACATTTTAATAGAACCAACTAAATTTAACACAGATTTTATGGCCAACAAAATTTGACACACGTTTAGAGCCAAAAAACTTAATACATGTTTTAGAACAAAAAAATTGCCGATTTTCTTAGAGACAATAAATTTTGAAATACCTTTTTAAAGCCAACAATATTTAGAGCCGTTTGACACATTATTTAGAGCCAACCAAATTTATCACACTTTCTCCGAGTCTGTAAATCAAGACAATTTTCTTAGAGCCAATCAAATTTGACTTTTTTTTTCAAGCCAACCAAATTTGACGCATTTTACTAGAGCCAACAAAATGTAACACAGATTTTATCGCCAACGAAATTTGACACATGCTTTAGAGCAAAAAAAAAATAACAGATTTTCTTACGGACAATAAATTTTGAAATATCTTTTTAAAGCCAACAATATTTAGAGCCGTTTGACGTTGCGTCACATTTTCTTAATACATTTCTAGAGTTTGACACATTATTTAGAGCCAAAAAAATTTATCACATTTTCTCAGAAACAGTAAATTGAGACAATTTTTTTAAGAGCCAACAAAGTTTAGCTTTCTTTACAGCCAACAAAATTTGATGCATTTTATTAGAGCCAACAAAATTTAACACAGATTTTATCGCCAACAAAATTTGACACATGTTTATAGCCAACAAAATTTAACCCATATTTTAGAGGCAATAAAACTTGACAAATTTTATTAGAGCCAATAAATTTTAAACTATCTTTTTGAGCCATCAAAATTTGACGTTTTTTTTAGAGCCAATAAAATATGCCACATTTTCTCGAAGACAATAAATTTTGATATGTTTTTTAGAGCCAAGAAAATTCGACTGATTTTTCAGAGCCAATAACGCTTAACACGCTTTTAGAGTATACAAGATTTGTGACATTTTCTCAGACAGTAAATTGAGACAAGCTTTTTTAGAGCCAACAAAAGTTGACATTCTTTTAGAGTCAACAAATTTTGAAATTTTCTTAACGCCAACAAAATTTGACACATTTTTTAAGAGCCACCAAAATTTGTCACATTTTCTTAGAGACAATAAATTTACAAATATCTTTATAAGTCAACAATATTTACCACATTATTTAGAGCTATCAAAATTTGACACATTTTTTAGAGTTAATAAAATTCATCACATTTTTCGAGACAATACATTTTGACATATTTTTTTAGATCCAAGAAAATTTGACACGTTTTTAAGTTAAAAAAAAATGTCACATTTTCTTGCGAAAATAAATTTTGACCTATTTTATTAGGGCCAACAAAATTTGACTGATTTTTTAGAGCCAACAAAATTGAATATAAATTTTACAGCCAACAAAATTTTGCACGTGTTTTAAAGCCAATAAAATTTGACACATTTTCTTAGAGACAACAAATTTTGAAATATCTTTATAAGCCAACAATATTTAACACATTATTTAGAGATAATAAAATTTGTTACATTTTTTTAGTGACAATAAATTTTGAAATATCTTTTTAAAGCGAATAACATCTAACATATTATTTAGAGCCAACCAAATTTAACATGAATTTTAAAGCCAACAAAATTGAACACATTTTTTAGAGCCAATAAAATTTGTCACATTTACTTAGAGACAACAAATTTTGAAATATCTTTATAAGCTAACAATATTTACCTCATTATTTAGAGCTATCAAAATTGGACATATTTTCCGAGACAATACATTTTGACATATTTTTTTAGAGCCAATAAAATTTGTCACATTTTCTTAAAAACAACAAATTTTGAAATATCTTTATAAGCTAACAATATTTACCTCATTATTTAGAGCTATCAAAATTTGACACATTTTTTAGTCAATAAAATTTGTCAAATTTTCCGAGACAATACATTTTGACATGTTTCTTTAGAGCCAATAAAGTTTGTCACATTTTCTTAAAAACAACAAATTTTGAAATATCTTTATAAGCCAACAATATTTACCACATTATTTAGAGCTATCAAAATTTGACACATTTTTTAGTCAATAAAATTTATCATATTTTCCGAGACAATACATTTTGACATATTTTTTTAGAGCCAAGAAAATTTGACACGTTTTTAGATTCAACAAAACTTGTCACATTTTCTCGTGAAAATAAATTTTGACATATTTTATTAGGGCCAATAAAATTTGACACATTTTTTAGAGCCAACAAAATTTAACACACTTTTAGAGCAAACACACACAAAGTCACCACATTTTCTTAGAGATGATAAATGTTGACGTATTTTTAGAGCCAACAGAATTTGACACATCATTTTATTAAAGCCAACAAAATTTGATAAATGCTTAGATCTAACAAAATTGGACATACTTTTAAAGCCAATAAAATGTATCACATTTTCTTGAGAAAATACATTTTGACATATTTTATAGACAATTTCCATTGCCAAAGGCATATCGAAAACACATGCCACTTTTAGGTGCAAGCTGTTGGGATCATTGCAAAAACAAAATTTAATTTATTTATAAAATTTCAATTTTTTCATTAACAATGTATAAAGTCAAATTGAAGTTAATGAAATCGTATTTCAATTGCCAAAGGCATATCGAAAACAGATGCCACTTTAAGGTGCAAGCTGTTAGGATCATTGCAAAAATAAAATTTTATTTATTTATAAAATTTCAATTTTTTCATTAACAATGTATAAAGTCAAATTAAAGTTAATGAAATCGTATTTCAATTGCCAAAGGCATATCGAAAACACATGCCACTTTTAGGTGCAAGCTGTTAGGATCATTGCAAAAACAAAATTTAATTTTTTTATAAAATTTTGACATATTTTTTATTTGACATAAATTTTACAACCGATAAAATTTGTCACATTTTTTAAAGCCAACAAAATTTGTTACAATTTCTTAGAGACAATAACTTTTGACATAATTTTTTAGAGCAAACAAAATTTGACACATTTAACAAAATTATTTTTTCTGAGAGATATCTTGGACAGAAATAAACAAAAGTTTAATAGAATAAACGATTGATTCCTTTGTCTTTTGCTTATTAAATATTGTGCTTAATATAAAATCGTTATTTTCGTTAGACAAGATTAGAACATGCTGCGTGAGACGAAGTTTGATCGTGAGAAGGCCAGGTGTTTTCAAAGTTAAAATTTTTGGTTTTGGATTGTATAATTTTATGTCAGCTTCTACCCACCGTTGGAAAGTAATACTCAAATGCCTAAATGAAGATAAAGTTCAACTTAGTGGTCCCGAACGACCCAAGCATCAAAATCTTGTTCTTAACCCGCCAATGGTAAACCTACTGGTCTGTGAGACCGGGTGTGTCGAATAACTTTATTCTCCGTTATTGTTTTTTTGTTGCAATTTCGAGTAGCTGCCGCATTGCAGAGCTTAAATTGATTAAATATCTTTGTTTTATTGTCAAAGAGTATAAATTAAAAAAAAAACATGAACTTTTAGTAACACGTTTCGAAAAATCTTCAGTTGAAACCACGGTGCGTGAGACCGGCGTCACCATTAAATTTGCGTCACCAATGGCGGGTTAAAGGAGTGAACGGACTGTAATTTGTCACAAAAATATTTTAATTTTTTTCTTCTCGATATTAGTAGTACATTACAATGACCACTTGTGGGATTTGTAGTTTTTCGTTGGTGAGTAAGCAAGCAAAGTTTTTGATGACATTTTTTTAATGCTCTTATAGAAAGTAGTAAGCAAAGTACTTCTTTTTATAAAATTTTTCTTCAGATAAAAGTTATTTATTTATTTTATAATATATTTATTATAATTTACTTTACAATTTTTGTGTAGTAATTAGTACATCTTTATTTGATACATTACATATATCGTATGTTCATTAAAAAAAAATTCAAGTGTGCCATGATTTTTTGTTTAAAAAAAATTTAGTTGGCACACACTGTGTCAAACATAACATAAGTAACATAACCTCAATATGTGTCACCAACTTAAATTTTAAAATATAAAAAATCATGGCACACTTGAGGTTTTTATGAACATACTTTACATAGCAATTAAAACATACTTGAATTTTTATTTAATGCCATGTCAAAAGGGCAATCGACCGGTGGTCTTTGAGTCCTACAATTTTTATATTTATATACTTTTGTTTTATTTTCCGGTTTGTTCATTTCGGATAATTCAATATTAATTACCATATGGCTTTGGTTTTTTTTTTATGTGGACTAATAACTTTGTAAATGGGCTATAGGCTATGGGCTATATAAAAATAAATAACTCATTTTCTAAAAACGTGTTTAATCAAATTTTGAAACAAAACCAATTACCTTATTTTATTTATCACCAGGTTCACAAAATTTTTCATCATGCGTTAAATGAGAACCAAATTCAACAAATTCAAAAACAAAATATTTAAAATTGATAGCTTCAAATGTGAGTATTTATTCTAACCTCAAAAATGATTAAATTTATAGTAAACAATATCTACAAAATAAACATTGCCGAGGTGACCAGTATTAATAGAAAAGGTCACCTTTTGCAGCGTTATTAATTAATAATTAATGTTGTATGTTCTATACACACGATTATAAATGAAGGGCTTCCAGTTATTTATATGCATGAGGTAGAATAATTGCTTTGTGTGTATAATTTCTTATAATTACATTAGCCTCTCAGTTGACATAGTGGGTGAAATTTTATGACACAAGTCGCGGCTTTGAGTTTTTTTATTTGTTTTTCATGGCTGCATAAATATTTATTTCGATAAATTAAATTAACATTTACATATAATAGATCGAGAAGTAGTTGTATACAATTCATCCCATTAAAACGTAAATTTAAATATGTAAAGTTAATTTTGTGTGAAAACAGTTATTATGATAACAATTTTATTGTTGAATTGATTTGTTATACATAGGATTTTAACATGTAAAACTACATAAATTTATTAAAGACGAAAATAGCCTGAATATATGAATATTCAACCTGTTCGTGATTGCAAAATTAATTTATTATGTAAAAAACTACATTTTTCGCATCTTATTAAATAATACAAACGTTGTTAAATCGATTTTGATTGAAAAAGTTCTCCATTATTCGGCCGAATCATTTTCTCCACAGGTGAAGACCAATCAAATGATAGCGGTTTCATTGCCCAACGGGTGACGTCCAATCAAATAATAGCGGTTTCATTGCCCAACAGTTTAGTTGTTACTATGGTTACGATTCTTTTTGTCAGCAAACTGCCGCAATTTCCAAATAGAAAAGTTATTCGTTATAATTTAATACAAACAGAAAAATCTTTAGGTAATTATTTAATATGATCCGAAAAAAGCCTATTATTAAACGAGTGAGAAAGTTGGCCATTGTCACTCGGGTGAATTGTAACTTCACCCTCGTGGCAATGGCCAACTTTCTCACTCGTTTAATAATATACTATTATGCATTCTGCTGCTTCTCTGATTATATTGGAAAAAAAAACTAGGCTTGAAAATCTTCGGGAAATGAAAGAAATTCTTCAAAAGCGTCGAATTTGGGACACCCTGTATAAATGAACTCAGTTTGCAATTTCAATGTATCATTTTTGTACTTTGATCCATAAATGTTAGGAATGAAATAACTTTAATTCTCCAACCAACATTTTTTAAAAGAATATGAAGCTCAAAAATAGGTAATCATATTTTGTTAGCTGCTGATGTTAAATTATAGTGTTACAGAGGTTTGCCAGCTTTATTCGTGTTATTAACCAAGAATTTCTGCATCATGTGTATAATTTAATTTATATATTATCATAATTTATTATTATAGGTAATAAATTCAATAATTGTGAGAAACAAAAAAAACTATCTTTAATAAGCAATTTCCTCGTTTCCATTCATGAGAACTCTATTATTTGCGTTAAATAACGCTATAAATCAATAACTGACATTGAATTATCTTAATACTTATACAATGTTATTAATATTAAGAATCGCACATTTAAACAACAACTTTTTTTAAGAAGATCGCTTACGATAAACAATTATTATTCAATTCGTTACGTAACCGTTACGAGAAATTACCATATCATAACGCGATTTGAATGTATGTAGTTTGCGTTTGGAGTTCGGTTTGTAACCTTGGCTAATTAACGCATCTACAACACTAACATAATTATTAATTAAAAAGGTCGCAACTTTTTAAATAATTGTTTAAAGTTATACGGCTGCGATTTTAATCTAATTGTAAGAAATTCCATGCAAGCGGTAAAACTGAATCAACATTACACGTTAAATTGTGTCAGTCAGTGAGAAGTGGATACAATTTTGTTGATTTGTTTTTTATCCAGTAGGGATAGCAAATTTACTCAAAACTACTTCTGCTTTAAGATTTAGATAAAATCTGCAAACATTCCTTAACTAGATTTCAAAATAATCACAAGAGAACTGAAGTTATTAAAAATAAAAAATTGTGAATTTCCCGAGTGTTAAAAAAGAGTACCAATAATTTATTAACAGAAAAACTTGATAGTTGACGAAAAAAGTTTATTCTTTATAAGTTGCTCTAAAATACCTGTTGATTTCAAAAAAGAAGAAAAAAATATAGGTGACCGTTATAAAAAATCGAAGTTGTACATCATTACGCTTACACGTGATCATGTTGGTGAAATTCAATGTGATATTTGTGTAAAGCACTTCGAAACAAACAAATTTTATTTGAAACATTTTTCACTAAACTCAAAAATAAAAAAGTTATATCAATATTTCGATACTACTGGTATCCCACAGGGTTCGAATTTGGACCCGCTTATAATTACAATTTGTATTAATGATATAGTTGACCATATAAGTTGTTTGAAAAAGCCTGTCGAGTTCAAAAATCAAGAAAAAATGTAGGTTACAGTTCATATCCTAAGATCCATCAAAGTAAATTATGCAAATTAACACCAATGGATCTTGAAAAATTCTGCCGTTAGCGGAATTGCCTCGTACGAATGTAAATAAGATCGTAAAGTAGCTTAATTGCCGCAATTAACCACGGAGATAATTTACACCTTACCACAAGAAATTGTGAGCTATGCGAAACTCTTGATTTTCATTCCACATACGCGTTCTAGAATGCGGCGACCTTGTAATTATGGGTCCGATAGAGTACTTACAGTCGATTGAAAATCAGATTGTTAATATGATCCGGTTTGACGTGTATGGAAGCGGAATATCAAAAATCTAAGAGATTTGGAAGGTAATAATACTTTACTTCACGTTCGGCGAAAGAGGCAAAATGGAAGAAAATCGAAACTTACAAAAAAGGAAAATCCCTTCGAGGCATCTTGGCGGTTAAGATGTAACCGCCATGAAGGCTGAAGCTTCTTCGCTTCCCTCAACATTTTTTTTAAAGATATATTGTTTATTATTTTTGCAACAGTGTATAGGAAGGACGTATTTGATATTTCCCAGTAACACTAACAACAAAATAATTATTAATAATTCAATAACTTGGTATGCATGTTAACAAATCACAATCAGAAAATAAAACCTACAGTAAGAAAATTGATTTTTAATAATCCTTGGAAAACATTGTACCAATCTCATAAACAATTTTCTCGCAATAATTGTATTCATCACAATCACGAGAATAATAATTCAATTGGTATACAAGTTCCAGACTCACGATAAAAAAAAATAATAATTTCTAACCAGTGTCACGTTTTGAGCACGAGAGCGTCTGAAAATGATGTCATTGTAATTTGTTAAACTAAACACGATGTGATTGCATTATATAGATCCGGGGGGATACCATTAATTATTTATTTTTAATCGAAATTGTTAAAATAAAATATTTTTATTTTATTTTATTTAAAATATATACGGGAAACCCCTTTTTACAAAGAAAATACAATTTGTAAGTGTGAAAAAAAAACTACAAAATTCTACCGCCAAGGTTATTAAATCATGTAAAAGTATGTATATAATATGTGCGTGAATATAAAAGTAATACAATATTATTAGAGAATGCATATTATTTGTTAACAAATAATGGTTAAAATTATTCATGTATACAGAGTCCTGTATAGTTACTAATTAAGTTAGAATTTCGATGGTTTGTATCCTATGATGCATTTCAGGAAAATATTTTTAATTATACAGGGTGTCCCAAAAAAGCGATGAAATATTTTTTTAAACTACATGCCATGTATTTTATTGCTTATTTGGGTACCTTTTATGGTTGCCTACATACTCCTATAATTTTATTGGAATCTATTTAGGAATATCAGCAAAAACAAAATTAAAAATAAAAAAAATCAGTTTTGCACTATTGTTTTAAAATATAATAATGTGGGAGTTGTGTGGAATTATTTCAGAATTTTTAAACAATTTCTACTATTTTTTATTTACTTTAGAAAATGCTCAATTTTGAACGCAATTAGAAAATGCTTGTTTAAGAACGAACATTTATAACCCATTAAAAAAAGTGTTGGAATTTAAGAAGTTGATTATATTCTTAAAATATAATAATGGGGGAGTTGTGTAGAATTATTTCAGAATTTTTAAACAATTTCTACTATTTTTTATTTATTTTAGAAAATGCTCAATTTTGTATGCAATTAAAAAATGCGTGTTTAACTACGAACAGTTATAACCCATTAAAAAAATGTTGGAATTTAAGAAGTTGATAATAGTCTTAAAATATGATAATGTGGGAGTTGTCTAGAATTATTTCAGAATTTTTAAACAATTTCAACTATTTTTAATTTATTTTAGAAAATGCTCAATTTTGTACGCAATTAAAAAATGCATGTTGAACAACAAACAGTTACAACCCATTAAAAAAATGTTGGAATTTAAGAAGTTGATAATAGTCTTAAAATATGATAATGTGGGAGTTGTGTAGAATTATTTCAGAATTTTTAAACAATTTCCACTATTTTTAATTTATTTTAGAAAATGCTCAATTTTGTACGCAATTAAAAAATGCTTGTTTAAGAACGAACAGTTATAACCCATTAAAAAATTGTTGGAATTTAAGAAGATGATTATGGTCTTAAAATATGATAATGTGGGAGTTGTGTAGAATTATTTCAGAATTTTTAAACAATTTCTACTATTTTTTATTTATTTTAGAAAATGATCAATTTTGTACGCAATTAAAAAATGCATGTTGAACAACAAACAGTTACAACCCATTAAAAAAATGTTGGAATTTAAGAAGTTGATAATAGTCTTAAAATATGATAATGTGGGAGTTGTGTAGAATTATTTCAGAATTTTTAAACAATTTCTACTATTTTTAATTTATTTTAGAAAATGCTCAATTTTGTACGCAATTAAAAAATGCATGTTGAACAACAAACAGTTACAACCCATTAAAAAAATGTTGGAATTTAAGAAGTTGATAATAGTCTTAAAATATGATAATGTGGGAGTTGTGTAGAATTATTTCAGAATTTTTAAACAATTTCCACTATTTTTAATTTATTTTAGAAAATGCTCAATTTTGTACGCAATTAAAAAATGCTTGTTTAAGAACGAGCAGTTATAACCCATTAAAAAAATGTTGGAATTTAAGAAGTTGATAATAGTCTTAAAATATGATAATGTGGAAGTTGTGTAGAATTATTTCAGAATTTTTAAACAATTTCTACTATTTTTTATTTATTTTAGAAAATGATCAATTTTGAACGCAATTAAAAAATGCTTGTTTAACTACGAACAGTTATAACCCATTAAAAAATTGTTGGAATTTAAGAAGTTGATTATAGTCTTGAAATATGATAATGTGGGAGTTGTGTAGAATTATTTCAGAATTTTTAAACAATTTCCACTATTTTTAATTTATTTTAGAAAATGCTCAATTTTGTACGCAATTAAAAAATGCTTGTTTAAGAACGAACAGTTATAACCCATTAAAAAATTGTTGGAATTTAAGAAGATGATTATGGTCTTAAAATATGATAATGTGGGAGTTGTGTAGAATTATTTCAGAATTTTTAAACAATTTCTACTATTTTTTATTTATTTTAGAAAATGATCAATTTTGTACGCAATTAAAAAATGCATGTTGAACAACAAACAGTTACAACCCATTAAAAAAATGTTGGAATTTAAGAAGTTGATAATAGTCTTAAAATATGATAATGTGGGAGTTGTGTAGAATTATTTCAGAATTTTTAAACAATTTCTACTATTTTTAATTTATTTTAGAAAATGCTCAATTTTGTACGCAATTAAAAAATGCATGTTGAACAACAAACAGTTACAACCCATTAAAAAAATGTTGGAATTTAAGAAGTTGATAATAGTCTTAAAATATGATAATGTGGGAGTTGTGTAGAATTATTTCAGAATTTTTAAACAATTTCCACTATTTTTAATTTATTTTAGAAAATGCTCAATTTTGTACGCAATTAAAAAATGCTTGTTTAAGAACGAGCAGTTATAACCCATTAAAAAAATGTTGGAATTTAAGAAGTTGATAATAGTCTTAAAATATGATAATGTGGGAGTTGTGTAGAATTATTTCAGAATTTTTAAACAATTTCTACTATTTTTTATTTATTTTAGAAAATGATCAATTTTGAACGCAATTAAAAAATGCTTGTTTAACTACGAACAGTTATAACCCATTAAAAAATTGTTGGAATTTAAGAAGTTGACTATAGTCTTAAAATATGATAATGTGGGAGTTGTGTAGAATTATTTCAGAATTTTTAAATAATTTCTACTATTTTTTATTCATTTTAGAAAATGCTCAATTTTGAACGCAATTAAAAAATGCATGTGTAACTACGAACATTTATAACCAGTGGCAGCTCGTAACTTATACAATATACCCTAGCCCCTCCTTTTTTGAAGAATGGCCTTGATGGCTACTAAACACCATCGCGCAAGGAGACTAAGCGATCTGGAAACGTCCTTCGCAGAATTTTCAAGGTTCTTCGAGCGGTGTAAGTCGTCGCCCCATCTTGTTGAAACCAAAAAAGTTTGTGCTCTGCAGCTAATTGTAAGTCAGGATTATTATCTGTGATCTTTTTGAATGGATTTCGAATGGATGCATTTATTTTATCTTTCACTGATTTGAAGTTGTCTACTTTTTTAATGAGTTTATTTTACTTTCCACTGATTTGAAGTTGCCTACGATCTCATTACACGGTGCGTGGTTTTTTTTTGTTGTTGCTGATAAAAAAAATAGGTGTATTTATAAACCACCCACCCTTTATTTATTCATCCCGTACGCATCGGCCCTATTGAACAATCCACCCTCTTCTGCGGGGCGAAATCATCAGCTCGATAAATCCCTTTGTCGGGATCTATTAATACCGAACGCGGCGCCGAGGGTGGGCGATGGAATGCCGCTTCCAGAAGCTTCCCACCGCCAGCGGGTCCTGCGATCCTCACCCCCGGGCATCCCGTGGGATTTTCGCCGAACCGCAGGGGATGAGTTGACTCTATCGATCTGGGGCTGCTGCGCAGACGCCACCCCCGACCCTGAACTATTTTCCGCCTATTCAGGGTTGCAGACGGACGCCCGTCCCAGACACAACTCTCCCGTCGCACCGAGAGGAAGGTGTTTAACACATGTATATACAAAAAAAAAGTTAACCTAACAAACGAAGGACGGCGCGGTGGTTGTTAAATAAGGTGCGCACTATCCTCGTTTTGTGACATTCTAGTGCAAACAAGGTGACCCGTGTACAGAGCGACGTAGTATTTCTCATAGGCAGCGGGGGAGATAAGGGGTGAGTTATTTGTTTTGACATTTTAACATTACAATCAAAACTGCCTAGATATCTATAGAACATAAAGAATATAAAAAATCACATTATTCCAATTTCAAGTTCTGAGGGTGATTTATTTTTCTAACATTATGCAATGTTTAAATGTTTACTATATTTTCCTTTAATAGAAAAACTATTAAGGACAAACCAGCTAATGGATAATATTAATAATATTTATTTAACTATATCGTACAGTGTTGCATTCTTTGATTTCCCAGTCCGGTAAGTGGGATATTACAGCACCAAAGCCGAAAAAAGGTTGCTAGGCAACTTACCGGACTGCTATCTTGAAGAAAAAATAAAACGTCGAAACGTAATTCTCTGACAAATTCAATTAAAATCTAAATAACAGGCCGAAAGATCTTACGTCAACAGTCTTGTTTAAGTATATGAAAATGTAAAAAAAAATGTCAAAAATCATGTCAAAAGATAATGTATTTGTGGTGACTGCCTGGACCGGAATAGGAAAACAAAAATGAGGATCACGGGTAGCCGTGACTTTCGGTTACTATAGAAAAATAAACAACTAGACGGGGATTCTAATTCTTCTTGTACAAAAACCTTTAATAAATTGGAGATAAATAAAGTAGTAACTGTATATACATACAATTACACTACATATATATCTTCGTTAACAACTCTATAAACTTATTTTCACTCAGAAAAATGTCGGTACTTACTATACAGATATCTTCCGTTTTAATTTTCCTGTTTCTTCTACAGCTTTTATTAAAATTTTATTAAAAATACCCAAATATGATTTGTCTCTCATTTTTGACATTTTAAATGACAGATGTAAATAAACAAAAGCGCACACCATTGCAATAGAACGAAGCAGGTGATGTGATAACTGTTTATGAGCCGGATACTCATCAAATATTATTAATTTGCCACCAAATTTGTTCATAGTTTCTTTATTAATTATGATTTCGCCTTCAAATTGCTTCATTGCGTAGATATATGTATTGGTTAGCTACATGTCAAATTTAACCGTTGTTACTTATTTGGTTCTGCAGTTTTCCTGTTTGAAGTGAAACGTTGCTAACTTTGTTAATAATACAAATTAAACCAAAACCTAAAGACAATAAAAATATTTACAGATATTTATATAACATGGTATAAAACAGCGGCGGCTCGTGGTTTTCCGCAGGGGAGGCAAAGACAAAGATGCCGCTTGTTCTGCTCTTATGGAGGAAGCAAATATTTCGTTGCTGTTTCGGTCAAATTTTCTTCCGCTGCCTCACCGCCGAACATCCACGAGCCGCCGCTGGTATAAAAATAAACGATTTGAAATAGTTTATATTTACAAAAATTTATTTCGGTAATTTAATGGGTACCCCACCCTTAAATTGCGTAATATAGAAATTAAAAGTGCCTGATGTCACAGTACACGTTTAGAAACTCTCGTCGCTTCATCCATAAACATCTAACTCGTGCCGTAACACGTCACCGGACTAGTGGCGTAAATAAAAGCTGGGAAGGTTGCTATTTGAAAAAAAAAATGGTTGCTATAGCAACGCAACAATAAAGGCCGAAAATTTTTCAACGTCAACGGTGGATGCGCTTTTAAATACCAAACAACTTTTTTTAATATGATTTTTAGAACCTGTTAATATTTAATACTTTCTCCGTTACGAAGTACGGGAAAGAATAGTGATTGTGAAAAAAATTTCAATAACTTTTTTAACGGAAATATCCGTTTTGAGGATAACAATTTTTGAAAAAAAATTGTCTGTATTTGGGTGGCTGTGGGTATGTGGCTATGTGTGTGTCTCTGTGTGCGTGTGTCTGTGTCTCTGTGTGTGTCTGTGTGTCTGCATGACTGTGTGCGCTGTATTAAAAAAAATAATAATAGAAAAATTAACAACGATTTCTGGAGAAAAAAAGTGTCTGTGTGTGTGTGTGCGCGCTGTATTAAAAAAATAATAATAGAAAAATTAACAACGATTTCTGGAGAAAAAAAGTGTCTGTGTGTGTGTGTGCCTATATGTGTGTCTGTGTGACTATGTGCGCTGTATTAAAAAAATAATAATAGAAAAATTAACAACGATTTCTGAAGAAAAAAAGTGTCGTATGTGCCTATCTGTGTGTCTGTGTGTCTGTGCGCGCTGAATTTAAAAAATATAATAGAAAAATTAACAACGATTTCTGAAGAAAAAAGTGTCGTATGTGCCTATCTGTGTGTCTGTGTGTCTGTGCGCGGTATTAAAAAAATAATAATAGAAACATTAACAACGTTTTCTGCAGAAAAAAAGTGTCGTATGTGCCTATCTGTGTGTCTGTGTGTCTGTGCGCGCTGAATTTAAAAAATATAATAGAAAAATTAACAACGATTTCTGAAGAAAAAAGTGTCGTATGTGCCTATCTGTGTGTCTGTGTGTCTGTGCGCGGTATTAAAAAAATAATAATAGAAACATTAACAACGTTTTCTGCAGAAAAAAAGTGTCGTATGTGCCTATCTGTGTGTCTGTGTGTCTGTGCGCGCTGAATTTAAAAAATATAATAGAAAAATTAACAACGATTTCTGAAGAAAAAAGTGTCTGTGTGTGTGGCTGTGTGTATGTGTATGTGTGCGCGCTGTATCTCAAAGAATAATAGAAAAATTAACAACGATTTCTGGAGAAAAAAAGTGTCTGTGTGTGTGTGTGTGTGTGTGTGTGTGTCTATATGTGTGTCTGTGTGACTGTGTGCGCTGTATTAAAAAAATAATAATAGAAAAATTAACAACGATTTCTGAAGAAAAAAAGTGTCGTATGTGTCTATCTGTGTGTCTGTGTGTCTGTGCGCGCTGAATTTCAAAAAAATAATAGAAAAATTAACAACGATTTCTGAAGAAAAAAGTGTCTGTGTGTGTGGCTGTGTGTATGTGTATGTGTGCGCGCTGTATCTCAAAGAATAATAGAAAAATTAACAACGATTTCTGGAGAAAAAAAGTGTCTGTGTGTGTGTGTGCCTATATGTGTGTCTGTGTGACTATGTGCGCTGTATTAAAAAAATAATAATAGAAAAATTAACAACGATTTCTGAAGAAAAAAAGTGTCGTATGTGCCTATCTGTGTGTCTGTGTGTCTGTGCGCGCTGAATTTAAAAAATATAATAGAAAAATTAACAACGATTTCTGAAGAAAAAAGTGTCGTATGTGCCTATCTGTGTGTCTGTGTGTCTGTGCGCGCTGTATTAAAAAAATAATAATAGAAAAATTAACAACGTTTTCTGAAGAAAAAAAGTGTCGTATGTGCCTATCTGTGTGTCTGTGTGTCTGTGCGCGCTGTATTAAAAAAATAATAATAGAAAAATTAACAACGATTTCTGAAGAAAAAAAGTGTCGTATGTGCCTATCTGTGTGTCTGTGTGTCTGTGCGCGCTGTATTAAAAAAATAATAATAGAAAAATTAACAACGATTTCTGAAGAAAAAAAGTGTCGTATGTGCCTATCTGTGTGTCTGTGTGTCTGTGCGCGCTGAATTTAAAAAATATAATAGAAAAATTAACAACGATTTCTGAAGAAAAAAGTGTCTGTGTGTGTGGCTGTGTGTATGTGTATGTGTGCGCGCTGTATCTCAAAGAATAATAGAAAAATTAACAACGATTTCTGGAGAAAAAAAGTGTCTGTGTGTGTGTGTGTGTGTGTGTGTGTGTGTCTATATGTGTGTCTGTGTGACTGTGTGCGCTGTATTAAAAAAATAATAATAGAAAAATTAACAACGATTTCTGAAGAAAAAAAGTGTCGTATGTGTCTATCTGTGTGTCTGTGTGTCTGTGCGCGCTGAATTTCAAAAAAATAATAGAAAAATTAACAACGATTTCTGAAGAAAAAAGTGTCTGTGTGTGTGGCTGTGTGTATGTGTATGTGTGCGCGCTGTATCTCAAAGAATAATAGAAAAATTAACAACGATTTCTGGAGAAAAAAGTGTCTGTGTGTGTGGCTGTGTGTCTGTGCGCGCTGTATTTAAAAAAAATATAGAAAAATTAACAACGATTTCTGAAGAAAAAAAGTGTCTGTGTATGTGGCTGTGTGTCTGTGCGCGCTGTATTTAAAAAAAATAATAGAAAAATTAACAACGATTTTTGGAGAAGAAGAAAATGTGTCGTATGTGTATATCTGAGTGTCTGTGTGTCCGTGCGCGCTGTATTTCAAAAAATAATAGAAAAATTAACAACGATTTTTGGAGAAGAAGAAAATGTGTCGTATGTGTCTATCTGTGTGTCTGTGTGTCTGTGTGTCCGTGCGCGCTGTATTTAAAAAAAATTATAGAAAAATGAACAACGATTTCTGAAGAAAAAAAGTGTCTGTGTGTGTGGCTGTGTGTCTGTGCGCGCTGTATTAAAAAAAAATAATAGAAAAATTAACAACGATTTCTGGAGAAAAAAAATGTGTCGTATGTGTCTATCTGTGCGTCTGTGCGCGCTGTATTTAAAAAAATAATAGAAAAATGAACAACGATTTCTGAAGAAAAAAAGTGTGTGTGTGTGGCTGTGTGTGTGTGTGTGTGTGTCTGTGCGCGCTGTATCTCAAAGAATAATAGAAAAATTAACAACGATTTCTAGAGAAAGAAAAGTATCTGTATGTAGCTGTGTGTATGCGTATGTGTCTATCTGTGTGTCTGGCTGTGTGTTTGTGCTGGCTGTCTCTCAAAAGATAAAGATATAGAAGAATTACCAACGATTTCTGGAAAAAAATGTGTCTGTGTGTCTGTCTGTGCGCGCTGTATCTCAAATAAATAAATAAATAAATAAATAAATGTGTGTGTGTGTCTATCTGTGTGCCTGTATTTCAAAAAAATAATAGAAAAATTAACAACGATTTCTGAAGAAAAAAAGTGTGTGAGTGTGTGTGTGTGTGTCTATCTGTGTGTCTGTGTGTCCGTGCGTGCTGTATTTCAAAAAAATTATAGAAAAATTAACAACGATTTCTGGAGAAAGAAAAGTGTCTGTGCCTGTGTGTGTATGTGTGTGTGTGTGTGTGTGTGTGTCTATCTGTGTGTCTGGCTGTGTGTCTGTGCTGGCTGTCTCTCAAGAGATAAAGATATAGAAGAATTAACAACGATTTCTGGAAAAAAAATGTGTCTGTGTGTCTGTCTATGCGCACTGTATCTCAAATAAATAAATAAATAAAAAAGAATTGAAAAATTAACGACGATTTCTGGAAAACAAATGTGTCTGTGTGTCTGTCTGTGCGCGCTGTATCTAAAAAAATAATAGAAAAATTAACAACGATTTCTAGTATATTTTTCTTAACATGGTTAAACCGTAAATAAACATTATTATTATTATTATTAAACCAGGTAAATCATGTCTAATTATTATAAACCATTCACGGACAAACGCCTATTACTAGCTAAATGGCCTTTGAAATTACTAATTTGCATTGTTTGGTGGTAATTCTTTTATGTATCGCATAAACACTTTTGTATTATTCGTAACGAATCTCCGTTACGACTCATAAATTCCACGCGGGCTCATGATTTTGAATAAACGGAAACAATATAGGAACTTTACAATTAATTTTATTTCTGACAAATTCGCTCGACTGAACTAGCCTTGTGCTTGGATAATTATTTGATTCAATATTTTAAGTGCCCAAAATCAAGGTTTGAGATTGTTAGATTGTGAATTTTAATATTGAATTGTTTATATAATGCCCAAGTTTTTTTTTATAAGAAAGCTTGTGGCTTGGAAATAGTTTATGTTTAGTTCGATTATCGTAGTGTGGTGGCAGAAGTATAATACATAAGTAGAACCGAACCAAAATGTCGAGGCACATTACACAGTGAACATCTTAAATTTCAAGAGAGGTGATGCCGGAATCGGTCGCGAGGTGATGATTCATCTTCAATTCGGTGATGTGGCCACATTATGGCGTTATGGCGTACCTCCAGGTGTCACGACATTTTGGGACGGCTCTACCTAACTTCTTCTCACGATCGGCTTGATTCGGTTGATTTATAGCGTGCACTGCTATAAAATATACGAAATCATAATACCTGCGACTCTCTAATCGGACTAAGGGAAAACTGAGGCGTCGCGAAACTACTATTTATTTATTTTTGGGACGGCTCTACTAGCTAACTTATTGATAAATAGCCTACTAGATTTAAACAATAAAACATTATTATATTTACTAATAAATTGATTAAACAAACCAACCAAGACAGAACAAAGAACCTATAAAACTGAGAACTAATATTTAACAAGTTCAAGAATAATGTAGGTTTTAACACAAGCAGAATTGAAGATAAGACCGAAATACCGCAGATCGTTAGACAAATTGGCTTCCAGTAATACCAAATATTGTATTATATTATAAAATAATGTACTGTCAATGATTGCCAATAAATGTATGTATGTAAGCTTTTAAAATAGTCTACACTTTATCACTCTGGTATATTAAACAGCAGTAGTTCAGCGTAAACTTTAACGTCGTCGTAAATTGTACAGTATTTTTCCTGGGAAACTTTATTAGGCAACAAAACGAGGAAGCGTCGCATTTTCCGATGTAACGGAGATCAAAGGGAGGATTTATGGCCTTCGTTCGTTCCAGGTTTTCCGTCAGGATGTCAAGGCTCACTTTAAAGCATATGAAAAACAGCACAAAACTAATTTTCACTCCAGACCTTCAACAAGTACGTTGAAATTTGGTAAATTGAAATTTCGTAGTTCGGGATGATCAATGAACAGGAAGCTTCGATCCCTATCGGAGGCACACTTTTGGTCTGGCTATATACGAATTAGTTCTCAAATTATATACTGAAGGAGAAAAAAAAATGAAACACTTGAAATTTCGGAAATTTCGACCATTTTCAAACCGCCATAACTCGGCGTATTTTCAATCGATTTTGATGAATCTTTGAAGGCGAAAAACTTCTAAGTTGGTGTCTTCTAAAATGGTCGAAATTTCACGAATTTTAAGTGTTTCTTTTTTTTCCACCCACCAGTGTATTTGTTTATAATTAATTACCCATTTACAACTTCGTAAAATGTGGGAATCAATTCACATATTAATATATTTTAAGTTTAGTGATTAATGGCAAGTCTTGAATATTAAATACTTGAAGCCTTATCCGTGCGATGATTAAATTTTCATTTTGCACGCATGTTATTCTTTCTGGATAATGTGACTGTACCAAATTAATAATAGACACTTGAAACATGTTACGTAATGGTATTTCAATAATGAATGTATAAGTTTAGAATTCGTTAAGGGAATATGTAGCTCGCTATATGTGCGCGTTTCCTAATCCATTGAGAAGTTTTCCTTATCGGAAAATTGGATCGCGCCGCGTAAACAGAAACTACGTAAGCAAATCGATTGGTTTTCCTTTGAACGTGCAATGGATAGAACCCTTGAAATATTTATAAACATTAAAGTAACCCGCTTAGTTTTGATCAATTCAAAAGATTCATTTGCAGTTGTACATTTTTTTTTTTGACAAACGCTAAATACCATAATTTTACACCATATTTTCGTACAGTCGTTTGGACATTTAGATAAAACACTAACAGAGGATTTAACAGCGAAATCTTGTTGAAGGCAAGTGCTTACTTTCCCTATCACAAATGTCCCTTAAAAAAAAGCAGTTTGACTACCCTAAATTTGGAGAAACTTAGTGTTCTAAAACATGAATATGTACTAAGTCGAAATGTTCAGTAATACTCTGAAATGTATATAACCATATTTCTTCCAATAGCGATACTCTTACAATCTGACCAAATTATTTCATAAATCTAGAAGTGATCAACTTTAACAATTGTATCCTCTTTGACGTTTTATTTTAAAAAGGGAATAAATATTATATTATTATTATTATTATTATTATTAAATATAATATGATCAAGGTTATCAATAGTTTTTTAACCTACTATAATGTTTTGTTACTTAATTTTTACCATAATTTTATAATGCGCAATTTTAACTATGAATGTTTTTTCTTTTCAAGAAAATCTCAAATTCGAAATATCAATTTTAATGTACCCCGAGGGGCAGGAAGACCTATGGTCGATAGCCCAGACAGACGGCGTACTAACATAATTGCTAAAAACAAATTGTAATTGTTTTATATGTATATGGCTTTGTATCCCAAACATTATTTTGTTTTTAAAACTTGGCAACATCGAAGTTTCAAAAACATCGTAACTTTCAAATTGGTAGAGTATTTGAACAAGACCACAGTGCTTCATTACATATTGTTCAATTTAGCATTCTATATAAATATGATTGATGTACATTTGATGTAACTTTAATGATTTCATAATTATAGACTGAAAATAATACAATGTTTATTTTTTATATGTGAGAAAATTGTCGAAAAAAAAACAAAACATTGGTTTGATTGAATGATTTGATAATGACGGTAAAACGTCGAAACTCGAGCCGTCTTCTCATATTACATGGTAATTAAGTTTAAGTGATAAGTTTTTGATATACCGGGTGACCCAACGATCTGTAAAAGCCCCATAACTTATTTGCTATTTGAGATATCGACTTCTAACTTTCATGAACTGGTACCCACACTTATTCTACATATTTTAAAAATATGTATGATTTTGTACAGGGTGTCCCAGTATAAGTAACAGATCAAAGTTATGTTTTTTTAAATGGAACACCCCATATTTTATACTTTATTTTTAATCCCCTTACGAATCTGATAAAAATAGTATAAGATACTATGGGTCTATTATGGACGGTCGGTTAGTTATGGGCAAATTTGTGGCAAAAACATATACACATTAAAAACATTGCAGAAGCGTTCCTAGTATAGATAGCATTATTTTTTGTACACTAGAAAATTTTCCACGTGATGAAGAATAATACACATCGGCTTTGGTCTTTTTTTGTTCATACTGTACAGGATGTCAACATTCGCAAAACAATGTTTAACTATTTTTTTTTTCAAATGGAACACCTTGTATACGTTGCCACCAATCTATGGCATTTTTAATAAGCTTTCTAATAATATACAGTTTGTATAACAAAATATTAAGGATTCTTGAGATTTATCCATAAAAACATTTTTCTTTTCTCACCTCCTGCTCATTTTTGGATTTTCAGCCAAAACTATCCATTTTCTGGAAAAGTAATGGGAGACCAAAGTTGTAGAGCGGAAAATTTCCGATCGATATAGATCTTTCTTTTTTTTAAGGCTTGAAAAAGGTCCTAAAAAAGTCCAAAAAATTCCAGTCTCAAAAATGAAGTTCAAAAAAAATTCTGAAAAAGGTCCTGGAATAAAAGTCCTGGTGAAAAGTTTCTAAAAAAAGTCCTGAAAAAGTCGTGAAAATATCTTTAAAAAAGTTCTAAAAAAGGTCATAAATAGTCCTGAAAAAATAATTCTGAAAGAATTGTTATGAAGAAAAAGTCGTCTTGAAAAAGAGGTTCCGAAAAAAAATCATAAAGAAGCTTTAAGAAATGCAAAAAAACTCCGAAAAAGTACAGAAAAAAAAACCTCAAAAAAGGTCCCGGAAAAAAGGTCCTGAAAAAGTTCTGAGAGAGTCCTATAAAAAAGGCCAGAAAAAAACTTCTGAAAAAAGTCCCGAAAAAAAAAGTTAAAAGTCGACCCTAAAAAAGGTAAAAACATTCCAGTCTTAAAAATAAAGTCCTAAAAAAATTTTTTTTTAAATCGTGTAGCAGGTCCGGAATAAAAGTCCTGGAATAAAAGTCCTGATGAAAAGTTTCTGAAACAAGTCTTGAAAATAAAGTCCTGAGAAAAAAATTAAAAATAAATCGTGAAGAAGGTCCGGAATAAAAGTCCTGAAATAAAAGTCCTGATGAACAGTTTCTGAAACAAGTCTTGAAAATAAAGTCCTGAGAATTTTTTTTTAAATCGTGACGAAGGTCCGGAATAAAAGTACTGATAAAAAGTTTCTGAAACAAGTCCTGAAAAAGTCTTGTATACGTTTTAAAAAAAGGCATGACAAAGTCCTAAAAAACAAGTTCTGAAAAAAAGACGAAAGAATTGCCATAAAAAAAAGAAAATGTCTTGAAAAAAGCCCTGAAGGAGTCCAGAAAAAAAGTCCTGATAAAAAAGTTCTGAAAAACTTCATGAGTGTCTCGAAGAAAGTCCAGATAGTCTTACAAAAAAGGCTTAAAAAAAAATTCCCGAAAAAAAAAGTTCTGGAAAAAAGTCTCGAAAAAACTAGGCATCCTGAAAAAAGTCTTGAAAAAAGGTCCAAAAAAATCCAGTCTATAAAATAAAGTCCTGAGAAAAAGTCAAAAAAAAATCCTGAAAAAGGTCCCGGAATAAAAGTCCTGTTAAAAAGTCTTACAAAAATGGCTTCAAAAAAAATTCCCGAAAAAAGAGTTCTGGAAAAAAGTCTCGTAAAAACTAGGCATTGAAAAAATAATCCTGAAAAAAGTCTTGAAAGAAGGTCCAAAAAAATCCAGTCTATAAAATAAAGTCCTGAGAAAAGGTCCAAAAAAAATTCGGAAAAAGGTAGCGGAATAAAAGTTACAAAAAAGGCTTAAAAAAAATTCCCGAAAAAAGAGTTCTGGAAAAAAGTCTCGTAAAAACTAGGCATTGAAAAAATAATCCTGAAAAAAGTCTTGAAAGAAGGTCCAAAAAAATCCAGTCTATAAAATAAAGTCCTGAGAAAAGGTCCAAAAAAAATCCTGAAAAAGGTCGCGGAATAAAAGTCCTGTTGAAAAGTCTTACAAAAAAGGCTTAAAAAAAATTCCCGAAATAAAAGTTCTGGAAAAAAGTCTCGAAAAAACTAGGCATCCTGAAAAAAGTCTTGAAAAAAGGTCCAAAAAAATCCAGTCTTTAAAATAAAGTCCAAAAAAATTCCTGAAAAAGGTCCCGGAATAAAAGTCCTGTTGAAAAGTCTTACAAAAAAGGCTTAAAAAAAATACCCGAAAAAAAAGTTCGGGAAAAAAGTCTCGAAAAAACTAGACATTGAAAAAATATTCTGAAAAAAGTCTTGAAAAAAGGTCCAAAAAATCCAGTCTTTAAAATACAGTCCTGAGAAAAAGTCCAAAAAAATTCCTGAAAAAGGTCCTGGAATAAAAGTCCTGGTGAAGAGTCTTACAAAAAAGGATTCAAAAAAGTTCCCGAAAAATTAGTTCTGGAAAAAAGTCTCGAAAAAACTAGGCATTGAAAAAAATTCCCGAAGTCTTGAAAAAAGGTCCAAAAGAATCCAGTCTTTAAAATAAAGTCCTGAGAAAACGTCCAAAAAAATCCTGAAAAAGGTCCCGGAATAAAAGTCCTGGTGAAAAGTCTTACAAAAAAGGCTTAAAAAAAATTCCCGAAAAAAAAGTTCTGGAAAAAAGTCTCGAAAAAACTAGGCATTAAAAAAAATCCTAAAAAAAGGTCCAAAAGAATCCAGTCTTCAAAATAAAGTCCTGAGAAAAAGTCCAAAAAAATTCCTGAAATAGGTCCCGGAATAAAAGTGCTGATAAAAGGTTTCTGAAAACAGTGCTGAAAAGAGTCGTGAATATATAGCCCTGAAAAAGTCCTGAATATGTCTTTGAGGAAATCCTAAAAGAAGGCATCAAAAGTTCTAAAAAAAATTGTGAATGAAGGAAAAGTCCCGAAGAAAATGTCTTGAAAAAAAGTTCAAAAAAATGAGTCCTGATAGAGCCCAGAAAAAAAATTCCCGAGAAAAAGTTCCAAAAAAGAAGTCCTGAAAGACTCCAGAAAAAAAAGTCCTGAAAAAAGTCCTAATAAAATCTTGTAAAAAACGTCGTAAAATAAGGCCTGAAAAAAATATTGACAAAGCTCTCGAAAATACATCTTCACTTGTCTTGCGTCAAACTTTGCTTCATGAATAAAGTGGAATTACGTTAACTAACACGTATTTATAGACTTTTATCTTTTTTTATAACAGTATGTTAGTTGAATACTTGGAGACTTCTAATGTTTTGTTGATATATTTTGTCCAAATTTATTTATAATATTAAGCGTATTATTATGTTGTAGTTTGTAATCAGAATAGTTTTATTTTCATTTGTATCTAAATTGTATTCTTTCCCTGTAATTGGATATTTTTCTGTTGGGAAATATACAGATAAATAAATAAATAATTGAAAGTTAAAGATCGAACATTTTGTGGCTAGGGAACCTGCTATAATAACGATTCGAAACAGCCTTGATACCGGAACACGACATTCTCTTTTCCGTCGTATTCATAAACACAAAAGAGTTTAAAAAAATAAATACATTATGCGAGTAACAATAATTGTAACAATATTTTTGTCGTCTGTAAAACCGGTTTGGTCCATAGGTGGCGCAGAGTTAACGCACGAGTAGTTCCAAGGATTTATATATTTACATCTTAATATTTTGTTTAAATCTTTTAAATTAACGATTATCATTAAAGGCAACAAGCAGAAGTTCTGACTGCACACTATAAAATCTTCTTTATTTTATCCAATTTTAACGTTTTAAGCTGACAGCAATTAATCACGTCTTATAAAAATGATTTAACATTCGTTACTTTTTTCGTACGAATTAGTTTGAAGAATATTAGAAAAATTATTTTTATACCATCATTCCGGACAAAGTTACATGATGACCACATCAAGATTTTTTTTCAATTTATTTGAAAATGTTTGTGATATTTTTTATAATCATTTTTTGTGAACTAAAAAGACGTTGCGCTTATCTTACCCATTTCCGGTTTTCAAAATGTTTCCAAAAACTTGTTAGTTCATCACATTTTCAAGTAAAGTTTAAGCTAAAGTTTTATTTGTAAATGCGTATTAGTTCATGAGATACAGCGCCCACAGACAGACAGAACAGATCCACTGACATTTTTCAAAAATGGTTTAATTTCATTTCCAAGAAATCTTCTGAATGGTCTAATAAGGATGATCGATTTTTGCGAGAGAAAAAAGTTGATAAAGGTAGCGAAAATATTATGTCATATAATTAGAAATTTTCTATTTCATTTTTGAACATTTAATTGTTGCTTTTAATTTAATAACCAAATCAGCCGGTTTAATAAAATATTCAAAATTATTACATACATGTAAATTACTTAGGGATTTTACCTGAAGGTTAACGAACAATGAATCATCAAGAAAAGGTGAAGATCAGATAATAAATCGCGTCTTCGAAAAGTTTCCATGAACTCGCGGAACGTGGTGTTCCGGCCTCAAGGTGTGGATTTTCCTAAACTGTCTGGTTAATCATTAATGGGCAATGTGTAGCAAGTACAATGCAAAAACTGCATTTCAAGGTAAATGGTCTCTCGAGGCTAAATTTGTTTTGAATCGTACGCTCGACTTAATAATTGTCAATTAGATATAGTGCATTTCATTATTCCGAATCTTAATTTTCAGCAAGATAATTGTGATTAATGCGATTAAGAAAATAATTCCGCCTAAAAAGGAGTAATTTTAGAAGTTTAGTTTAAATTATTATTAAAAAGTTAATGAGGGTGCTAACGATTAGGTATGGTCATGTTATAATAAAATTGAGATCACTTTCTTCAAAACTAAATAACTTAAACTCTGCGTATTTTGGTATATGATTCATAGATCATCTTTATTTTTGTATTAATATTTTATTTTATATTTTTATTTAAGAGCCAAAATGTGACCAAATTTCAGACTTTTTTATACATGTCCATATAACCAACATGGCCATTACACTTTTTTTTAATTAGGTAAAAATATTTCAAAACAATTTTCAGCAATAATTTGATATGAAATGTAAGATTTTTCGGACTGCGTTTAGATCGTGATATATCACTTTTGCGGACTATGCTTTAAAAATGCGTATTTATGCCTAGGCTGTAAAAGTAATGAGCCAATCAGGTGAGACTACGTCATGTTATTTCGCCAATCAGATGAAACACCGTGTCGACCAATAGAAGCCGCCCGGAAATTTGTTAAATTAAATTGCCAAAGTTTTTTTGCCCAAAAACGTGTTTTTTGTTCGGGTGTTGAAGGGTTCGAAAAGGGATCATTCCAATCTGATTTTACTCCCTTAAAGTAGAGCCAAAATGGGATTTTTTCCCGAAAAAGTCATCAAATTTGGTTGAAAAGTCACTGAGTTATGTGCGAAAAACCTCAAAATACACTTTTTTTTCAAACACCCATAACTTGGTGCCAAATCGTCGTATGAACTTCGCTCTTTGAGTCCTGCATACGAATTGATCAAATTTTAATGCCTTTATGGTGGATCGAGTCGACAAAATTTTTCCAACTCTGTAGACATCGACAAAGTTGGACATGGTTTACAAAAAAAAAAAATTTTTTCACAGAGACGCTAAAGGGGGGCGGAAGGGGTTACGCTTAATTTCGCATGCATGACTTTAAAGAAGACACTTCAAAGTTTTTCGCCCTTAAATATTCATCAAAATCGGTTGAAAATACGCCGAGTTATGGCGGTTTGAAATTTCACGAATTTCAAGTGTTTCATTTTTTTTCCGTTTCTTGTTAAACAACTCAAATTAAAAAAAATGTCGTACTTGACCAAGGTATATAATTACCGTTTCTTCTTAAAAAAAAACTCGCATTAAAAAAAATGGCAAGGGTTGGGGGAGCAAGTTTTTCCACGCCTAAAATCCTGATTCGCAACATTCAAGTTTAGCAGCGGGCGCAGAGTAGGTATTAAATAAATACACCCTGTATATAGGATATCGGCCATGAGGAATGATTAAACGAATGAAACCTCTATATTTAGATTATGTTATTTACTATCAAAACAATTAATCGGAGGTTGCTTCCACAAAGTAATAAAAATAATTAACATATTGTATTAGCTTAATAAAATAAACTAATAGTATTTTAATATTCGATTTATTTCCAAAAAAAATGTATCTTACATCCTTCAAAGACGCATTAACATAAAATTTACATACGTAAATATATGATTTTATTGAGACACAGGCATTTTAGATTACCGCCTAATATATGGCACATGTGATTATACAGGGTGGTGATAAAGTTCAGCACAAAATCAATTATTGGTGTATTAAATGTTAAAAAAAATCGCTCGGACAGGTCGATTTTGGTTTATTATTGGCGCGCTCAAAACTATTGTGACATCGCTAGTGTTTGACATTTTTTATAAAACTTGTCTTAATGCACTATTAAACCCTTACTGTAGTATTACAATTGTTAAAAATGGTGATGTACCATTGCCATTTATATTTACGTTTTCATGGTTTATTTTCAATTTAAATCATATTTTAAATGTACACCGAGCGGATGAAAGTGACGTTTAAAACGTCAAAATTATGAAAGATGGAAAAATTATACTTCAAATTCAAAAACTCAGTCTTCTCAAAAACTAAAGAGATTTCGAATAAAACTTATTGTTTATAAGTTGTTAATTTTGGCATTATCTACAATTATTATTTATATAAATTTGCTGTAACTATTATGTTTCATAATTATAAACCAAAAATGAAAAAAAAATAATTAACTTTTTTCTCGAATAACAATGATTTTATGAAAAATATTTTCAACCAAAAGATCTTCGTTTCTTTGTTGTCTTCAATATTAGTTTAAATGTGATGGTGATATTTTTCATATTTAAAAAAAATATTGGCAAAAAACAAAAAACAGTTAAGGTAAACACCCACTTCCGGTGTACAAAATTTTACCAAAAGCTTTTCAGTTCTTCGGATTATCAACTAAGACGTATGTTCAAAAAAAAATTTTGAAAAATTTTTCACGATCACAATACCTTTTCGTACTTCGTAACGGAGAAAGTAAAAATGTAGCAATAAAATTTAAATTACGAGCCATTAGCGCCATCTGTTGGTATGTTTAATTTCAATTTTAATTATTTTTACCTTTGTTCAATTTTATTGTTTTTAATCTGTACGACTTTATTATTAATGTTTAATATAACTTTGATTATTGTATTATTTTATATTATTTCTATTGTATTTTATTTATGTTTTTTTATTGCTTTTATGTTATTACTTTTTTTAATTAATGTAATTTAACATGATGTACCGTGAGATCAAAAAGTCGAAAATAGTTGTTAGTACTTACAATATAAGCTAACTAACAGAAGTTTAGTGGCGTCTCTAAGAAAGGGAATTTTGACATGGAAAACCCTGAAATTTAAATAAAACAGCTAAATTATGAATCCTAAATGTATTATTAATAATGATGTTCAGTTCTAGAAAGATCTTCTAATGTTTAAAATAGGCAAAATCGGCTGATAAAACACACACAACTATTTTTAAAACAAGTAACCTTAAAAAATCGCAAGATGTCAAAATTAACAAAATGTACACTACACTGCATTAGAGAATTGCAGACAGTTAATATAATTTTACTTGGTTTTTCGGAAAATGTACTGCCAACTATTTTCGATTTTCTGATCTCACTGTTTTTTAAATTTTATGTATGCTCGATAATCACGCCTATATATAGGGTGTTTCAGAGCTCTGGGAACGGTCAATCACGTGCTTATTTTTCAAAATTTCGAAAAATGTTTTATACAAAAGTTGTGTATAATAGTGAGCTGCACGCCCTAAAAATATTTAAATTTATACAGGGTATCTCATAACAAAGTTACAGACCAAACTTATGTTTTTTAAATGGAACACCCTGTATTTTTTATCATTTTTTAATTATATGGAGCAAATAAAGGTGAGTTACTTCAATACTCCCTATACCTATTGTTTACCGTTTTCGAAATATTTGAAGATTTGTTGAAATGCAAGGTCTGGATGAAATTTTATTTTTACCCCAGTGATTGACGTTGAACGATTAAAATAATTTCTATTATTTGGTTGAAGGTTCAAACTATAGAGCCAACCATGATTTCATACAAAAAATTATACAGGGTGATAAAAAAATGCGGTAGAAAAACCGAACTTATAAAGTTAAATAATTTCGTTTTTTCGAATAGCACACCCTGTATTTAGTAACGTATTCTTAAGTAGAATCCAATTATCTCTGAAACACCCTGTATACTATATTTTACTTAATATCTTAGTTGTAAGTGAATCCTATTTTCTGAATTTTGTAAATTCCTGGTATTAGCACGAATAATAATTATTATAAACTATTATCGTAAATTACCGATTTTGTTGGTATTGCTTTTGAGCCCAAAAGGATATGTATCAGTACACTCGCATGAAGTTGTTCCCCAGGGATTGTTGTTTACGTCATCGGCAATTTTTTCAAATGGAATTCGTTTTCTTTTCGTTATTTGACAACGTTTGTAAAGCTCAAATATTAATTGTCATTACGTTCCGTGTTGCTCATTAATTTTTTTCCGCTACCGAAAATATAATACTTAAGAAAGATCAAAAAATATTCTAAAATACCTGTTACCGACAAAATCGAAAAAGGTATGTGCCCTGTTACGACTCTTTTAAGCAGTGGTTATGTAAAAAGGATGCCGATGCTGTAGGTATAGACGAAAATGTCTTGCTCGCCTATATGTTGGAGCGTTACGTTTCTGTTTATTATTTTCCTAGGTCCGTAAGTAAAAATTAAGTTCCGTCGTCAAGGACAACAAACACCGCGAATGTTATCAGCCACCTACGGTACCTGTAACCATGGATGCAATGCTTATTTGCGTTGTCGGTAGCGGAAAAAATAATTAGGGGTGCCAACTGCATTCATTTAAATTAATTCGATTTCACATTTTTTGTTTCTAAAGCTTAACGAGCATCGACGTGATGTGGCATCGCAGACCTCCTGAGGGAAAAGGAAATTGGAAAATACACGTCCAGATGTAAGGATAGGTTAAAGCTGAAGGAAAATGCCGGAAAAGGAAAGATGAAAAGGAAGTGATGAGATGGATTAATATCACCGGTTGTTCCGGCATCTCTTTTTAGTTTATCGTTATGTTTATCGAATTTAGTTCTCGTTTAATACGTCGTGAATATTTTTAATATACAGTATTGTTAAAATAAGGCACTTAATGGTTTCACATTTTTTTTAAAAATATAAAAATTGTGTAACTTAATTGGTACTTCATTTTAACAATCTAAAATATCGTTATGTTATTTATTAGTACAACAATTAGACAATAGATTCCGCCACTTTGGCCGTGTTTGGAGTGTTTATATTACAACAGCAATTTCCGTTCCCCCATCAGCAACGAACTCAACAATCCTACATATCGTTAAGTTATTTATTAGTACAATAATTAGGCAATAGATTCCGCTACTTTGGCGTTTCTACCTTTGACGTTGTTTGGAATATTTATATTCCAACAGTAATTTACGTTTCTCCTAGAGATTTTAACAGCGCTGATGAGACCTGAAAGGTCTAAACCGGTCCGTGGGTGATCTGATGGGGAAACGGTATTTGTTATTTATTATCATAACAACTTATTGGAGGTTACTTCCACACAGCAATAAAGAACATTAACCTAATTTATCAATGAAATAAACTAATTGAATTTTTATAACAACGATATTTTAAAATAATATCCTGTATCAAGGATTTCCCTGTTTTTGATATAAAATTAACATTCCGAAATAAATACTTAGAATTATTGATTATTAAATACTACATTTACCTTATCCGTTAGGTATTCCAGGTATATAAATGGTATTGTTTAAAATTGTATATATACATATACTGGGTGCTGTAAAAATGGCGGATTAACTGAATGCTACGTTGTCGAGGATCACTTCGAGAGTATGGAAAAAATAATGAAAAAAATCGATATTGTATTTTTGCGAAGATGTGAAGTGTAAATTATTTCATTGCTTAAAATCTGCATAACATTAATTATTTACACTCCAGCTCATCAAATAAATTTTTCAGAGATACCTACTTTCATGCTTGTCAATATAACATACAATTAGTATTTTCAAATGCGATAATTTTAATGTTAAATAATTGATTTTTCAATTCAAATAAACCTGGCATCAGTAGATTTATTTGAATGCGAAAATCAATTATTTAATATTTAAATTATCGCATTTGAAAATACCAATTGCACATGAAAGTATGTATCCCTGAAAAATTTATTTGATGAGCTGGAGTGCAAATAATTAATGTTATGCAGATTTTAACCAATAAAATAATTTACACTAAAAATTTTAAAGAAAAAATACAATACCAATTTTTTTCATTATCTTTTCCATACTCTCGAAGTAATCCTCGACAACGTACGATAGAATTAATCCGCCATTTTTACAGCATCTTGTATATATCGTGACGGAATGGGTAATACCCAAGTAAAAAAATAAATAAATAAATAAATACTACATTCCATTTTGTTGATATCGATCCTGTATCAAGGATTTGCCCAAAATAAAACAAAATTACCATTCCAAAATAAATACTTAGGATTGTTGAATACAACATTCAGTTTTGTGAAAATCACAGAGCAACGCGGAAATTTTCAAAATCGCATATTTGCATAATGACGCATATATATTCTGCTCATTCCGTATTCAATTGGGTTTAATTTAAAATTGATGCTCCGGCGAGGATAACTAAGCGACCTCGTAAATTGTCTTGGTTGTTGGCGAATTAATTAGAAATTCATTTCCTCGGTAGTTTTATGCAAATTTACGCGTTAGTTGATAATTTGAGTCATAACTTTCCGATTAGTTATGATTTGGTTAATGAATTCTATTGTGTCCTAAATTACTTCACGAGTTGTGAATTTTTGAAAATTTTAATATTCAAATTGTGTAATACTCGAGCAAAAAATTTAAAAAAATATATAAAACGTATCGACTAAATTCTACAAAAATTAAATTGGATTTGCAAATCATCGCATTATCAAACAAAATGGAGTTTTAGAAAATCCACCGATTATTTCGCGAGTTGTGAATTTTTGAAAATTTTAGTTTTCGAATTGTGTAATACTCGAGCAAAAAAAATTAAAAAAATATAAAACGCGTCGACTAAATTCTATAAAAATTAAATTGGATTTGCAAATCATAGTTTTATCAAACAAAATAGAGTTTTTGAAATTCCACCGATTATTACGCGAGTTGTGAATTTTTGAAAATTTTAGTTTTCGAATTGCGTAATACTCGAGCAAAAAATTAAAAAAAAATATAAAACGTGTTGACTAAAATCTATAAAAATTAAATTGGATTTGCAAATCATAGTTTTATCAAACTAAATGGAGTATTTGAAATTCCACAGATTATTTCGCGAGTTGTGAATTTTTAAAAATTTTAGTTTTCGAATTGTGTAATACTCGAGCAAAAAAAATAAAAAAAATATAAAACGCGTCAACTAAAATCTACAAAAATTAAACTGGATTAACAAATCATCGTTTTATCAAACAAAATAAAGTATTGAAAAATCCACCGATTATTTCACGAGTTGTGAATTTTTGAAAATTTTAGTTTTCGAATTGTGTAATACACGCGCAAAAAATAAAAAATTAATATAAAACGCGTTGACTAAATTCTATAAAAATTAAATTGGATTTGCAAATCACAGTTTTATCAAACAAAATAGAGTATTTGAAATTCCACCGATTATTTCGCGAGTTGTGAGTTTTTGAAAATTTTAATTTTCGAATTGTGTAATACTCGAGCAAAAAAAAAATATAAAACGCGTTGACTAAAATCTACAAAAATTAAACTGGATTTGAAAATCATCGTTTTATCAAACAAAATAGAGTATTTGAAAATCCACTGATTATTTCGCGAGTTGTGAATTTTTAAAAATTTTAGTTTTCGAATTGTGTAATACTCGAGCAAAAAAATAAAGAAAAAATATAAAACGCGTCGACTAAATTCAATAAAAATTAAATTAGATTTGCAAATCATCGTTTTATCAAATTAAATAGAGTTTTTGAAAATCCGCTAATTATTTCGCGAGTTGTGAATTTTTGAAAATTTTAGTTTTCGAATTGTGTAATACTCGAGCAAAAAATAAAAAAAAATATAAAACGTGTTGACTAAAATCTACAAAAATTAAATTAGATTTGAAAATCATCGTTTTATCAAATTAAATAGAGTTTTTGAAAATCCACCGATTATTTCGCGAGTTGTGAATTTTTGGATTGTATAAGTGGCTCTACCATCAACATATTTCACGGGCCGCCACTGCATTCAGTTAAATATTTATAAGCCAAATTGTTTGTTTTTTTTTCTTGAATTCTCATTACACGGTATTCAATGATAATTTCACATTAATAAAACGGTAATTCTAACAACTTCACTGCATTTATACGAATAGTTCACATTTATAATTGTCATCATTAAAACGCGCGGCTTTATTTATATGCCAATCGAAAGGAAAATTGTATAAAATGCTAAACACTCCACCTTGACTTTTAATTTCTTACAATTAGTCGGAATTCCATTGCGGCAGGTCATTTCTCTTTCACTTAAAATCGAGGAATAACAATTTAAGCAAAAATATTCAAAAAATAATTCCAAACTTACATTCAATCACGTTCAAATTTTAATTATTTAGTTATTGAAAAATGAGCATTATTTTTCGATTATTTGATGATTACGTCAATTAAATAAACACAAATAATTTATGATTTTGATCTCAATCGGTCTCGTCAGCAAAGTGTTCAATTGTCATTTACTCGAAAAATTTGTTATGCAAGATGGCAACATTTTTATACTGCCAGTTCGACAATGAAAAGGTCTTTCAAAATCAAGAATTAAAATAGGGGGTTGTCATTTGAAAACAAAATGGCTGACGTCATTACTCAAAAACAAATGACGACTGGAAATCTACTTTTATGCGAAAATGGGTATTTTTATCAAAGAAAATTTTTTCCAACATATTTTACTGAATTTATTCCATGCTTTAGGCGCGCACAGTATATAACGAATCAGGTTCCCTTTATGGTACATAAAATTCTGTCGAGGTTACGCGATCAATAGTTATAGATCAAATCCCCTTTTTATTACGGTTACTAATTAACCGAGTCGTGCGTCGTGCCACCATTAACTCAAATCCTGAACACCTTCACGGTGACAGTTGATCAGAGCTACCAACTGCACGCAAGGACCGTCGCGCGTCGCTTGTGCGTCGCGTGCACGCCATTGACACACATACATTACGATCTAGGAGGCATCTAGGTATGGCGATTGTGTGCGGGCGAAGTTCCGCAAATATCAATGTTGCGACCGGGACCATAAACCTGTCCCGCGAACCGTCCAAGGCGGCTCCGCTCTGATTCCCGCCGACAGGAAACGCGCGGTTTAGAACGTATACACGCATTACGTTTAATGGGATAATGGCGAGCTGCACTTATATATAAACGGTGCATTACGTAACTTTATTTAAAGTTATTAGTTATGCGATTAATTGTAAATTGGTGAGCACTTGTCGTGTTTGTACCATATATTACCTACTTTTAATTTATTTAATTTATACATTATTTTAAATTTTAATCTGGTGTGAATGTAAATGTATTATTTTTATTGTACATTAAATATTGTTCCCCATCAGAACACCTATAGACCGGTTTCGACCTTTCAGGTCTCATCAGTGTAGTCAGTTGCTGATGGGGAAACGGATTTGGTTCAGTACAGCATTCAGGCAATAGATTCCGCCACTTTGGCGTTTCTACCTATAACTTATTTGTATTTTAGTCTACCCTGCATGTATTTCAATCTATTTTCTATATGACCTGTGTAAAACCTTGGTTAGTGGCACAAATAAAATTATTATTACTATTTTTTTAATGAAGTATATTTCTCTATCTCTCTCTCCTAGAGCAGTTTCCCAAAATTTCTATTTTATATATTTTTTTTTGTAACATCAGAAGAACGAGAAACATCGACTATTGTTTTGAAATTTCAGCTATTGTAATAAAAAAGTTTGAAATTTTTTGAAAAAAATCTATTTTTTAGATTTTGAACGGCCATAGCGGCTAAACGAAGAATCCAAATCGAACGCGGTTTCCAAATCTGAGCTCCTTGTGTGCGAATTAGTCGGAATTAATTGAAATTGGCGATTTTTAATTTTTGACGAAAACCTGAAAAAACTTTTACAAAAAAATTGCATTTGAAATGATTTCCTGGAGAAACCGCTGGTTCGATTCGGGTTTCTATGCGGCACTGTAACGATCCTATCAAGACCTGTCAGAAAATGTACTTGCGCAGGAACAAATGCCAATTTGAAGCCCGTGACGCGTTCGCAAAGAAAACTCGAAAATGGAAAAAAATCATTTTTTTTTTTTTAATAATCATCGTACACCATTCTTTTTCATCAGAAGAGCGACCTAAATCGATTGGCGTTAAAAAATTTTAGCTATCCTAAATAGCAAAAAAGTTGGGTAGTCAGTTTGAAAATTTTAGAAAATTTAGAGTCCATTTTTCAGACTTTGATCGGCTGTAGCGGCTGAACGAAAACTCCAAATCGAACGCGGTTTGCAAATCTGTGCTCCTTGTGCGTCGGATTCAATTAAAGTTGGCGATTCGAAATTTTTGACGATAACATGAAAAACCACACAACTTTTGCTCAAAAATTACATTTGAAATGATTTCCTGAGGAAACCACTGGTTCAATTCGGAATTTCTATAAGCCACCACAAAGATCGCATCAAGACCCATCAGAAAATGTGCTTGCGCAAGAACAAATGTCAATTTGAAGCCCGTGGAGCGTTCGCAAAAAAAAATCGAATACGAAAAAAATCGAAAAAATCAACTTTTTTTTCATCAGAAAAATGAGGAAAATCGATTGGCGTTGAAAAAATTCAGCTATTTTAGATAGCAAAAGAGTTGGCTAGTCAGTTTGATAATTTTAGAAAATTTTGAACGGCCGTAACAGCTAAACGAAGACTCCAAATCGAACGCGGTTTGCAAATCTCTGTCCAAATTAGTCGGATCAGATTAAAATTGGCGATTTGAAATTTTTGAAAACTTACTTTTGATCAAAAATTGCATTTGAAATGATTTCTTGAGGAAACCACTGGTTCGATTCGGTGGTTCTATACATCACCATAAAGATCCCTTCAAGACCCATCAAAACATGTATTTGCGCAAGAACGAATGTCAATTTAAAGCCCGTGACACGTTCATAAAGAAAACTCGAAAATTGAAAAAAAATGAGAAAAATCGTTCTTTTTTCAAATAATCATCATAGACCAGTGGTGGTGAACCTATGACCCGGGGGTCACACACCGACCCATAATTTTTTTTTAAATGACCCACTCATTGATTTTTATTAACTTATTTTTTATGTCATAAAGCAGAGAACAAACAATTGAAAATATATAAAAATTAAAGTATAAATATTTACCGTCAAATTTATTAAAAAAAACAAAAAAACAATACCAAGTGGTCGTTGGCTAACTGATTTTTAATCGGTTATTTCATGTAAATTTATGAAAAATTGTAATAATTTTGTTGATTCGAAAAAAATATAAAAACATTTGCTATTCACTTGAAACTTCTCAATATTACTCAATATCAATTCAAAATTGATTTTGTAAAAAATCACAACACATTCCGTCAATAGCTTTTGTGATAATTCAGTGTAAATTTATGAAAAATTGTAATAATTTTGATGAGTCGAAAAAAATATTAAAACAATTGCTATCCAGTTGAAACTTCTCAAAATCACTCAATATTAGTTTAAAATGGATTATGTGAAAAATTCAAATACATTCCGTCGATAGTTTATACGATATTTTCAAGCAAACACGATGTAAATTTATGAAAAATTGTGATCATTTTGCTGAAGCGAAAAAAAATATAAAAACATTTGCTACTCACTTGAAACTTCTCAATATCACTCAATACAAGTTCAAAATTGTTTATGGGTAAAATTACAACACATTCCGTCCATAGCTTTAACAATATTTTCATGCAAAAAATCATACTATTTTTAAAGACGCTAAAAAGTGCGCAATAAAAAACAAAAATCGACGTGTCCGAAATTTTTTTCCTGGTACTTCTCATTTCATAAATACCAAATTTGTTCCAGTTAAAGTTTCCACCCTGTATATGTTAAACACCAATAAAGAATTAAATTGAATTGAATTTAATCACGGTGTAAATTTATAAAAAATTAAACATAAAAAAACAATTACTATCCATTTGAAACTTCTCAATATCGCTCAATATTAATTCAAGATCGGTCCTATATAAAATTACAATACATACCGTCAATAGTTTTTGCTAAATTTTCATGCAAACACGGTGTGTCAATTTATGAAAAAATTGTATTGATTTTGTTGAAGCAATAAAAAAATAAAAACAATTGCTACTCACTTAAAACTTCTTAATATCACTAATTATTAGTTCAGAATTGATTATGTGAAAAATTAGAATATATTCCGTCGATGGTTTTAGCGAGATTTTCATGTAAACACGGTGTAAAATTATAAAAAATTGTAATCATTTAATTGATGCGAAAAAAATATAAAAACAATTGTTATTCACTTGAAACTTCTCAATATCACTGAATATTAGTTCAAAATTAATTTTCTGAAAAAATTACCATACATTCCATCAATATTTTTAACAATATTTTCATGCAAATGTGGTGTAAATATAAAAAAAATTGTATTAATTTTAAGCAAAAGAAAATTTGAAAACAATTGCTAGTCACTTGAAACTTCTTGATATCACTCAATATTAGTTCAAAATTGATTATGTAAAAAATTACAATATATTCTGTCGATTGTTTTAGCGATATTTTCAAGCAAACACGGTGAGAAAATTAAAAAAAATTGTATCATTTCATTAACGCGAAAAATATATAAAAACAATTGTTATTCACTTGTAACTTCTGAATATTACTCAAAATTAGTTCAAAATTGATTTTCTGAAAAAATTACCATACATTCCGTAAATATTTTTAACGATATTTTAATGCAAACGCGGTGTAAATTTAAAAAAAAAATTGTATTAATTTTGTTAAAGCAAAAAAATATATAAAAACAATTGTTACTCACTTGAAACTTCTCAATATCACTAATTTTTAGTTCAAAATTGATTATGTGGTAAATTACAATATATTCCGTCGATAGTTTTAGCGATACTTTCATGCAAACACGGTGTAAAATTATAAAAAAATGTAATCATTTAATTTACGCGAAAAAAAATATAAAAATAATTGTTACTCACTTGAAAATTCTCAATATCATTCAATATTAGTTCAAAATTGATTTTCTGAAAAAATTACCATACATTCCGGCAATATTTTTAACGATATTTTCATGCAAACGCAGTGTAAATTTAAACAATTGTATTAATTTTGTTAAAGCGAAAAAAAATATGAAAACAATTGCTACTCACTTGAAACTTCTCGATATCACACAATATTAGTTTTTAATTATGAGAAAAATACAATACATTCCGTCGATAGTTTATGCGATATTTTCATAAAAATATGGTGCACATTTATGAAAAATTGTAATAATTTTGTTGACGCGGAAAAAACATAAAAAAACAATTGCTAGCCATTTAAAACTTCTCAAAACTACTTAATATTAATGCAAGAATAATTTTGTGAAAAATTACAATACATTCCGTAAATAGTTTTTGAGATATTTTCATGCAAACATGGTGTAAATTTATAAAAAATTGTAATTTTTTTTTTGACGCGAAAGAAACATAAAAACGTAAAAACAGTTGAATATCAGTCATAGTTAGTGCAAAATTGATTATGTGAAAAATTACAATTTCATCGAAAGTTTTTGCGATATTCCCATGCAAACACGGCGCAAATTTATGAAAAATGTAGTCATTTTGTTAACGCAAATAAAATATGAAAACAATTGTTATTCACTTGAAACTGCGTAAAATCACTCAATATTCATTCAAAAAAGGTTTTTGTGAAAAATCGCAATACATTCCGCCAATAGCGTTTGCGATATTTCCAAGTAAACACGGTGTTAATTTATGAAAAATTCTAATAATTTTGTTGACTAGAAAAAAAATAGAAAAACAATTGATATCCATTTGAAACTTCTCAAAATCACTCAATATTAATTCAAGAATGATTTTGTGAAAAATCACAATACATTCTGCCAATAGCGTTTGCGATATTTACATGCAAACACGGTGTTAATTTATGAAAAATTCTAATCATTTTGTTGACTAGAAAAAAAAAATAAAAACAATTGGCAACCATTTGAAACTTCGTAAAATCACTCAATATTCATTCAAGAATGATTTTGTAAAAAATTACAACACATTTCACCAATAGCGTTTGCGATATTTTCATGCAAACACAGTGTAAATTTATGAAAAATTCTAATAATTTTGTTGATTACAAAAAAAATATAAAAACAATTGACATTCATTTGAAACTTCTTAAAATCACTCAATATTCATTCAAGAATGATTTTGTAAAAAATTACAACACATTTCACCAATAGCGTTAGCGATATTTTCATGCAAACACGGCGTAAATTTATGAAAAATTCTAATAATTTTGTTGACTAGGAAAAAAATATAAAAACAATTGGCATCCATTTGAAACTTCTCAAAATCACTCAATATTCATTCAAGAATGATTTTGTGAAAAATCACAATACATTCCACTAATAGCGACAGCGATATTTTCATGCAAACACGGCGTAAATTTATGAAAAATTCTAATAATTTTGTTGACTAGAAAAAAAATATAAAAACAATTAACATCCATTTGAAACTTCGTAAAATCACTCAATATTCATTCAAGAATGATTTTGTGAAAAATCACAATACATTCCGCCAATAGCGTTAGCGATATTTTCATGCAAACACGGTGTAAATTTATGGAAAATTCTAATAATTTTGTTGACTAGAAAAAAAAAATATAAAAACAATTGGTATCCATTTGAAACTTCGTAAAATCACTCAATATTCATTCAAGAGTGATTTAGTGGAAAATTACAATACATTCCACCAATAACGTTAGCGATATTATCATGCAAACACGTTGTAAATTTATGGAAAATTCTAATAATTTTGTTGACTAGAAAAAAAATATATAAAAACAATTGGTATCCATTTGAAACTTTGTAAAATCACTCAATATTAATTCAAGAATGATTTTGTAAAAAAATTACAATAAATTCCGTCATTAACGTTAGCGATATTATTATGCAAACACGTTGTAAATTTTGTTGACTAGAAAAAAAAAATAGAAAAACAATTGGTATCCATTTGAAACTTTTTAAAATCACTCAATATTCATTCAAGAATGATTTGCTAAAAAAATCGGTTAATAGCGTTTGCGATATTTCACATAAACATGATGTAAATTTATAAAAAATAGTAATTAAAATCATTTAACACAAACGAACGTTAAGCACTTGAGAAAACAGAAAATTCCAATGGGTTGAGGCCAGTACATTTTAAATTTCTACAGTTACTCAGCTCTGTACACTAACCTTGTGAAATAATATCCATAAGACGACAACAGCCCCTCATCCATCCTTCAAATTTCACTTTATCACAAACACAAACCCGAAAATTGGGGCACAACACTCCACCGCACTGTTAAAATCTTCCATCACCGAACTCACGGATAGAACTGAAAACCGTCGCGACGTGCGAACCGCCTAATCACCTGACCTTTTGCCCCGGAGGCAATTAGATTAGCGTCCGGTGTAAACACATTCTTTCTTCGCCCGTTATCAGTGCTTATCTACGATGAATTATTAATGCAGGTACGATTCGAATTAAATTCATTTCTTTTGTACATAAGATAGACAAAGATGCAACACTCTTTTTGAACATTGGAAACGTTTGATCCGGCAGTTTATCTGTTATTTGGGTTAGTGTGCCGGAAATAAATTTTAATTATTGAATTTTTTTACGAAAAAAAAATGTTAGCGAGCAGAATATTGAAAATTAGAATAACGATTTTTTTTTCTCTCGAAAAACGATCATTTTATTAAAGGAAAATTGAAACGAAAGAAGTTCATCTCTGTGTTACCTTCAATATTTGAAATGTTTATGTAATATTTTTCGTATTTAAAAAAAATCCGAAAAAAAATTCAATATTAGAATAACGAAAATTGATTTTTTTTTCTTGAAAAACGATCATTTTATGAAAGAAAAATTGAAACCAAAGAAGTTCATCTCTTTGTTACCTTCAATGTTTGATTAAAGGTTTATGTAATATTTCTGGTATTTAAAAAAAAAATCCGAAAAAAAAATTAAATATTAGAATAACAAAAATTGATTTTTTCTCTCGAAAAACGATCATTTTATCAAAGAAAAATTGAAACGGAAGAAGTTAATCTCTTTGTTACCTTCAATATTTGATTAAATGTTTATATAATATTTTTCGTATTTAGAAAAAAATCCGAAAAAAAATTACGAAAATTGATATTTTTTTTCGAAAAACGATCATTTTATTAAAGTAGAATTGAAACGAAAGAAGTTCATCCCTTTGTTACCTTCAGTATTTGACTAAATGTTTATGTAATATTTTTCGTATTTAAAAAAAATCCGGAAAAAATATTAAATATTAGAATAACGAAAATTGATTTTTTCTTTCTCGAAAAACGATCATTTTTTTAAAGAAAAATTGAAACGAAAGAAGTTCATCTCTTTGTTAACTTCAATATTTGATTCAATGTTTATGTAATATTTTTCAGGAATTTTTTCGGTATTTTTTTTAGGAATATCTTTTGCAGGACTTGTTTTCAGGGAATTTTTTACAGGAATATGTTTTCACACATTTTTATTATTAATTTTTTTCAAGACTTATTTTCCAGAAAAATTTACCAATGAATTTTTTTGAGGACTTGTTTTTCAGAATTTTTTTTTGGTATTTTTTTTAGGAATATCTATTGCAAGACTTGTTTTCAGGGAATTTTTTACAGGAATATGTTATACAAATTTTTATCAGAAATTTTTTCAAGACTTATTTTCCAGAAAAATTTTCCCATTAATTTTTTTGAGGAGTTTTCCAGAATTTTTTTTGTATATTTTTGAAGACTTGTTTTCCAGAAAAAAATGATTTTTTTTTAGGAATATCGTATTTAAAAAAAATTACGAAAAAATTTTTTCAGAGATTTGTCTCAAAAACTATTATATTGGATTAGTAATTTTTACCAAATCAGTTACATAAATTAAATTGGACGTTCAAAATATTAAATAATAATTAGAAAGAAATTAATTCGTCGTCTGACATTGAAATTATGTGCTCAGAGTTTTAAGCAAACAGGTGAGCCCGTGAGTGAAAGTAACGACTGCGACATTGACAGTGACAGTAAAGAGGTCGATTACTGCTCGCACGTGGCAGGAAAATGCGACCAGCGGGTACAGCGGGATACGAATTACCCCCGCAGCAGTGCTGTTATTGTACGCCACTGTAATCCATCCATCTACCGTTATTTATTACGGGATAATTCTGACATTAACAAGGATTCAGCAGTTTATGTGGGAGGGGGTTGATTGTTCAACGATTTATGCGCTAAGCGCAATTAGATTTAAACATAATTTACGTCCAGTTTGTCAAAAAATGGTGATGTAGCCACCATGTTACTTTCTCCGACTTGATGTTATCATTTATATTTACGCTTTCATGGTTTATTTTCGATTTAAATCATATTTTAAATGCACTAGACTCGGAAACTGACGTTTAAAACGTCAAAATTATGAAAGATGGCAAAATTATACTTCAAATTCAAAAAGTCAGTTTACTCAAAAACTAAAGGGATTTCGAAAAAACGTATTCGTTATAAGTTGTTCATTTTAGCATTATCTACAATTATTATTAACATAAATTTGCTGTATTATCGTTTTATAATTATAAACCAAAAATTAAAAAAATAAAATAAATTTTTTTCTCGAATAACAATGATTTTATGAAAAATGTTTTCAAGCAAAAGATGTTAATTTCTTTGTTGTCTTCAAAGTTTGTTTAAATGTTGTTGTGATATTTTTCATATTTAAGAAAATATTGGCAAAAAACAAAAAACAGTTAAGGTAAACGCCCACTTCCGGTGTACGAAATTTTACCAAAAGCTTTTCAGTTCTTCGGATTATCAAATAAGACGTATGTTTAAAGTTTCATATCCATTGCTCTACTTTGAGATACAGCGCGCACACACACACAGACACAAAAAAAAAAATTCCAAAAATTGTTGAAATGCCATCTAGGGACCCCAAAACGGATATTTCCGTAAAAAAAAATTTTTGAAAAAAAAATCACGATCACTATACTTTCTCGTACTTCGTAACGGAGAAAGTAAAAAAAATCCAGAAATTGTTGAAATGGCATCTAGGGAGCACAAAACGGATATTTCCGTAAAAAAAAATTTTTGAAAAAAAAATCACGATCACTATACTTTCTCGTACTTCGTAACGGAGAAAGTAAAAAAAATCCAAAAATTGTTGAAATGCCATGTAGGGACCCCAAAACGGATATTTCCGTAAAAAAAAATTTTTGAAAAAAAAAATCACGATCACTATACTTTCTCGTACTTCGTAACGGAGAAAGTAAAAAAAATCCAAAAATTGTTGAAATGCCATCTAGGGACCCCAAAACGGATATTTCCGTAAAAAAAAATTTTTGAAAAAAAAATCACGATCACTATACTTTCTCGTACTTCGTAACGGAGAAAGTAAAAAAAAACCAGAAATTGTTGAAATGGCATCTAGGGAGCACAAAACGGATATTTCCGTAAAAAAAAATTTTTGAAAAAAAAATCACGACCACAATACTTTCTCGTGCTTCGAAACGGAGAAAGTAAAAAATGTAATTAAGCATAATTTACGTTAAAATTAATCTAGCAGGCGGCAACGATGGTAACAATGTGTAAAGAACGTTTATGAATGGCCCGATGCTTCCATTTACAAATTCCAATAAAACCTGCACTCCTAAATAACTTAGTCTTCTATTTTATAGTATCAAATTGGAAACGTAAATATTCATTAGAATTGTCCTTTACATTTCGTTTCCAATTTCAATCGAAAGATTTCAGATTTAATTGGACGCTAGACCCGACTCAATTTTCACGTAATTATCTTTCGCCCTTGGGGCAAGGAATTGAAAATCGATACGAATTTCGCCTGCTTCCTGGTGGTGACGACGAGGCCATAGCAATCGACTTCTTTTCATCGACTCAATTTCGTTAATCGACCTCATTACATCCGTCTAATGGGTTCCGCCACGTAACAACTGAAATAATAACCAACAGCTACCACAATCTTAATTGGATCAAACTAAAGTCTATTGTGTTGAAACGGATTTGTTTTTTAAATATATAAATGGTTATTATTGTTATTAACATTTAATCCATTGCAATGATAATTTTACTAGAATTAATACAATAGTAGTAATACAATTTATTGAAACTCAGTTTACAAAAGAGCTACAAATGGCCATTGACCAAAGTCTTTCAAAATATAATATTTTCTCCACTTTTTTTTTTCAGAAACTTACAATGTTGACATTTGACCCATACGATTCGGAGAAGCGATGAGCGAGGACCATCCATCGTTACAAATGAATTTCGGGTAGCAATAGATTGCAATAACAATGGGAAGTCTGCCGAATCTGCACGAGTTGGGGAAGGAGGAAATACAAGTGGCGACGCACCCTAAGATCGGTCCGGCCCTCAGTAATCCCCATCAGCACAGTTTGGGGCACTCTAATCTGACGCAGGAGCGAAATAAGATCCTGCACAGACACTCCACTCACTGTAAGGGCAAAGGGAAGCAGATGCAGCAGGACCGGACCTCGAAGATAGTTTACGATGACTTTATGTTGGAGGTAAGAATTTGTATTCCTGTATATTTTTTTTTTGTATTTCTGCCTTGAAATGAGACATAAAAAGATTGACAACTAGCTTTTACTCACGGATTGTTGGAAGTTAAAATTTTTATTCCTAGATACAAACATATATTTCAATTTTAAACGTTTTAATATTCAAACAATAAAAGTGTGTAATATGTTGAAAAAAATATGTAATTTATAATGAGTTAAAATACAAATTAAATATAGAAAAAAATTCTGAAACCTCAAAAAAAAATCCTGCAAAACTGCAGAAAAAAGTCCGGGGAGAAAGACCTTTTCTTAGGTCCCGAAAAAAGAGCCTGAAAAACAAGTCATGAAAAAATCTTGAAAAAGTCCAGAAAAAAAAAATCATGAAAACATATTCATGAAAAAAAAATCCCGCAAAATAGTTCTCAAGTTCTCAAAAAAAATCCTGGAAAATAATTCCTGACAAAAATTCCTGGAAAATAATTCCAAAAAACAAATCCTGAAAAAAATTCTGAAAAACAAGTCGCAAAAAATTCATAAAAAAATGTAATAAAATACTCCTGAAAAAAATTACTAGAAAAAAAAAACTGATAAACCGGTCCTTAAAAAAATCTCTGGGAAAAATTTCTTGAAAAAAAATCCTGAAAAACAAGTCCTCGAAAAAATTCTTGGAAAAAATTCGCGAGAAAAAATCCCTGAGAAAAAAATTAATGAAAAAAGATTCCTGCAAAAGTCCTGACAAACACGTCCTCAATAAAATTCCTGAAAAAAACATAAGGAAAAATATTAATCTAAAAATTCCCTGAAAACAAGTCTTCCCGAAAAAAATTTTGAAACATATTCCCGAAAAAAATAAATTACCTAAAAAAAACCTGAGAAAACATTGCTAGGAAAATTTTCCTGAAAAAGAAATTTAAATATTCCACATAACATATTAAAAAACAATTACCTAAAAAATTTCCGAGAAAACATTACTAGGAAAATTTTCCTGAAAAAGAAATATAAATATTCCACACAACATATTCAAGAAAAAAATTACTTAAAAAAATCCTGGTTAAAAATTTCTGAAAAACACGTTCTCAAAAAAATTCCTGCAAAACACGTCCTCAAAAAAATTCCTGAAAAAAACTTACGAAAAAATATTAATGTAAAAATTCCCTGTAAACAAGTCTTGCAAAAAAATTCCCGAAAAAAATGTTGAAACATATTCCCGAAAAAAAATTACCTGAAAAAATTCCAGAGAAAACATTCCTATGAAAATTTTCCTGAAAAAAAATATAAATATTCCACACAACATATTCAAGAAAAAAATTACTTAAAAAAATCCTGGTTCAAAATTCCTGAAAAAAAAGTCCTCAAAAAAAAACCCTTTGTTTTAAGAGTAAATTTAAATATTTTCAAAAAAAAATTACCTAAAAAAATTTCTGAGAAAACATTCCTAGGAAAATTTTCCTGAAAAAGAAATATAAATATTCCACACAACATATTCAAGAAAAAAATTACTTAAAAAAATCCTGGTTAAAAATTCCTGAAAAAAAAGTCTTCAAAAAAAAACCCTTTGTTTTAAGAGTAAATTTAAATATTTTCAAGGCGTACATGTTTTTCAACTTTAAGTTTTTGTATATTTCATATATTTAAGTTAATTATTAATTTGTTAATTTCATGTAAAAGGTGTTTACCGTAACAAATATTATTATTATTATTATTGAAACAGTTCTTGGAAAATAAGTTCTGAAAACAATTCTTGAAAAAACATTCTGTAAAAAAAATTCCTGAAGAACAAGTCCTCAAAAAATTCCTAGAAAAAACTCCTTAAAAAATCCTTGAGAAACAAATTCCTGCAAAAATTGCAAAAAAATCCTGAAAAACACGTTCTTAAAAAAATTCCTGAAGAAAATTTGTGAAAAAATTTCAGAAAAAATCCTAAAAGCAAATCCCGCAAAAAAATTCCTGAAAATAAAATTTGAAAAAAATACTCCACATAACACATTCCTGAACAAAATTACTGAAAAAATCATGATTAAAAGTTCCTGAAAAACAAGTCCTCAAAAAAAATGTATGGGAAAATTTTCCTGTAAAAAATTCGTGAGAAGAAATCCCTGAGAAAAAAATGTATGAAAAAAGATTCCTGTAAAAGTCCTCAAAAAAATACCTGAACCAAATTTGTGAAAAAATATTTTTGTAAAATATTTCTGAAGAAAATTCCCAAAAAACAAATCCTTTAAAAAAATTTTGAAAAAATATTACACAAAAAATATTCCCGCAAAAAATTATTAAAAAAATCCTTATTAAAAATTCCTGACAAAAAAGTCCTCAAGAAAATGAATTGGAAACATTTTTGTCATGAAAAATTTTAAAAACTACCTCTAAAAAAATCCTGAAAAGGTTCTTAAAAAAATTGTGAAAAAATATTCCTGTAAAAAAGGCTTGAAAATAAATCTCGAAAAACAAGTCCTGTAAAAAAATCCTGAAAAGAAAATTTGAAAAATATTCCGGAAAATAATTACTAAAAAAAATTCCTAATAAAACATTCCTGTCAAAAAAAAAAAATGCTGGAAAAAAAGTCTTCATAAAAATTCCTGAGAAAAAATTGTAAAAAAATATTATAGAAAAAAATTTCTGGAAAACAAGCTCTGAAAAAAAATTCTTGTGAAAATTAGTTGAAAAATATTCTAGTAAAAAATTCCCCAAAAAACAATTCCTGTAAAAAAAATGTTGAAAAATATTCCTCAAATAAATCACTAAAAATATTTCGGATTAAAAATACCTAAAAAAGAAATTCCTGGGAAAATTTTGCTGAAAATAAAAATTATTGAAAAAAAAACCCTAAAAACAGGTCCTGCAAAAAAATTTCTGAAAAATATTCCTAAAAAAATTCTTGAAAAAAAAACCCTAAAAACAGGTCCTGCAAAAAAAATCCTGCAAAAATTCCTGATTTAAAAAATCCTGAAAACAATCTGAATAATAATAATAATAATTTATTTGTGCTAGAAATTACAATATTTTTTACACAAGTCAAGGAAAAAATTCCTGAAAATGATTTGTAAAAAAATATTCTTGTAAAAAATTCCCTAAAAAACAACTCCTGTAAAAAAAATGTTGAAAAATATTCCGGAAATAAATTACTAAAAATATTTCTGACTGCTCTAAAGAAATTCTTGGGAAAATTTTGTCGTCGTGAAAGAAAGAAAAATCTTGAAAAAAATTGTGTAAAAATATTCCTGTAAAAAATTCTTGAAAAAAATTCCCTAAAAACTGCTCCTGCAAGAAAATTTGAAAGAATATTTCTGAAAAAAATGACAAAAAAATTAATTTAGAAAATTCCTGAAAAACAAGTCCTCAAAAAAATTCCTGATAAACTTTTCCTGACGAAAAAATCTTGGAAACAAGTCTTGAAAAAAAAAATCTTGAAAAACGTCCTGAAAAAGAAATTCTTGAAAAACAAGTCCTCAAAATAATTCCCGAAAAAAATATTTAAAGAAAAAATCCTAAAAAAAATCTTGAAAAACAAGTCCTGGAAAAGGTCTAAAAAATATTACTAAAAAATACTGTAAAAATTTCTAAAAACAAAATTCCTGAAAAAAATTCATGAAAAACAAGTCTTTGAAAGAAGATTAGTAAAAATAAACTGTAAAAAACAAGTCATAAAATATAATATCTTAAAAAAAATTCTGCAAAAAAATCCCAAAAAACAATTTTTGTAAAAATATTTTTAAAAAATTGCCAAAAAAAATACTATTTTTTTTTCTTTAAATTTAGAGAAATTTCACGATCACAATACTTTCTCATCCTTTACAAGGAGAAAGGCAATAATATCTAGAAATTCTTATAAATTTGAATCCATTTTGTTTGTTTGTGTTTAAAGATAACTGTCGATAATGATTACAAATTAACAGACATCACGAAAGTTTCTTGCATCTTTTCATTAGTATTTTAAACATTTTATTGATTTAGCTGTTCCCCAGGTTTCTTTCAAAAGTGTAAATAATTCTCGCGTCGTCGGCCACAAATCGATCCGCGAAATTATTCATCGGGGGAGGACGAAACAAATCTGTTCACCTGAGCCAAACGGCTTCGTAGTTGGACGCCTTCAAAACGAACACTAACCTTTCATCCGTTCAAGCGTAAAAAAATGAACAGCCAAATCTGAAAAAGAAGCGGCCATCCTATGACCAATGATGCGTGCAAATGCTTAAGTGAAAATGTAAAAAGCAAAGAGCAAATCACAATTGGTCTCGGTAATCTATATCCATAAATATCCGTCCAAGATTATAAAATAAATTTAAAATATTTTTTTTCTACTTTGGATTAATAATCTCGAGAGAAAGAGAGAGAGAAAAGAAATAGGCTAGAATATTCCGCATGAATCTGCGGTAAAGACAAAATGGTGTCGATCGAAAGTAAAAATTTCGAATTGAAAATTGTACAAAATTGGTTTGCAGCTGATGAAAATTTGTATCTGCTATTGCATCGAATTCTAGCTGTCAAAATTGCTTAAGCAATAAATAGGCTTGAATATTCTGAGAGAATAGTTGAAAAGTTTGCGGTGAAGGTAAAATGGCGTCGATCGAAAGTCAAAATTTCGAATTGAAAATTGCAGAAAATTGGTTTCCAGCTGATAAAAATTTGTATCTGCTATTGCATCGAATTCTAGCTGTCAAATAACTTCTTTTTGTTTTCAATTTTTCAGCAAATGGCCGCCTACTCTCCCATCTCCAGTCGCTCAACACGAAACCTGACGCACTCGGTGAGAAGAAGGGACTCCATCAACAGCTCAATAGGGGCGAACAGCGTCCGCAGACTGATCGCCGTCGTTAGGAGCACGAACAGCCGAATGGGGCCCGTCTACAGCCGCAAAATCCTGCTCAGAAATCTCACCTTGATGTGCCTCACGCACGTCCTCGTCACCGCCACTTTTCTACCCTTTTTAGCCCTCCAGGGCAGCGTCACGGTCTGGATGAACCCCGTCGACAACATGCCCGTGACCATCAACGTGGGCTCCTTCCTGCTGACGCTCCTCCACATCTCCGCGGCCGCGTCCACGATCCTCGCGCCTTCTCTGATCCAGAAGCTCGGCACGAACGCCGTCATCGCGTGCAGTTATACCGGGCTGTGTTTGTTCTACGCGGTGCACTTTCACCCTTTACTTTACATCCTCATCCCGGTCTACGTAACGTTCGGATTGTGCCTGGGACCGTTATCAGTGGCGAAAGTGACGTTTTTAATGACGATATCGACGAAGTTGAGTTATATTTTCGGGGAGGAAGATGAGGAGACGAAGGTGGCGCGGAGGACTTGTATCATAAGAAGGGTGGCGCGCGCGTTTCAGGCCGCTTACGATTTCGGCTTGATTTTCGGTTCGGTTTTGGCCGCGGTTCTGATAACCACCACCATCAACCTGGGTCCTGGATTCGATGGGAATGGTTTGCTGGGGAACGGGACGAATCTAACGATGAAGTTCTGCTCGAATGTGACTTGCGATAGCGGGAACTGTACCGTGGCTTGTGGGAGTTATTACCAATCGAGCGTTTACGATTACAACACTTTCTTGGACGATATATTCGACGTGGATGAGCTTGGGGATCGCTTGTGTGGATCTAACGCGTGTCCCTCGGTTTTTAGGCTGGGTCAGGGTGAGGGGGGATTTCGGGTTTTGCCCAAGACGACCTCGGTGATTCTGATTTGCGTTTACGTCACTTTGAGTTTGATGGCTGTGGTGGTTGCTGCTTTCTTCCTGGACAAAATTAAGCTGTATGTGTACCAGGACCCTCTTGAGCGGAGCGCCGGTTTCGCCGCCTTGAGGGGAGTCAGGGAGTCGTTTAAGGATGTGAGGTTACAACTGGCGGCGCCCCTTTCGCTTTTCATCGGACTGGAGCAAGCCTTCATGTACGCGGATTTTAGTAAGGTAAGTCTGTTACAAGCCGAACGTAATATTCCTTTATGGGTAATATGTTAAAATTGTTTCAGTCATACGTCGTCTGCACTTTGGGAATACACCGACTCAATCTCGTATTCCTCTGCATGGGTTTGTTGCAGTCGATAGCAGCCTGTACATTAAGTATGCTGCTGAGAACAATAAGAAGATATTATGTCATAGGTGAGTTCGATTTGTTCGTGGTGCGGGGTTTGAATGTAAATGTAACTAAACTTTTAGCTGTTGGCTTCATGTTCCATTCATGTTTGCTTATGGTGCAAATGCTGTGGAAGCCCATGGGGGACGATCCGGCCCTTTTCTACGTTATCTCGGCAGCGTGGGGCGTCTGCAATGCCGTTTGGGAAATGATGAACTTCAGTAAGTACAATAATTACCAATAATAATATGAAACAATGTACCGATGAAATTAAAAAAAATCGTTAAGAAAACGTCCAAGAGAGTCAAAAATGTTTTATAAATTTTCCAATAGAGGGCGGCATACTTGTTACAATAAATATCATTAAACTCATAATACTCAGCCCACATACTTATTACTCTTATTAGAATATATCGCGTACAATGTAAACAAAGCCTAGCAAAAGAACGGATAAGCGTGTGCGCTTCCTGAGCGCTAGCGTCGATTTCGAGCAACGGCAAATATGTAATAACGTTCGCGTCTATGTTAAATACAAATGGGAGTACGCCTGTTTATTGCAATCAATAGTTATTAACGAATAACAATTGATGCTTCACATCTTGTTTCTTTCACAATATTGTTGGTAGGCGGAAAAATAGCAACTCTTTAGCAGTCTTTAGTTATTAAAACGAGAATTTTCGTCGAATGTGCATCGTAGAAGACGAAAATTCCCGTTTTTAGTAAGCATTACATTTTAATAAAACGACAATGTTCGTCGAATGCCATTGTGAAATACGAGTGTTTATTTCTGCATTTTTGAACTGTTGAAAGTCAAATTAATAAAACGAGAATTGTCCTTTAGGACTGTTGTGAAACACGAGAATTTTCGTTTCTGCATTTTTTAACTGTCGAAAGTATCAAATTTCTATTGTCAAAAATGTAATTTTCATGTTTTCTGTTGGCAGCACATTTTAATAAAACGAGAATTTTCGTCGAAGTACATTTTTAGCATTTACGTCGAAACCTATTACGTGTTGGCAGTTTCAACTATCAATAGGGCTATTTGTCTGTCGGCAGACATTGGATTTTTCCATTATCCAAATTTATATTTTTCCTTTGTTAAAAATGATAAATTAATAAAACGAGAATTCTCGTCTAAGACCATTGCGAAACACGAGAATTTTCGTTTCTGCATTTTCCAACTATCGAAAGTATCAAATTTCTATTGTCAAAAATGTAATTTTCATGTTTCCTGTTGGCAGCAAAAAGTATCAAATTTCTATTGTCAAAAATGTAATTTTCATGTTTCCTGTTGGCAGCACATTTTAATAAAACGGGAATTTTCGTCGAAGGCGCATCGTAGAAGACGAAAATTCCCGTTTTTAGTAGACATCACATTTTAATAAAACAATTCTCGTCTAAGGCCATTGTAAAATACGAGAATGTTCGTTTCTGCATTTTTGAACCGTTGAAAGTCAAATTAATAAAACGAGAATTCTCCTTTGAGACTATTGCGAAACACGAGAATTTTCGTTTCTCGTCGGAAGCACATTCTCAGCATTTTCGTCGAAACCGGAATTCTCTTTTTTTGTCATAACCTATTATGTGTTGGCAGTTTCAACTGTCAATAGAGGTATTTGTCTGTCGGCAGACATTATTTTTCTATTATCCAAAATTATATTTTTCCTTTGTCAAAACTGACAAATTAATAAAACGAGAATTCTCGTCTAAGACCATTGTGTAACACGAGAATTTTCGTTTCTGCATATTTTAACCGTCGAAAGTATTAAATATCTATTGTCAAAAATGTAATTTTCATGTTTCCTGTTGGCAGCACATTTTAATAAAACGAGAATTTTCGTCGAAGGCGCATCGTAGGAGACGAAAATTCCCGTTTTTAGTAGGCATCACATTTTAATAAAACGACAATTCTCGTCTACGACCATTGTAAAATACGAGAATGTTCGTTTCTGCATTTTTGAACCGTTAAAAGTCAAATTAATAAAACGAGAATTCTCCTTTAAGACTATTGTGAAACACGAGAATTTTGGTTTCTCGTCGGAAGCACATTTTCAGCATTTTCGTCGAAACCGAAATTCTCTTTTTTTGTCATAACCTATTATGTGTTGGCAGTTTCAACTGTCAATAGGGGTATTTGTCTGTCGGCAGACATTGTATTTTTCCATTACCCAAAATTATATTTTTCCTTTGTCAAAAATGACAAATTAATAAAACGAGAATTCTCGTCCAGGACCATTGCGAAACACGAAATTTTATTTTCGTTTCTGCATATTTTAACTGTCGAAAGTATCAAATTTCTATTGTCGAAAACGTAATTTTCATGTTTCCTGTTGGCGAGAATTTTCGTCGAAGGCGCATCGTAGAAGTCGAAAATTTCCGTTTTTAGTAGGCATCACATTTTCATAAAACGACAATTCTCATCTAAGGCCATTGTAAAATACAAGAATGGTTGTTTTGCATTTCTTGAACTGTTGAAAGTCAAATTAATAAAACGAGAATTCTCCTCCAAGACCACTGTGAAACGCGAGAATTTTCGTTTGTCGTCAGAAACACATTTTAATAAAAAAAATTTAACTGTCGAAAGTATCAAATTTCCATTGTAAAAAATGTATTTTCACGTTTTTTGTTAGCAACACATTTTAATAAAAATGAGAATTTTTGTCGAAGTCATCGGGGAAAGACGAAAATTTTCGTTTTTAGTATTAACTTAATAAAATGATAATTCTCGTCCAAGACCGTTGTGAAACACGAGAATTTTTGTTTCTCGTCGGAAGCACATTTTAATAAAATGACATTATGGCCGGGAAAAAAATGTGATTGTCACTGTCAAAATTGTGCTTTTCAAAATGACAACACATTTTAATAGAAACGAGAATTTTCGTCGAAGACCCATCGAACGAAAAACGAAAATTCTCGTTTTTAGTAGCTATTAAATTTTAATACAACGAGAATTCTCGTCTGGGACCATTGTGAAATACATTTTTCCTTTGTCAAAAATGACACTATGGCCGGGAAAAAATGTGATTGTCAAGGTCAAAATTGTGTTTTTCAAAAATGACATTAGCAACAGTTAGAAATGGTATATTACATCTGCATTCTTGAACTGTCGATAGTAAATATCAAAAATATAATTTTTACGTTTCTTGTTGGCAGCACGTTTTAATAAAAACGGGAATTTTCGTCGAAGACCCATCGAACAAAAACGAAAATTCTCGTTTTTAGTAGATATTAAATTTTAATAAAACGAGAATTCTCGTCTGGGACCATTGTGAAACATGAGAATTTTCGTTTCTCGTCGGAAGCACATTTTAATATAACAAGCATTTTCTTCGAAACCTATTATGCGTTGGCAGTTTCAACTGTTAATAGGGGTATTTGTGTACCAGCGGATATTATCGAAAATTACATTTTTCCTTTGTGAAAAAAGACACTATGGCCGGGCAAAAAATGTGATTGTCACTGTCAAAATTGTGTTTTTAAAAAAACGCCATTAACAACAGTATATTACATCTGCATTTTTTAACTGTCGAAAGTATCAAATTTCTATTGTAAAAATGTAATTTTCACGTTTCTTATTGGCAGCACATTTTAATAAAAACGAGAATTTTCGTCATATCGGGGGAAGACAATTACATTTCTCCTTTGTCAAAAAAGACACTATGGCCGGGCAAAAAATGTGATTGTCACTGTCAAAATTGTGTTTTTAAAAAACGCCATTAACAACAGATGCAGATGTATATTACATCTGCATTTTTTAACTGTCGAAAGTATCAAATTTCTATTGTAAAAATGTAATTTTCACGTTTCTTATTGGCAGCACATTTTAATAAAAACGAGAAGACAATTACATTTCTCCTTTGTCAAAAATGACACTATGGCCGGGCAAAAAATGTGATTGTCACTGTCAAAATTGCGTTTTTCAAAAATGACATTAGCAACAGTTAGAAATGGTATATTACATCTGCATTTTTGAACTGTCGAAAGTAAATATCAAAAATGTAATTTTTACGTTTCTTATTGGCAGCACGTTTTAATAAAAACGAGAATTTTCGTCGAAGACCCATCGAACGAAAAACGAAAATTCTCGTTTTTAGTAGCTATTAAATTTTAATAAAACGAGAATTCTCGTCTGGGACCATTGCGAAACACGAGAATTCTCGTTTCTCGTCGGAAGCACATTTTAATAAAACGAGACCAGAATTATCTTTTTTTGTGATTGGTAGTAGGTTAGGGCGGTAAATTTTTTTCGCCTGTAGCGGCGTAAACCCTAGCACAAAAAAAACTTTAACTCCATAACTTCACACCAGATGCTAATAAGTTACTTACACAGATAGAAAACGAATAGTAGAAAGAAATTGATGTCAATCAGAGATAACTGATATTACATACGGTGTACCGCAGGGATCAATTTTAGGACCGCTCATTTTTTATTATATATTAATGATCTAACTGCAAATCTAAGACACTCAATGTCAGTCCTGTATGTAGTTGTAACTATTGCAAAATATTGGAGGATGCCGCATCATATATTGGTTTAACGCAAACAGACCAAAACTTTCAAACATATTCCCATCGTTGAAATAGTCTCGGCATCGCTTCTTGATCTTCATATAGACAGGAAAATTACAAGGGAGTACCACGGTCAACATCTCTGGCTAGAAATATACATAGTGTCTCCTTCTTCCACAGCCATCTCACTTACGGTATTATCCTTTGTAGGCATTCAGCCATTCTCAATGAAGCTTTCAAAATACAGCGCCGAACCATCCGTGTAAAAGAGAAGATTGTAAACCTCTAGATTTGTTTTCTTAAGACCCGTTAATAGAATTACATTGAATATTTGTTCGTCATACAAAACATTAGCAATATTACATGTACAACTCTACCAGTATCTCGAGGCGTGTTGCGTGGTGGCCATCTTAAATTTCCAGAGAGCGGATGCCAATTTAATTCCCCACGCGGAGATTTGTTGTCGCATTCTCCGAATACTTTCTCACTCTGCGCAAACTCCCACTACCCACACACGCCCCGAGATACTGGTACAGTTATACATAATAATTCAATTACTATGTTACAGCTCTCCTAACCGGATTATACGCCGACAGTTGGGAAGCGCCGTTCACCAACAGCCTCTTCTTCCGCTTCCTGGGACTGGCGATAGCCTTCGGCTTCCACGGCCTGCTCTGCAACTGGATCAAGCTCTACATCTTGGCGTGCTCGATGCTGCTGGCGGTGGTGCCGTTCGCGTGGCTCGAAATCCGGCTGGAGAACATGCGGCGCGTAAAGAATGTGAGCCGATTATGACCAAAGTTAAACGTGTGGTGACGATACAGACTGCTGCCGGACGAAAACTTTCGTCGATGGATACAACTAAAATATACACCCAAGTGTAACCAACCGAATTGTCGACTTTACAATCACGTTCGTATTTTGTAAAAGTGTAGAGTTTTTACCCCGATGGCAAATCGTCACAACCGAATTGAACCGACATATCGATGATGATTGGCAGAAACCGTGCTCAAATTAACAGCAGAAAAATTACGTGTTGGGATTGAAATTGAGAATTTCTTTGTAGAATTTTCAAAATTGAGTCTTGAGGAAGACAACAAAACACTATAGACATAGTGGAACCATCCCAAAATCTGGTGTCACATTGCGCAGTGAACATCTTAAATTTTAAGAGAGGGGACGCCGGAAACTCATAATTATTCAGTAAACATGATGTAAATATAGAAACAGAAATCGGTCGTCGAGAAGTAATGATTCATCTTCACGCGTAGATTTGCGCTAACTTTACCTCCAGGTGTCACGACATTTTGGGATGGCTCTACATACTAGTATCTATTGTTCGAATGCCAGCTCTTCCATTCAAATTTATAGATTTTCAATGCTTAAACTACAATTGTCAAGATATTTGAACATCGGATGTAATATAATTTTTGCTTGACTTGTGCTCTTAAAACCGGAATACGAGTAAATATTTCTTCGTTCGCTGACGGACGAACCTTAATTTCATCCTTTCAAGACCCAATTATATAATTCCACAAATAAGTTCTTAATCTAATGTACCAACAACAATGTTCACCCCATACCTAAGTTTGTAGGTGATTTGTAGTTCTTTAGAAACATTTTTGATACAAAATAAAAAAGAAAACAAAACGATTTGCCCCGTGATCACTCAAAATGGTTGTCTGAGATTCAAAAGTGAGACTAATCAATTTTAGCTTGTTTAACTTACAACAACGGCGTACTTTCTGTATATATATACGTACACTCGACGGCCTCTTAATCCCGAAACAGTATTATTTTTGTACATGTATATAAAAAAAAGTTTGTAATTACTTAAGCAATATGTTTCCTCGACTTGTTATGTGTGTGCCAATTGATTTTGCACCGTTTTCGGACGCACACGAGAATAGTTCGACTAGTTTAATAGATAGATACGACAAAGTGGCGAAATCTATTGCCTGAATGCTGTACTAAAGTGTTAAAGTACAACATTGCGCCAGTTTGGCTTTTCAAACAGTGTTTGGAATATTTATATGCCAATAGTAATTTCCGTTTCCTCAACCAACTGCACTGATGAGATCTGAAAGGTCGAAACCGGTCCATAGGTGTTCTGATGGGGAAACAATATTTAATGTTTTGTTAAAACTTTTATTTCGTTCGTTTCGTATGAATTATTTAATTTTTTTGTTTGAAAGTTGGGAAAAATGTAAAAAGGTATTGTAATTTCTTTAATTACATATACAAATTATTATTTACTGGCGGGTAAAATGGAATTATACAAAAGATAATTTGCGACCGCACGAAATTAGTACTCATGAGCGTCCGAAAACACTCTAATCTACTATAAAAAAGGAATTGTAAATGTTTATATATTATATATACATATAATTAGCAAACTGTGATGTTGTAAATATTATAATATACTGGGTTGTTACTGCACCGACGTAAATATTTTAAAAGAAATTGCTAATAAATTATTCGTAAATATCTTTGTTTGTGTGCTCCCGTAATCGGAAATTCAAAAATATGTATTTGCAAACGTATAATATCCATCCAAAATTAATGTATTTTGAGCATCTTTTTTGAGACGCAAATTAGATATGATCATCTAGAACTGCACGAACTAGTCTTCCGTTTAAAATAAAAATCAAAAATTTTATTTGATTATATTTTAAATGATTGTTGGCCATTCTCGTGGAGCCATTTGATCAAATTCTTAATTTTTTAACTAAAATAAGAAATTCCGAAAAAATTTAGCGTATATGACCTGTTGTTCCTGTCATTGTTTTTTTTTGCAAATATTTAAAACTAACAAGTGCTCATCATTTAAATTTATAATATGTGATAATATCAAGGATATTTTTAACGAACCGCGCTTATAAATAATGCTCAAACAAACAATTTCAAACATTCAATATGCCATTGCTCCCAAAAATCGTGTGTTTTTGTCTCCTGGTCGGTGCTGCGTTTTCCACAAACTATGATGTGAGCAGTTTAAATTTTTTGGACGGAATTTTTCCAAGTAAGTAACATTTAAAAAAATATTAATATCCCAAGTAATCTAAGCAGGAAATGATGACAGATTAAAAAAAAAAACAATTTAAGTTTATTAGCAAAATTTGCTATCCAACGTTCGCTGCTGACATCTAAGGGATCTTTTTCATATCTTAAGGTTATTAACTTCTTTTATGTATATACATATAAGTAAGAGCAAACATATTTAATTTCTATTCAATTTGCGTTACTTACAATTATTTTTACATTTCCAATCGTATTCGTAGTGTTCTTTTTTGTTAAACAAATAGATCATTTCATGATCTGTACTTCAAACTAAGTTAATAAATTACGAGTTTTATCGTCACAGATGGAGGCAAAATGAATGGGACATCAATTTATTGCGAATTGTGCAAACCATTAGTAGATTTATTCCTCACTGCCAGAAAACATGGATTACACGAAGGAACAACAAAACAGCTAATAATAGCTGGCTGTCCTTTACTTAAATCGTTTGCAGGACCCGGTGTATGTGAAGCTTCGGTTGAAATGTTTTTTGTAAGTAGTTTTTAATTAAAATACGTGGCGCAATTAATTGTAATTGATATATCGAAAACTATAAGGCCTACAGCTTCAGGAAAAAAATTCTTATTGAAACAATGCCGGAAATATTTTTTGTACTTCCTGCATTCACCGCAAGAGGGCGTAACGCGCACCATCATTAAAAAAAAAACTTGGATTTTCTCCAGAATTTGCTTATAAAGGACGGATCTAAAATATGCACATTGTAAATTACACGCGATTTTGCATTTTTATTTATTCTATACAATTTTCTCTGTCTTTCAAAATAAACTGGTAGTGTACTTAGTATTCAACGACTTGAAAAATTGTAGAAAAATAATCAGTCAAGGAATTTATTTGAAAACCTCAAGATTCCTCAACAAAGAATGCTTTTTTGATTTCCTGTTAAAACAATTGCTATATCTTAGCTCAAAACAAAACTACAACGCTTTAAAGTTAAAATGGAAAGTTGAAAATTGCAATCAACGACTTGAAAAATTGTAGAAAAGTAATCAGTCGAGGAATTTATTTGAAAACCTCAAGATCCCTCAACAAAGAATGCTGTTTTGATTTCCAGTTAAAACAATTGCTATATCTTAGCTCAAAACAAAACTACAACGCTTTAAAGTTAAAATGGAAAGTTGAAAATTGCATTCAACGACTTGAAAAATTGTAGAAAAATAATCAGTGAAGGAATTTATTTGAAAACCTCAAGATTCCTCAACAAAGAATGCTTTTTTGATTTCCTGTTAAAACAATTGCTATATCTTAGCTCAAAACAAAACTACAACGCTCTAAACTTAAAATGGAAAGTTGAAAATTGCATTCAACGACTTGAAAAATTGTAGAAAAATAATCAGTCAATGAATTTATTTGAAAACCTCAAGATCCCTCAACAAAGAATGCGTTTTTGATTTCCAGGTAAAACAATTGCCATATCTTAGCACGAAACAAAACTACAACGCTCTAAACTTAAAATGGAAAGTTGAAAATTGCATTCAACGACTTGAAAAATTGTAGAAAAATAATCAGTCAAGGAATTTATTTGAAAACCTCAAGATCCCTCAACAAAGAATGCGTTTTTGATTTCCAGGTAAAACAATTGCTATATCTTAGCAGGAAACAAAATTACAACGCTCTAAACTTAAAATGGAAAGTTGAAAATTGCATTCAACGACTTGAAAAATTGTAGAAAAATAATCAGTGAAGGAATTTATTTGAAAACCTCAAGATCCCTCAACAAAGAATGCATTTTTGATTTCCTGTTAAAACAATTGCTATATCTTAGCTCGAAACAAAACTACAACGCTCTAAACTTAAAATGGAAAGCTGAAAATTGCAATCAACGACTTGAAAAATTGTTGAAAAATAATCAGTCGAGGAATTTATTTGAAAACCTCAAGATCCCTCAACAAAGAATGCGTTTTTGATTTCCAGGTAAAACAATTGCTATATCTTAGCAGGAAACAAAATTACAACGCTCTAAACTTAAAATGGAAAGTTGAAAATTGCATTCAACGACTTGAAAAATTGTAGAAAAATAATCAGTCAAGGAATTTATTTGAAAACCTCAAGATCCCTCAACAAAGAATGCGTTTTTGATTTCCAGGTAAAACAATTGCTATATCTTAGCAGGAAACAAAATTACAACGCTCTAAACTTAAAATGGAAAGTTGAAAATTGCATTCAACGACTTGAAAAATTGTAGAAAAATAATCAGTCGAGGAATTTATTTGAAAACCTCAAGATCCCTCAGCAAAGAATGCGTTTTTGATTTCCAGGTAAAACAATTGCTATATCTTAGCAGGAAACAAAACTACAACGCTCTAAACTTAAAATGGAAAGCTGAAAATTGCAATCAACGACTTGAAAAATTGTTGAAAAATAATCAGTCGAGGAATTTATTTGAAAACCTCAAGATCCCTCAACAAAGAATGCGTTTTTGATTTCCAGGTAAAACAATTGCTATATCTTAGCAGGAAACAAAATTACAACGCTCTAAACTTAAAATGGAAAGTTGAAAATTGCAATCAACGACTTGAAAAATTGTAGAAAAATAATCAGTCGAGGAATTTATTTGAAAACCTCAAGATCCCTCAACAAAGAATGCGTTTTTGATTTCCAGGTAAAACAATTGCTATATCTTAGCAGGAAACAAAATTACAACGCTCTAAACTTAAAATGGAAAGTTGAAAATTGCAATCAACGACTTGAAAAATTGTAGAAAAATAATCAGTCGAGGAATTTATTTGAAAACCTCAAGATCCCTCAACAAAAAATGCATTTTTGATTTTCTGTTAAAACAATTGCTATATCTTAGCACTAAACAAAATTACAACGCTCTAAACTTAAAATGGAAAGTTGAAAATTGCATTCAACGACTTGAAAAATTGTAGAAAAATAATCAGTCAAGGAATTTATTTGAAAACCTCAAGATCCCTCAACAAAGAATGCAGTTTTGATTTCATGTTAAAACAATTGCTGTATCTTAGCACGAAACAAAACTACAACGCTCTAAACTTAAAATGGAAAGTTGAAAATTGCAATCAACGACTTGAAAAATTGTAGAAAAATAATCAGTCAAGGAATTTATTTGAAAACCTCAAGATCCCTCAACAAAGAATGCTTTTTTGATTTCCTGTTAAAACAATTGCCATATCTTAGCACGAAACAAAACTACAACGCTCTAAACTTAAAATGGAAAGTTGAAAATTGCATTCAACGACTTGAAAAATTGTAGAAAAATAATCAGTCAAGGAGTTTATTTGAAAGCCTCAAGATCCCTCAACAAAGAATGCATTTTTGATTTTCTGTTGAAACAATTGCCATATCTTAGCACGAAACAAAATTACCGATTTCTAAAAAACCAAACGCATTAAAGGATTTTTAGACCGTTTAGGATATTACAGTAAGTTTATAAAAAAAAAAATTGCAGCAGTATCTAAATCGTAAACAAAATTCCCTAAAAAATACGCTGTTATTGATATTAAAGATTCAGAATACAAAAATTGTTTCAATTTATGTAATTTATGCAAAAAAAATTCTGGTGAATTTATTTTAACAGCCGATATATGTAATTATGCAATTGACGCGGTTCTGTCCCAAGGTAAAATAAATTCGGATCTGTAGAAACGCCAAAGTGGCGGAATATATTGCCTGACAGGGCAGTACAACATTCAGGCAATAGATTCCGCCACTTTGGCGTTTCTACCTTTAACGGTGTTTGGAATACGGCATTCAATGTTTCGTTGATATATTTTGCCCGAGTTACGTTCATGGTCTACAGAGATGTTCAGAATGTTGATGATAGCATATTTTTCATCAATTATGTACTTCATATACTTTTATTTCATTTACAGCCCACTTTAGAGTATTTATTGGATCATAACCCCAATATTACCAACGGTGTTTGTGGAATTGTTCTACAAGGAAATGATTGCAGAGGAAATCTGCATCCAAAATGGTCGATTAATATTCAACCGAAAGAAAACATTGTCGATACTGGGATTGAAAAGGTTTGTCTATTTAACCCCTTGGGTGCCAAGTGTTGCTGGAAGCTCAATTAATTAATTCAACAGCGGGAACGCGTTAAATGAATAGCAAGTTTCAAATGCTGCCACATTTTTTGAACAATAAGTGTTGATGGCATTCGCCAAACTATTCTTTTTCAGAAATCTCCTGGCGGTCTTCCGTTAAAGATAATCCACATAACCGATGTTCACTACGATCCAAAATACAGCCCGTCCTCCAAAAATAACTGTAGTAAACCTATATGTTGCCAACGTGATGGCGAAAAGGCTATAAACCAAGAAGAATCCGGCGGATTTTGGAGTAATTACGGCTATTGCGATGTATCCATCAATTTGTTAACAAACGCCTTTGAGCACATTTTGCAAACGCATGTAAGTGAATCCATTTTAGGTATTTTATAAGTTCGAAATACAACTACTTTTATTGAAAGTAAAAATTGTTTTATTCCGTTTGATTTTCTGGTGATTGCGCCGGGAGCGTAAAGTAAAGGCGATTGTGTTGTAACGTAGGCAACCTAACATACACGCAGTAGGAGAAAACCTCACAGTATTAAGAAAATATCCCTTTTTACTCCAGCAGTCGATGTGTTAAGTTCGCTATTCGTCATAAGTCCTTCCACCGAAACCCAATTTCAATTTTTTCACCAATTTTGATGAATTGTTATCCTTTTTTTAAATTCTTATTAAACTTATCCGGAAAAAGGTAATACAATAATTAATCAATTAAACGATAAAAGCACTTGATTATTTCACAACAATTAAGTGCTTTTATCAGTACTTAAAATGTTTTAGTAACGAGAAATCAATCAAACGTACAAATAAAAAAGAACAAATTGCATCATCACCTGACCATAAGCTGCAACTTAAATTAACATATCGTCGGTGAATCTCACATTTACAGGAGAGACAAAAAACTGATCTGGGAAAATATTATGTACTAAAATCTCAGTTTTAATAAAAATGGCGGTTAGGCGGTATTGCCGCTTATCGTGTGAGCCACAAAATTTTGTTCCAGAGTTGTCTGTGAGATAAATGAGGTATGTCGCATATTATTACGTCATGAGAATTAGATTTAAAAAAATGAATTAATCTCAGACATGACTGCTAGCTATGCTTCTCTCTCTCTCTCAGGCATGGCCAACTCAGAAACAAATTTCTGTGGCTCACACCTTACAAAATTACGCAGAAGTATTGATACGAATTTTCTTTTCTTCCGACAGAACGTCGAGTCCGTGTACTACACCGGGGATTTGATTTCGCATCGATTTTGGGATCTAAAAATGGGCGCGTTTATTTCGACTTTCAAAACGGTGATGAGCGACTTTAATGAAACTTTCGGCAGAAGGGTTTTCCCCATATTGGGAAATCACGATTCGTACCCGGCATTCCAGTAATACGATATTAATTCTATGGAAATGGTTGTTTTCTGACTGTTCATTTTTAAAGGTTCGTGCCGGATGTTGCAAAAAACACTCGGTTTTCGGTGCAATGGTTATTCGACTTGTGCGCCGATACTTGGATGGATTTGCTGCCGGAGGGTACGGATTTAACGACCATCCGAAGGGGCGGTTATTACTCGGCAAAAAGTAGGGCGGGAATTAGAGTGATTGGCTTAAACAGCAACTGTGCTTACACCTTTAATTTGTAAGTATACATCTATTTTCGTTTGAGTTCAATGGTTGCTTAACTCATAGATAAAGTAAAATAGATCGGCGACTCTCTGTATAAAATATTTACCGCATTTTTAATTCGTCACTGTAGTCATGGGATGGCGCTGGTGAAGCAAAAGCGGGTGCGGGTAAAACGGGTAGCAGAGATAGTGGGTTTCCAAGTTTCACAGTACTTTATCAAAATCAAATGTAGGAGTAATAAGAAGTCATTGATTAAAATAATATATTTATTGCAAATTGCACAATTGGTTACTTACAGTATAATAATAATATATTTCAATAACCAACCAGCAAGAAGAAAATTTTGTTCCCTTCCATTTGAATGTAGCATGGTATTTCATTAAATTATTTCTCACACATTTTAGAAAATGTGAGGAATGCATATAAGTGCTTCTGTTGTAATTTTTGCAGGATTTAATGACACAATAACGACTCATTATTTATAATATTTTTTTAACGCGGAGGGTATGGACGACTTTCTCTTCGTTTTAACAGACGAAAAATTGAAAGGAATCGAATATTCACATACTTACGGTTTTGTTTGTTTACATATACTCGGCCTCGCTGATTATCGCTTGGTTTTGAATGAATTACGGACGAGATTTCAAATTGTATTAGCAGGTTGGGCCATCTAGCGTCATTTGCTGTAACAAATTTTAGCCTGTTTGGCGATACTTACGCCATCCCATGTTTCCAGTGCGAAGCTCCAATGCGAACAATTTATTTCGTATGAAGTGCGCAGGGCATAGTTTAACTAATTGTTTGTTATAGGTTAAGTAGGAAGTTCTACTTAGTTATAGATGCTTTTATATGGAATAAAACACATTTTACTTTGTTTGTATAACACGTATGACACTTTGATTTAATCGATTTTAAACGAATAAATCAAAATGTAATGCAAACAATGTAAAAAGTGTTTTATTCTAAAATTGTTTCATATGAATTCCAAATTAAAAGCAATTGTAGGGTTGTGCCTAGCACTCGAGACCATTTTAAATTTAATTGGCTCCGGAGATTTGTTATCGCGTTCTCTCTCTGCGTAAACTTTGCCCCCACACGTCTGAGTGCTTATCTACATGTATGTTAGGTTGCCTGCGTTACAACGCTATTACACTAATGCATCGCATTAACTTAAACAATTTTCACTTATAGCTGGCTTTTTTTGGACGATAAAGATCCCTATGACCAATTACAATGGCTTGCCGACACTCTACAGTCAGCAGAAGAGAATCGGGAAGATGTGCATATTCTTACCCATCTTCCGCCAGGACACAAGAACACCTATATACCATGGGCGGCTGAATATAGGAGAATAATATTCAGGTAAATCAAGAATGGAGAATTCATTATTCACTACAATTTTCACAAAAATGAACTAATAATTGCTATGTAATTAAATAAGAGAACCAAAAACAAAATGATTCTATAAACTCAATTAAAACAATTATGCCACTTTCTAATCAACAGTTTTATCGTATCATCATCTACACTGACGAGAAGTTAGCTACGAATTTCCAGCCACGATTTCACGGCGCATCCATCACCACCAAAAATATTACTCAATCAAATGTGAATTAATCTTCTGTTTGGCACTGACCACAGACCATTTAATTGCAAAAATAAATTAAGTAATTTTCCGTTCATCTCTGATTTTGAATAACAATATTTTTCCTGAATCGAATATCCGAACACAGTCAAATTTAAAAAAATCAAAAGAACATTTGTGGCCGACAAAATCATTTGTAACTTCTTTTTTTCAATTTAGCCGTGTTTTCGGATGTTACACATTTCTGGAAAAATTATTTGAACAAAGTGGAAAAAAGATGATCCTCCAATTGTTAACTAATACTGTTAAGAGTACTATGAAGAACATTTGTGGCCGTCACAATCATTTGTAAATGGGGCCAAACATTGACTTTTAATTTTTTCAATTTGGCCATGTTACGTATTTCTGGAAAAAATTACCTAAACAAAGTGGGAAAAAGATGATCCTCCGATTGTTAACTAATACTGTTTAGAGTACTATGAAGAACATTTGTAGCCGTAAATGGGGCCAAACATTAACTTTTGATTTTTTTCAACTTAGCCATGTTTTCGAATCTTACGCATTTCTGGAAAAATTATTTGAACAAAGTGGGAAAAAGATGATCCTCCAATTGTTAACTAATACTGTTAAGAGTACTATGAAGAACATTTGTGGCCGTCAAGATCATTTGCAAATGGGGCCAAACATTAACTTTTATTTTTTTCAATTTGGCCATGTTACGTATTTCTGGAAAAAATTACTTAAACAAAGTGGGAAAAAGATGATCCTCCAATTGTTAACTAATACTGTTAAGAGTACTATGAAGAACATTTGTGGCCGTCAAAATCATTTGTAAATGGGGCCAAACATTAACTTTTGATTTTTTTAACTTAGCCATGTTTTCGAATGTTACGCATTTCTGGAAAAATTATTTGAACAAAATGGGAAAAAGATGATCCTCCAATTGTTAACTAATATTGCCATTTGTGGCCGTCAAAATCATTTATAAATGGGGCCAAATAGTAACTTTTGATTTTTTCAATTTAGCCATGTTTTCTAATTTCGCATTTCTGGAAAAAAATATTTAAACAAAGTGGAACAAAGATGGTCCTCCAATTGTTAACTAATATTGTTAAAAGAACTATGAAGAACATTTGTGGCCGTCAAAATAAATTGCAAATAGGGCCAAACAGTAACTTTTGATTTTTTTTAAATTTTACTGTATTCACGAAAAAAATGTTATACAAAATCAGAGATAAACGGAAAATTACTTAATTTATTTTCACAATTAAATTTTCAATAGTTAGGGCTAAACAGAAGATTAATAAACATTTTATTGAGATTGGTAATATTTTCGATGCTGGTGGTGGTGCCGGGAAACTATGGCTGGAAATTCGTGACCAGCTTCTCGTCGGTATCATCTATTATGTTCATTTTATGCTAAACATTTATTGATAACTATTAGGATCGTAAATGTACTATTATTTCATAATGCGTTAGTTACTCACAATTAGTAATAAATCAACAAACCATTGTTTCGTATATATCATCAATGGACCTTAGTTACTCATAATTCGTTAGTTACGAATCAACAAACGTTAATAAGTAAATTTAATAAAACAAAATATAGCCTGAATATTTGAATATTCAACCTGTTCGTAACTCTACAAAGCAAAATTAAGTCTTACTAAAACTATAGTCTTACTAATATTCAGGCTATATTTCGTTTTATTAAATTTATTTAATGCTTCTGCAAAGTGAGGTTGCCCCCAATTTATTTGTTAATAAGTAGTTGTAAATTTTGGGGTTATTATTTTTATATGTCAGGCGTAATTTATTTATTTGATTTGCATAGCATCAACACTGTCGATGATGTTATATAACTCGTATTTGTGATTTATAAATATTAATGTCCTCGATTGTTATGAATCGCATAATATTCTCGTTATATTAATAGCTATAAATAATTTCAGATACTCAGATATTATCAAAGCCGTTTTTCAAGGCCACACCCATAAATCAGGTTTCAACATCTACTATCAAAACAAAGAACCGATACTAATGGGATACAACGGGGGAAGTTTAACTCCTTACGGTAACATAAATCCAAACTACAGAGTCTACGATGTTGATCCCAACGATTACGTAATTTAAAACGTAAATTCACATTACCACGTATTAATCTTATAATTTTAGAACGTATTGGATTATTCCGATTACATCATTGATTTAACGGAAAGCCATAATATGGATCAGCCCAGGTGGTTTAAATTGTACAGCTTCAAGGAAGAATACGGGGTCGAGGACATGTCACCGAAAAGTTTTCACGGGGTGGTGGAACGTATGACCAAAAATGAAACGTTGAGGAATATTTATTATAAGTATTTAACCATTTGAAGGCTTTGCTTCTTTTATTAACGACCGTTAAATTTTTAGAGATCAAGTCGAGGATGCTGATCCCGCTATGGAAAAGGGGTGCGGTAAATCTTGCAAAATAACGAGGTTGTGTGCTGCAGTCACGACCCTCTACTCGGATCAAGAAATGTGCGATGAAAGAAAACGAGATTACGAGTAATTTGTAATTAGAATAATAGATATGCACATAAATTTTATTTCAGCAATGAATTGTTTGTTTGTTAAGTTATACATATTTTACTTTTCGTGTATTTCTTAATCCACATTGATTAGTTGTAGTTGTGCAATGCTTGTATGGTAAACTGTTATTTTAATCATTCGAGGTAAAGGTTTAACAAACAGAGTTTAAATATTCTGAAATTATTATTTTGCAAGCACATATAAAGTTCGAGAGTTTTGGCGCTAATCACTTTACTAGTTCAGTTATCGTCCGGTAGATGGCGCGAACGCGGCTGTAATTACGGACATGATTTAATTGAATGTTTAAAAGCTGACTCGTCATTGGTCATGATTTTGGCAATTGAAACTTTGAAATACAATAAACAGCAAATAAGTTATGGGGCTTTTACAAATCCCTGGGTCACCCGGTATATATCTCCGGAGAGAATACTTTTTTATCATCGGTGCGTTGTATCTACAAATGTAAATACAAATTTGCACCTCAAGAAAAATCAAGCATTTCCCTCCCTCGATGTATAATCCACTATAAAATAAAATAACCAATAGAAAATAAATTATATTGAATAAATACACGAATCCAATAACATAAGCGTTAAATAAAAAAAAACGATTTTGAAATAAAAACTTAAAAAAACACTTTGGAGCGATCAAAACGAACGTAAAAGCCTCAGTTCTACTTCAACCACGCAAACGATTCTCCGAATTCGAGGATCTGCTTCTGCATACCGAAAAACATTTGGAGTTTCTTTATGTCCTTCAAAACGGGCTCGGACGGGAAATAATGGGAGAAAAAATCTTCCATGAATACAAGATGTTTTTCATATTCCACTAGAGTTGATCTGAAATGATTAAAGTTTAAAACACGGAACAATATATATTTCTTGACATATGCTATTACGTTACGACGTGTAACTATGTAACTTCGAGTTATTCTTTTGAAATGGATCGTTGTACGCACAATTTAAAATTATTACCAGTTATACAGGGTGTCCCATAATAATAAAATAAAAGTTGTGTCAAAAAAACTAGATTTTAGTCAGATTGCAGTCTATAATATGTTTAAGTTTTTTAGGTTAGCCAACTACCAAAGTGACAACAATTCAAATTTTATACTTACTTCTTATATTTTGAAGTGCACCACTCATTCGAAGAGCACATTTTTTTCACCAGTACCTTAAGCGTGGCAAATATTTCTATGTTTGTCGAACAATTACCACTATGAATGTCCCTTATGTACTGAAGATAGTCAGCCGATTGATCCAAATGTCCTATAAAATTAAGTGTTGAATTTCATCGGGAATCGTTTACAACTTGTATACCAACCTGATTTTATACATTCATGTATGTATTTCATATAAGTTTCGGTCATGACGTAACAATTTGGGTTCATTTTCATGTCATGAGCGACTTTGATGCTCTCTTTTAAAAGATTTATGTCCTTACATAGGGCATCTAAAAATTGAAACAATTTTTTTACACGAATGAATCTGCACAAAAATATTAGAAAACAGAAGAAGAAAAGTTTATATTGTCAGATGCTGTATTTTATTTTTTATTTCTGTAAATAAAGGTGTATTCATATATACAAGGTGGCCGATTTATCTAAAGACATTGAAATATCTTAAAAACTAAGCATCGAATTAAAAAGAGTTCCGTACAAAATTTGTTCGCCGAAGAGGGTCATCCAATGATACCAAAGTTGATGGATGGGGTGGGGCAACTTTGAAATCTTAAATAGGAACCCCAATTTTTTTTATTGTAGATTTGGATTCCCCATAAAAAAATAAGTAACTTTTATATGAAACATTCTTTTCCATTCGTGATAGATGGCGCTGTAACCGCGCGAAACCTGATTTTTGCGAATATCTCGAGAAATTACACATTGGATCGAAAAATTTTTATATTATCATCGGATGACCTTCCAGGCAAACAAATTTTATTCAGAACTTTTTTAATCCAATGCGTAGTTTTCGAGATATTTCAAAATGTCGTCAGATAAATCGGCCAAATCTACATTACATATGGTACTCCTTTTATAATAAAAGAGTAAACCTTATTTCTAAATCGAGAGTCTTTCGAAAAATCTACTTCTGTACACCTGTATCCAAAAATTTGAATTATAAAATGGGTTATTCGAAAATTGTACATACACATGTTTTCCGAATCCACGATGGTCTTCATCTTCAAAATTTTTTCCCAACTCAATTTTGTTTTGATGTTGCATTTTCTGCAATTTATTTGACCTTCTTCGTTCATTTCTGCGTAACAACGACATTTTGTACATGGCAGCATTCCTTTCTAAAATGTGTAATTATGCAATATTACTCTAACCTAAGCAAAAACTATACCCGAGGTGGGTGACCGTTATCGTTTCATAATTAGAAACTAAAAATGATGATGATAAAGTAATTATGAAGATCAATTAAACTTTACCACTAAATTAGAACTAATTATCTTCACCAGTAACAATACCCGAGGTATGTAACTATTATCGTTTCACATAATCTGTTCACATTCTCGCCGCAGTCGGGGTGTTTTTTGTCCTTATATTGGCATGTTGTATTTTTGATAGGAATGTTTGAAGTCTGTTGTTAACATTTAATTTAAACGTATGTGAATGAGGGATTATAAAATGCAACATTGCACTACACAAAACCAAAAAAAAATGCAATGACATAACCAAATTGTCAGTAACTTTTTTACTACCAACAAAAATGTCACACCAACAAACCCTACTACGGCGAGAATAAAATGTGAACAGTGTTTTTGAAGACTGAAGATCAATTAAATGTCACCACTAAATTGGAACTAATTATTTTCACCAGTTGCAGGAGAGAACTTGTGTCAATATTTTTGAAACAATATGACCGACTGTTCCCAGAACGCTTAAACACCCTGTATACTCGTTTCAGAAGTTGTACTATCGCGAATGTCCTTATAACATTCAGCACACAAGCGGCCCGTCACTCATGCGATAAAACCTTCCGTATTAAGCTCGTGTTTTAATGCACTAGTAACATACCGGTTCCGCATCCATTGTGCACAATGTACACTCGCAAGTAACACAGTAATTGCTTAACAAGGTCGCTCGTTTGGCTTCACGAGACATCTCATCCATTCTCGACCTAATGTAGTTGGAATAAATTTGTTCACCCGGTTTAATATCTTCCAAGGCCCTCATCACCATTCCGTCTTCTTGACAACTGTAAATAATTACCGTGTATATATTTAACACGATATTTTAATCGGTATAGTACACAGCACTTAAATCTGTAGCGGTTAATTTGTGAAATGGGCATATTGGCTTTATCTCTTGTCCAGTAAACTCCCCAAATATTTCCGTTTTTTGAACACCCTGTATACACATACATAGTCATAGTGTAATTGAAAGTGTTTATTAACCCTTTCGCTGCTGTAGACGCATATTTACGTTCCGCTTTTGCGTCAACATGTTTCTTCATTTTTCGCGAAAAGTTACTTTCTAGTTTTTTTAACTTTCCACAAACAATAAGCATACTGTTGACAGATATATACGTTTTCTTATTCCGCTAGATGGCGTTACTGTTAACATAAATGTAATATTCCAGGCAATCTAAAGCCGCACCACACACATGGAACGGTTTTCTAACGCCGCAGCGAAAGGGTTAATAGATTTAAAAAATACGAGGCTTGTTCAATTGAAACCCATCTTTGGTCAGGTTAGCCTTGGAAACACTTGTAATCACTCAGCTGATGTTTTGCAATGTTAGTTGTGTTTGTAAACGTCACACTGATCAGTACCAATCATTTGTATATGACAGCGATTTTAAGTATTGTGACTTTAAAATGGCGTTTGTTGTTAATAATCCGTCCAAACATAATCATTCAATTTTTGTGTGCTGAAGGTCATAGAGTTTACAGAACCTAGAGAGTGCATATCAACGCAAACCTGTATAATGAAACTTTGAACAAGGTCCATCAAGCAATAAGAAGAAAACGCCCGGGGAAGCTCCCACTTGGTGACATTCTGCTGCACGACAATGCTCGGTCTCATGTTGCCAGAGTAGTGAAAGAAAATCTACAACGAAAGAAATGGAGGATAGTAGAGCATCCACCCTATACTCCCGATTTATCGCCTTGTGATTTTCACATCTTTGGGATATTGAAAAAGGCGTTAAAAGGTAATCGTTTTCGGTCGGACAAAGAAGTACAAAATGCCGTAAAAGAATTATTCGCGCAGCAGCCACAAGAATTATTTAGCCAGGGTATACATCGGTTGGTGAAACAATTAATTGTAGTGGTAATTATTTCTAAATATAAGTAGAATAAGGAGATTGTACGAACACGTGTGTTTAACAATTGTTAAACACACGTGTTCGTTCGCCTCTTCCAAAATTAAATTCAATCTATTTCATTTAAAAACCAAAATACAACAATTAAATTCCTACACACAATAAACATCAACTTAAGCACACTTATAAGTAAACATTTCACCACCTACAATATTATGCAGCTCCCAAATATGGATAATCCCAAAATGTTCTTGTAAACCTGACGTTTTTCGCTGAAGATGGTATAAAAATTCCGAAACTAGTCCGAAAATAAAATCATATATAAACATAACTGGCAGTACAATCTCCTTATTCTACTTATATATAATATATACCAGTTAAAAATGGATGAATATGCTACTAGATTTGTAAATATATTTGCCAATACATTTTTCCTGGATCAAAGATGGGTTTCAATTAAACAAGCCTAGTAACAAGATTGCCGTTTTCTCTTGTTGCAGTGTGCCCAGTACACTCCACAAATATTGCCTTCCTTTTTTTTTTGAACACCCTGTATACGCATGTATAGTTACGGTCTAGTTGAAAGTGCTCATAACAGATTTTTATAAATAATAGAATCCTTTTAATTATATCCACTTACCAAAATATGGTATTAGCTACACATGAATGATTGAAAAGTGTTAAAGACGGGTATAACTCATTACTAGACAGTTTATCGAGCTCCGTATAACGTTTGGAATTAATGCTGCATTTGACAATTAACTGTAAGAGGCGTTTCCCGATTGAAAACAAATCGCCACCAATTTTGCATGTGATCCATTCCTTCAAATCTTTGTCCACGTTTATGGCCGCCAGGATCATACAACATCCCTGGAACGTAATAATATCAATAACTGAGTTGTGATGGAAAACTCAACAACGTGCTGAACTAATCTAAGACCGTTGATTTTGTTTATCATGGCCATGCCTTATCTAAATAATTTTTATACATATGGTATTACTTTTTTTTCTGATTAAAACAATATTGAGTGATATTGCCTTAGTTACGATATGTCAAAACACACTTATATTTCCCTAGGGAAATATGAAGTGCTCATATTTCCCTAGGAAAATATAAACATCAAAAAAATGTCATTAGGAGCTTCTCGCAAGAATTGTTTTAATTGCTCTCGGGACAACACCTCCGATTTCTTAGGAAGGTATCCTTTATGGATTTTACAGCTTTGGATTTTACCGGAACCAAACATTCACGGTCTTTCGTCGCTTGCGTTAACACATAGTTCGACATTTCACCAATTTATGAAATAACGCAAATACCAAAACAAGTCCACCATGATATTTACAAACAAGGCTCTTAGCAACGTTACCAATCCGGTAAATTCAAAAATTTACAATCCAATATTTTCCCATTTACAGAACAATATTCTTTTAATCAGAAAAAAACTATTGATTACAACACGGGAAATATGAATACATTTCCCTTGGTTGTCTTTACAACTATCCGACCTTGGGAAATATACTATTCATATTTCCCTAGTTGTAATAATAGCTATTTCACTTACATCTAGATGAAAAACTTTTTTGTCCATGGTAATTTCACAGGTATTGCCGTAAATCTGCTGGACGTAAGGAAAGTTATCAGCCTCATTCCCGAACCTCAATTCCTCTTCGACTTTACTCGGGTTGGTCTTGTAACCACCTTGTAAACCTTTCAAGAATATTCGGAACGCCAGCTGAATATCATCATCCAACTCACGGTATTTTTCCAGCTGGTACAATTTACACTCCCACCTGTGAATCTCATTATCCCGCTCTCTGCACGCTTTCGAGCAATACATAATACCAGGGCACGTTTCACAGCTACAAAAAAAAAAATTGCTGTATTTGACAGTAAATACCGTGTGTTCGATACAAAAACGCCCAACGCCATAACTCTGTTATTTATAGACCGATTTGAATGAACTACAAAATAAAGTCAATGGCTGTTGAAATACTATAAAACGATTTTTTCAAAATCAACTTCATTGCCAAATGATAGTCAACTTTTAATGTTTAAATGGCTGCATATACTTTTCTAATTTTATAATATCAGACATTGTTTTTCTGAATCCAATTTTACCCGTTGTGTTGGTTTTTAAGTTAATATTTATGCCAGAAAAGGATAATAATAAATCTTGTTCACATGATTTTTTTGGTAATAAATGTAGTGTGCCTTGAAAAAAATTCGAATTGACAAATGTCATTTATTGTATAAGTAATGTCAACCATTTGTTATTAGTGTCGTTACAGACAAAATCATGAACAATAGAGAATTAACAGACATGTTACAAATTTATTTTCTATGTAATAGAAATCGAAGAGCTGCGGCACGAATTTATCATCTACGGTTTCTAGAGCGGCGAATACCAGAACCTAAATTTAAAAGGTTAGAAGAAAATTTTTAGACTTTAAAAAGCCAAAGAGAGTGATAAATACAATAAAACGAAATATAGCCTGAATATATGAATATTCAACCTGTTCGTTAATCTGCAAGCAAAAATTAAGTCTTACTAAGACTATAAACAAATAACTTATTAAAACAACTACTTCCCTGGCTAGTGCCACGCCGGATATTGAATGATACCGAAGAGAGTGGATCGACAATTTCGTGGACTTCGACGTTCTACTTAGTGTTTACAATAATCACAGAACATCTAAATCGCAAGTGAATTAATACTTGCACTACTTATTCATTTTTTTCTACATTCAGTTGTAACATAGGTACTTATTTATAGGGTCCTCATTATTCATGTTCGACATAACCTTACAAGAAATGACATTTGTCACTTTTTTCCAAGGCACGCTAATTATAATTTTTGAAAAATATAATTTTAAATGGAAGATTTATTTTAATTTTTTTCGGCCAAAATATTGAACGAAAAACAATATATTGGGCATTATTGGATTCAGAAAAATAATGTCGACTGTAAAAAAAATGCTGCCATTTAAAAATTTTAAGTTGGCTATCATTTGACGATTGAAAAAAATCAATATTGATGTCATTTGTTAGAATTTAAACTACCATTGACTTTCTTTTTTAGTTCATTCAAATCGGTCAGTAAATAACAGAGTTATGGCGTTGGGCGTTTTTTATCGAACACACGGTGTATCACAGGAACATCTAAAATTCCCATAAAAAAAGTACGAACGTTACAATATCTCTGATGTACTTGAAGCAATTCGGACACCTAGAAGGGCCTACAGAAGCGTATGGTTTTTCCATCAGAATACATTCTCCCTTTTTAATCGGCGCCTGCGCGACAATGTGTCGGCCGTTCTGCTTATCGTACCTGAAAATTTCGAAGAGCAATTTTATTTTGAACGACGCAAATAACCACCATCTTTACTACTTTAATGCGGCACTCGCGGACACGTTTAAAATGATTTCGCTCTCCTTGAATTCCGGGATCATCAAATCCCCGAAGATATCGAGATCGTACGCTTCGGGTACTCTCATTGCTCCTTCGGCTAATTTCAGGTACTTTTCTGAAAATGACTCAAATTTACACAGGAGTCACTTGACTTCTCGACTCACTCATGAGTTACCCATCTCTATTACAAACTAAACAAGGCTGTAATGAGACCGATACTGACGTTCGGATGCGAGACAAGGACAAAAGAGCAGAATACAGGTGGGGAAAATGTATATGAGGAGCTGTGACGGCTCGCGGGGTGACTCATGGTACGGCCGAGGTAGCAGATACAGGTATACTACATCTAGAGGAATAACAAAAAATGAAAAGATGAAGAATGTTGATGCAAGAAGAAAATTAAGAGTCAAAATAACAACAGAATACATGGAGCAAAGACTGATGGAATGGCGGAGACACATAATTAGGATGGCAGAGACAACACAAGTTAACACATGAGTGAGTCGATTAAACGAGGCAACTTATTTTGAGACGTGAAATTTGAGAAGTCGGGGTGCATTAAAATTTTGTGAGGTGCTTTTTTTGGCTTCATGTTTTCAGGGTAAATTGGAAAATTTTTCAAGTGTCATGTCACTTCAAGAATCGAATCAACACAAAAAAAGAGTCATTTCGCCCACCTCTAATCGGCACTGTACCTTTATCCTCTGAACTTATTTTACACTTTTTAATGAATCGCTTGAAATCCAAGCTGGCCTCGGCAGCACGCGATTTCTCTCCTATAGTAGACAAGGCCTTGATTTTTCTTATATGAAGTTTAGGACGTGAAGTGTTGTGGTACGAAGTGGATAGACACATGTCAATGTACAAAACACATTTCTGAAAGTAAAAAAATAATAGGCACAATATACAGAATAATGTAGTTGACATAAGTACAAACCTTATACAAACGCAACTCAAACAGAGAGCTGGAAATATTTGCCAAGATGGCGCCATATACCAGACTGTTTTGATTTGCAAACAAGAGTGCTTCTGTGTACAGTTTCATTGCCCCGTAGTAATCTCCTTGGCTGTAGGCATTGTTGCCTTTTTCCTTTATTTTCTCGGCTCGTTGATCGTTCTTCCTTTGGTATTCCAAACTCTTCAGCTCTGATAACCAATCTTTCCTATTTAAAATTTTCCGTTTAAGTATACAATTTCTTTTATTTTTGGATCGCACACAATCAAATTCACAATTTAGCAGAGTAGCTCTAGTTCGACTAAAGGACATTCAGGTGCACAAATATTTTCGTGGTTTGAATAATAAGATTGTTGTTGATAATTCCAATTTTAACCTCTTCAGGGACAGAAACACATTTGTGTACGTTTAAAAAAATGACGAACACATTTCAAACAAATTTGATTTAGCTCAATACTGCCATCTCATGTCAAGGTCTGAAAGCTGCTACAGTTGCACATTTCCATGCATTTCTCCGGTTCTACTGGCGAAATATCAAATGTTTCATAAGGGATTTGAAACTTCAAAATTAATTTGTCCCTGAACAGGTTAAAGAATAAAATACGTCTCTAAAAAGACGGTTTTCGATTAATCCGATAAACGATAAATATATTTTTGGTTTGATTCTCATGAATCACTTGATGAAACATGATTGAATATGGTTTCTATTTAAAAAAATTTAAGTTTGCGTCTTATTTCGGAAAATAATGGCGTTACAAATTTTCTGAATTTATTTTATTAAGCTGCGTAAAATTATCCACAACTTTGTTTCTATCTGTCACAATAACCGAGATATATTTATTTGAAAAAATTTACACTTTTTACATTTTTCTAAATATCTAGTTAAGAAAACTTTGAAAGTGTTATAGGGCTCGTGAAACTGCACTTCTTTGGCCATTTAACTGTTTCTCTATCTCTTATGGTTTCCAAGATCCCCATAGAGAACATTGAAAAAAACTCTCCCTGTATATAAAATAAGATAAAATAAAATGAATAATCTAGATAAATGAAATACTTCAAGTTTAAATCAGTAACCCAATTTTTTCGCATCTTATTAAATAATATAAACGTTGTTAAATCGTTTTTGATTGAGGAAGTTGTCCATCATTTGTCCGAATCATTTTCTCCACAGGCGACGTCCAATCAAATGATAGCGGTTTCATTGCCCAACAGTTTAGTTGTTACTATGGTTACGATTCGTTTTTTGTCAGCGAACTGCCGCAATTTTCATATAGAAATTCTTTATATTTTATTCTTTATTATTTTTATTTATTTTATTTATTATTTTATTCTTTATAATTTAATACAAACAGAAACATTTTTAGGTAAACTTCGCGCCCATGCTGCTTTGATTTAATCCCAGAGTTGATGAAAAATTACTTCTTTGTAGTTGTTACCTTTTCCTACGAAATATTATTTCACTGTCACAAACTTACCCATTTATGCAAAAAAATATGAAAAAAATATTCCATAGATGGCGCTAGAGTAATTTTTTTGTACAATGTTTTTATTTTCTTTTTTTGCTTGTTGCCGCATGTGGCAACCTGGGCGCGAAGAGGTTAATATGATGCGAAAAAGTATAGTATTAAACTCTTGAACAAGTTGGCCATTGCCACTCGGGTGAATTGCAACACGAGCTGTAGGCAACTTCACCCTCGTGGCAATGCCCAACTTTCTCACTCGTTTAATAATATACTATAACGTGTGGAAAGGGTAATCGACTTTCAAAATTTTCTTAAAGACCGAATTAAAGGGACTTAAATGTGTGGACATAATTTCTGCGAAAATTAAGTTACATTCTAAAATCCCTGCTCGTTGTTGATTACAATTTGGCACTTATTAAATGCTTGTCTGTGAGAGATTATTCAGAAAATTAAATATTTGCTAATAAACCATTATATTATATTTCTTGTACTTTTTTTTTCTTCTCGCAATAAAGACAATTTATTATTATTATTATTATTATATTTCTAAGAATGGTATAAAAACAGAAACTCACGTTGAATACCATGCCTTAACCAAACCGTATTCATCCTGTTTCTTGTTTGAAAGTACTGAAAATAAATATATATTCTTAAAAATGTATTCCCAGAATAAACCGTACTTACTTAATATTTCCTCTAGGTTTACCCCTCGAAGTGTTTCTGTCTCCATTTCGTCTGTGTGTATTGACGTCTAGCACACAAAACTGAAAACCAACTTTTTTTTCTTTCGCAGATAAACCGTCCTGCAAAGAAGTAAACGCACTATTTTGAGGTTAAGGGCCGAATTTCAAAGCACTTTCCCACCAAAATATTTCGCTAGGTTATGTGCAATATATGCAAACCGTTTTTTGCAGCTAACCACAGACAGGCGATAAATTTAATTCAACTCACACCGCTAGGTGTCGTCGAAAAAAATTAAAAAATGCTACATTTGTTTCGGTTATTGAAGCATTAAAAATATCAAATTAAATTCAAACTGAACAAAAACCGACGCTACTGGAGCATGACTCCAAGACAATAATTTAACTATAATCGATTACTTTTTTATGAAGTAGGCATCAAAGAAATTGGCATTACTGACGTTATGTCTATGTCCGTGTGTGCGAGTGTATGTATGTGTATGTATGTATGTATATATAATCGGGTAATTTCCAGACAGCCAACATTATTGTAGGGATTTTCAGAAAATGTGCAGCCAACTATTTTCGACTTTTTGATCTCACAGTATTATTATTTTATACATAATATGTAATCTATGTAGCAAAGTGCTAAATTAAGATTATTATTATTATAAGTAGTGCCAGCTACGCGCACGGACACAGTGTCGCAAAATTGATAATAAAATAGAAATTATCTAAAAGTGAGGTTAGTTTCATAATAACAAACGTCATACATTTTATTGTTGCCACTTACAACTACAATAAAAACGAGTAAGTAACGCATGTTTAATTGTAAAAACTAACTATGGAGATTAAAATGTAAAAGGTACTTTGATTTCCAAATTAATTTCTTTCGGTGGTTGTTGAACTTTCGTACAGAGGGATGTTAACATGTCTCCTTGACAACCGCACAGGATGCATTTACAAAGCAGGCGAATATTGGTCGACTGTTCATTTCCCCGCAACCTCCACTCCGGTGAAGATTTCTCCACTTTGAAAAGTCTTTTTGAGAAAATCGGTGGTTGTTGAACTTTCGTCGAGAGAGATGTTAACGTGTCTCCTTGACGACCGCACAGGATGCATTTACAAAGCAAGCGAATATTGGTCCACTGCTTATTTCCCCGCAACCTCCACTCCGCTGAAGATTTCTCCACTTTGAAAAGTCTTTTTGAGAAAATAATTATATTTTTCTGCTACCGACAACGTAACTAAAGCATTGCATCCATGGTTACAGGTACCATAAGTGGCTGGTAACATTCGTGGTGTTTGTTGTCCTTGACGACGGAACTTAATTTTTCACTTTCAAACGTAACGCTCCAACATACAGGGTGTTTCAAATTCGAGGCTCACCATGGGGATCTCGCTTATTAGAAGAGATAGAGGGTATGCTTAAATTTGGCACTTTTGCAGAATTTTATGCTGATTAATAATCCACTGAGAAAAATTACTTAAATTGTTTTGTTTTTGAGTTAAGTCCAAAAAATTGAAAAAAATTGATTTTCGTTTTTTCTTCATATCTTCATTATTTGAGGTGATATTTAAAAACGGTAAAGACGTTCTCATGGAATTAGAAGAAAAAATGAAAATCAGTTTTTTTCAGTTTTTTGGACTTAACTTAAAAACAAAACAATTTAAGTAGTTTCTCAGTGGATTATTAATCAGCATAAAATTCTGCAAAAGTGGCAAATTTAAACATACCCTCTATCTCTTCTAATAAGCAAGATCCCCATGGTGAGCCGCGAATTTGAAACACCCTGTATAACCTCGGAAAATATACTATTCATATTTCCCTAGTTGTAATAATAGCTATAATACTTAACAAGAAACAATTATAACAAATTTTTTTAATTTGTTTTCAGCATGTCACGTATAATCGAGCTAAAACAAGATCCAGCATTCATCGAACGTGATTTTGAGGGCTACAAGCTCTCAATTGAGGAAATTAGCAAAACGAAAACCACACTCAAAGCGAACATCCTCAGGGCATTACCGTCGGACGAACATTACACCTACAAGCACGCGAAACTCTTCAGTTTGCACAACCATTTAACCCCCGATCACGACAACAAGCTGTATTTTGTATGCGAAGACAGATACATCTACAAAACCGAGCTGAACCCGTTAGGCGAAATCGAGACTCCGGTCCCCGTTTGGAAAGTCCCTTCGGTTAACCCAAAATCGGATTATAACATTACATTAGCATTTTCCGGGAGCCGGTACTCCGTGGTTGGTGATGGAACCGGTTGGTTGTACATAGTGGAAACTGAAAAATCCGAGTGGAAAACGGTGTACTCGGAAACATCCAATTACCCGTTTGTGATTGAAGATGCAAAATTTAACCAGGAAGCTCGGGAACTGCACTGTTTACTGTATAATGTGTCGGTTGAGGGTGGTTCCAACAAAAGCTGCCTGCATTGGTTGGTTTTCAAACTGGAGGGTAAAACGTGGACGCGGGTAAATGCAACAGAATTAAAATCCAAAGGCGAGCTTTACTATTCCACGATCGAAACTGACTGCGCGGCTTTGTTAGTATCCAGCGAACACCCTTTCGTTGAAGATGCGCTGCAATCCAAACCGAAAACCCATGCGTGGACGCAAAATTTGGAATTCGTTAATGCGAGGATTAAAGCCGATGGAGATATCCGCGTGGTGAATGAAGGAAAAGCTGTGAAAATATCTAGCGGTGGTGGGGTTTTGTTGGAAGGGGATTTATTCGGCGCAGTGGATGCCGGTTTGACCACTTGGGAAAGGGTCGACGGCGTGGTCGATGTTTGTTTCGTGAAAGAGCCCAGCGGGTTTATGTGGGATGAGTTTTTGGTGGGAAATACGGACGGAGAACACGTGCCCGACGAGAAATTGATCGATGGTGTGCATTCCAGGTTGGCACACCTTTGCAGTGAAAATCAGGTGAGAGATTTTTGGTTTATTGATGTTTTTATACAGTGTGTATCAGCCAAATGGAAAAAATTCGATAATAAATAAATAGGGGCGTGTTCGACAAAACGCTCGGATACATCGATTAGTATTTTTAGTTGCGCATTTTTTTCAGCAAAAACTTTTTATACAGGGTGAGTCATGTAGCAGAGGCCAATACCAACTTTCTTATTTTAAATGCAACACCCTATATATTATTCAATTTTTGGATTGTTCAGAAAATTCTAGACATATTTCATGTACCATGTCCTATACCTATCTTCAACTGTTTTTTTACTTATTAGTTTTTGAGTGTATTGTAGCGAATTTCTGTAATCAAATAATATTATTTTTTACCTTCTCCGTTACGAAGTACGAGAAACTATTGTGATCGTGAAACGTTTTTCAATTTTTTTTTACGGAAATATCCGTTTTAGGGTCCCTAGATGCCATTTCAACAATTTCTGGAAAAAAAATATGTGTCTGTGTGTCTGTGTTTTCCTAAACAGTTGAAGATAGGTACATGAAATATGTCTAGAATTTTCTGAACAATCCAAAAATTGAATAATATACAGGGTGTTGAATTTAAAATAAGAAAGTTGGTATTGGCCTCTGTTATATGACACACCCTGTATAAAAAGTTTTTATTGGAAAAAATGCACAACTAAAAATACTAACCGACATATCCGAGCGTTTTTGGAACACGCCCCCATTTATTTATTATCGAATTTATTCCATTTGGCTGATACACACTGTATGTTATGAAAGTAAAGGTTTGTTATTATTATTATTATCCCGAAAGGACGCTGCTGGTCAGAGTGACATGTTTGTTGGTACATATTAAAAGTAACTATACTGGTGGAAAAAAAAAATGAAACACTTGAAATTTGTGAAATTTCGACCATTTTCAAACCGCCATAACTCGGCGTTTTTCAATCGATTTTGATGTATCTTTGAGGGAGAAAAACTGTAAAGGTGTCTTCTTGAAAGTCATGCATGCGAACTTAAGCGTAACCCCTTCCGCCACCCTCCAGCACCCTTGTGAAAAAAAAAATGTTTCTTCAGGAAACCATGTCCAACTTTGAGGATGTGTACGGAGTTGGAAAAAACTTGTCGACTCGATCCACCATAAAGGCATTCAAATTTGATCAATTCCCTATGCAGGACTCGAAGAATGAAGTTCCTACGACGATTTGGCACCAAGTTATGGGTGTTTGAAAAAAAGTGCATTGTGTGCATTGTAATTTTCCGTGAGATCAAAAAGGCGAAAATAGTTGGCAGCCCTTAAAACATAACCTAACCAACAGAAATTCAGTGGCGTCACTAAAATAGTACATTTTGAGGTTTTTTTTCACATAACTTTCGGGAAAAAAATCCCATTTTGACTCTACTTTAAGGGAGTAAACTCAGATTGGAATGATCCCTTTTCAAACCCTTCAACCCTCGAACAAAGAAACACGTTTTTGGGCCAAAAAACGTCCAACTTTGGCAACGAGTACCGAGTTGGGAAAAATGTGTCGGCTCGATTCACCAAAAGGGCATTGAAATGTGTTCAATTACCTGTGCAGAACTCAAGAAACGAAGTTCCTACGAGGGTTTGGCACAAAGTTATGGGTGTTTGAAAAAAGTGCATTGTCTGCATTGTAATGTACCGTGAGATCAAAAAAGGCCAAAATAGTTGGCAGCCCTTAAAACATAACCTAACTAACAGAAATTCAGTGGCGTCACTAACAATGGGATTTTTGGCAATGAAAAACCCTGAAATTTAAAATTATGAATCCTAAATGTATAATGAATTCTAGAAATAACTGCTGATGTTTAGAATCGGCAGATAAAAAGACACAAAACTGTTTTTAAAACAAGTAACCTTTAAATATTAAAATTAGCAAAATGTAAACTGCAGTGCATTGGAGAATTCCAGACAGCCAATAAAATTTTACTACAATGATTATAGGGATTTTCAGAAAATGTGCTGCCAACTATTTTCAACTTTCTGATCTCACTGTATTTTCTTATAATTTTGTCATCTACCACAACTATTTTCGAATAAAGTTTTATTATGATTATTATAGTTTTTGCTTGAAATCAATTGACCGGCCAATTTTAACTTCAATATATCATAACCATAGATAATATTTCCCTCAACATAACTTAACTTAAGTTAGTGTTACTCTGTAACTAATAATTCGACTCGTAAACAAAGAATTAGAAACCAATATATTTTTATAATCCTTTTAATTACTTCCAACAAATTATTGTAACTTTAGAGAAGTAAAAATTAGCGCTTGTACATTTGGAAAGTTAAAAGTAGTCTATTACACAATATTTAGTTATCAAGGGCTAATAATCGTCATCAAATCATTGCATAATCAATTATTTCATATGGCAGTGGTATTTCAACAACACTGCCAGTTGAAATAGGTGTCCCGCAGGGTTCTATACTAGGACCAACACTTTTTAATATCTTTATTAATGATAAATAAAATAGAAACAACCTTACTTATTGCAGAAAGTATTAAATAAATTCAAAAAACGAAATATAGCCCGAATATATAAATATTCAACCTGTTCGTAACTCTGTAAGCAAAATTAAGTCTTACTAAGACTTAGTACTAGTAATAACGCAAATTTCTTTTGTATCATTCAATATCCGGCGTGGCACTAGCCAGGGAAGTAGTTGTTTCAATAAGTTATTTGTTTGTTGTCTTAGTAAGACTTAATTTTGCTTACAGAGTTACGAACAGGTTGAATATTTATATATTCAGGCTATATTTCGTTTTTTGAATTTATTTATTAATGATGTTGTTAATTGCAGACAAAATTTAAAATCAGTTAATATTGTTGTTTATGCTGATGATACTACAGCTATTTTAGGTGGACAGAGCTTGCAGCAAATTGTTGCTGAGTCACAGACTATATACACAAACCTAACAACTTGGTGTTTTAAGAATAAACTTACCTTAAATACGCAAAAAAAAGTCATGTTGTGTCTTATTCAGAAGTATAAAATCAAACATAGTAGTGCCTGAGGAGTTAAATTTAAATGTTGATAACTTAGTAGTAAGCAAGGTAATGAAAATTCTCGGTATTAACATAGACTCAATGGTTGGTTGGGAAAAACATATCGAATCACTGGCAGCAAAGCTAAGCTCGCTGTTTTCTACTTGCTTCTTTGAGAAAGAAGTGCTCATTACGTATTACTATGACTGCGTATTATGCATACTTTCATTCGGTCATGCGTTACTGTATCATTCACTGGAGCTGCTGTAAAAAGTCATTACAACAACGTCCGTTCTTGATACAGAAACGAGTGGTCAGAGCAATATGTGGTCTTAAACCGAGAGATTCTTGTCGACAAGCTTTCATGGAAAATGGTATTTGAGTTGTTCTCAACTTATATATACGAAATTGCCATATTTGTCAGACAAAATAAACATTTATTTAGCACAAGTACTCACGAATACCAAACTAGATACAGAAGCTTTTTTCAATCACCATCACACAATACTGCAGCATTTGAAAGGGGTGTGATTTACAATGGCTATAGGATTTATAACAGTTTGCCGCAACCAATCAAAGATAGCAATTCATTATTTAGCTACAAACAAGAACTTAAGAAGTTTTTGCTGTGTGGATGTGTATATACTTTGGATGAGTATTTTGTTTAACATGTACATTAGTTGTATTAGTTATAGAAGATAAAACATGTATGTTTTATATTATCATTTGTTTTTGACGTTTTTCTTTTGTAATATATATAATTATATTATTTAATTTTATGTATTTTAAAAAGGGAATAAATATTATTATTATTAATGCCCTTGAGATATTATAACCAGAACCACTTTCTTCCAGGTTGTATCCACCGACACCTCAATACTAAACTCCGAGATGGAGGAATGCGACTACCCCAGCACCAACACCGGAGTCATCGATCGCATCACCTCATCGCAAACGGTTACCGATCGCGCCTTCCTCGGCACCCAAACCCTCCTCTTCCGCAAAAATCTTAAACCCTGCCTGCCCCCGGCGCTGGCCATCCAACAAAACGAAGACGTGTGCCTGTGGCAGCCGGATCGTTCCGGAGAATTGCGGCACGTGGGCAGCCTCATGGCTCTGGGATACATCCAGGCTTCGAAACGCCGCAGGAAGTTCACCACGTGCGCGCCAGACCTCTCCTATTCCGTAATCTGCGAGAGCAGCAGGCACATATTCATCTACAGGCAGAATAAAACGGTCAGCGGTGGCGAGTTGAGGAACAGGGTGTCCGGGAAGAGGGTGCAGAGGATAGCCCAGCAGCAGGTCGTCGATTTGACGGATGACGAGATTGTGGGGCTGCACGCGACGAACGGGCATCTTTACGTTTTAACGTGCGACTGCTTGTTTGTACTTTTTATGTGAAGTAAATGTGACTTCTTGGTAATAGCTTTTTTTTTCATGCAACTAAGTACCTTTGAATTTGGTTTTAGAACACTTGAGTGTTATAATTCCCCTAAACCTGTGACATCGTTAATGGAACCTACTTTAGGTATTTATTTATGAAAACGATTTTTTCCCTTAACTTTAGAGGGCTGTAACTTTGAGAGGAAGAGGTTTTGAACAAAAAATTATATGATAGACCTCCCTTAATTTTTGCTGAAAAATCACCCTTTAAAATCTTTCGCATCAATTTAGAAACACCCTGTATAACTGCAGTTATGTATTTTGTATATATTATTTATAGAAAAACATTTATTTTAAAAAATGTCCTCCTTTTCTACTAAAAGTCCACCTTTTTTGACAAAATTGTCATACTTTTAAATAATGTACATCTGACAACCCTACGCAAAAGCCAACTTTATTTATTGGTCGTAGAAAAAAATATTTTATCCAAAATCGGGTGTAATAATCGAATTATGGTGGTCATTTGAGCCATGTAATAAGTTTCTCTCGCGGAATGCATAGATTCTACGTAGGATTTTTGAAATATTTCAAATTGACACCACGTACTTCAAAATTCTATAAACATTATTTCAATATTAAATGCAATGACAGACGATTTTGGATAAAATTTTATATTATACTCATGTGGAATCTTGACAAGTCAAGTCTTTGCATGGAGTGCAAAATTTTGGGTCACGGAGCCCAAAGTTCCGTTCTTTATATGCCAAGAAAATGCTGGCCCAAGGGCATCAAACGGTCGACTGCATATTGTTTGCCATATATTTAGCATCCAAATATACCAAATTAGCGTGACACCGCGTTGATGCCACGCCGTGCTTAACTTGTTAAACAAGACAAAACACAATTGACAAAAACTTAATTTTTCCAAAAATCGGGAGGCCGCGGGGTGGGAGATAAATCATTAAAAATGAGAACTGTCCCCTGAATTAAATATGAATTTAGATGAACAGATGATGCTAATGGGGAAATAAATGCTGGCGATGTGGAACGAATGAGGTTATTATGGCTGAGATTGCGATCTCAGTCACAATCAGTTGCTACCAAATTATAGGGTGGCCATCATGGTTTTGTAAATGGGTCGCAGATTGCACAAAAACACAAGATGGAAGTAACTTGTTCTGTAGCGATTTCTTTCATGTTGGTAGCAGTAAGTAGCTAAATATTAATGAAAAGATTGCTATTGTTACAGCATGGCAATCTATGATAAAACTAATATTGAGAAAAGACATGCACTTAGCTCTTGAATTTACATATCGACATACGTTTCATATTTCATTTCGTTTTTCTTAAGCATGCGAACGAATATAGATATTTATCCAGACGCGATGATTAGATCGAAAAAGCATGAGTCACTGTCATCTCTGCACGATTGTACTATATGTTTTTCTCTCTCAGGCATGGCCAACTCGGAAACAAAATTCTGCCGCTCACACCTTACTATTTTAAATCAGTGGATGAAAAAATACCAAATGACGATTTTATGTTTCTGATAAAACTAGTTGCCTGTCTTGTAGGCTCAGGCCGTAAAGACTATACATTCTTCGAACGAATTCTATCAAAATTTAGAATTGGTTGTTCGTGCCATAATATTGCGCCACCTTTTGATTTTACACAAAATTAAAGATCGCATTATAGAACACTAGCTGCACCTTGTTCGTTGTATGAAATCATCTTCAGCATCATCAAATGTATTACAGTCACTCAAATTATTTTCAAATCCCTCGAATTCTTCAAAACTATTTTTCAGTGTGTATATGGCGATCCACCATTACTGATAACTGAGTTAAGAATGTGCGATCCCAAGACCCATTACCTGCACCAACTAAGTAACATTAAGGTAAGATTGAAAGGCGATGTACAGGAATTAAAAATGAAAATCAATATGTCCAGAAACGCAGAGGACGATAACAACGTAAGTATACAAATGTATAAAACAAAATTACGGATACAAATTTATTAATGGTACCAACAGTGGTACAATACAAAAGAGTAAGTAGTAATCTTTCATTTCAGTATATGGTCGGCGCGGATAGAGTTATTGGAACTAAATTGAAGCGGATTTTAAATTTGAAAAATAATGGCGCCTGCAGCTTTTTGATAAACTTCGCTGGCGACACGTTTCAGGGAGGAGTCAAACAGGCTAAATTTCCGCACCCGGACAGATGTCCTCTGGAAAAAGTAGGTTTTACACCAGTGACGGCTCGCGGTACGGCAGATCTCTGCAACCACCATAGCCACTTCTGCTATACTTTGATCAATGGATCTTTGCGCGCACGTCATGGATAGCTGAACCTAGTTCCGACAACGTTTTCATGCGTTTACTCTCTCTGGCAATCGTGTGTGTACGTATGTCGTCATTATCTCCTCAATTGGCATCGTGTAAACCCGGCTTAATAACGGAAAATACTCACAATCCGTAACAATGGTTACCATAATTTTTTAAGGTGAGAAAACTCGGTCTTCGCACACGCAAAGATCCATTGATCAAACCATACCTCGGCCGTACCGTGAGTCGTCACTGTTTTACACCGTGATAAAGTGAAGATTACAAGCTTCGAACGTTTCAGGGCACTTATAATTTGGATTGGTACCCCATCAACTTAGACGCGATACCTTCGGTGAGACTGGTACCCAAAGGAAGGTTCCAGTTGATCGTTAGATCGTTTGACTCGAAATCCGCGGAGGAACTGTTCTGCATGGTTATCAGAGTCGTTAAAAATTGAATAATAGATTATGTTTTAGATTGTTAATAAAAAATAAATAATGCATCGTAATGGTGGGTTTACACGTTCATTGATTTGTGCATGCAAAACTGCGCGAATGAACTGAACGTATATGTTGGTGTTTATACGTCCATTAGCTTGCACAGTTTGCCAACATCTTCAAAAGATTGTTGGTTTGGTGGGGTTTGTGTTAAAAAAAATAGCATCTGGGTCAATTAAAAAACATTAAAGATTTCATAGTCATGACTTTTAATTTTCCGCAAACGTGAAAACGATTGGTGAAATAAATAAAATAAATATTTGAATAAATTCATCTTTTTCTTTTCTCGACCTGCGGATGTTAAAGATCAACAAGGGAGGCAAACGGCAATACTAAAAAATATATATACTGGGTGAAAACTGTAACCGGAACAAATTCGGTATTTATGAAATGAGAAGTTCCAGAAAAAAATCCTCGGACACGTCGATTTTTGTTTTTTATTGCGCACTTTAAAAATAGTATGACATCACTAGTGTTCCACGTATGACGTCATAGACATTTTTTTTAATGAAAACCATTTTTTTTATTTCACTAAATTTGTAGCCCTTTTTATTCTCTTTACGACTGTGTAAAAATATTTTGTTTTTTTATTTAAAAAATTAATTTAATTTAATTAATTATTATTTCAGAAATGAGACAAATTCCACCAGAAATGTTTTAAAATGTAAGGGATTGGCTTTCTGCCAAGAGAGGAACGGTGCTCATTTTGAACATTAGATACATTATAAGTTTAATTTTTTTTTTCAATTTCTGAAATAAAGAAACAAAAAAACAAAATATTTTTACACAGTTGTAAAGAGAATAAACAGGTCTACAAATTTAGTGAAATAAAAAAAAATGGTTTCCATTAAAAAAAATGTCTATGACGTCATACGTGGAAGACTAGTGATGTCATACTATTTTTAAAAACGCTAAAAAGTGCGAAATAAAAAACAAAAATCGACGTATCCGAGGATTTTTCTCTGGAACTTCTCATTTCATAAATAGCGAATTTGTTCCGGTTAAAGTTTTCACCCAGTATATATTTTTTTAATATTGCCGTTTGCCTGCCTTGTTGATCTTTGGCATAAAGATAATAAACAGGTCTACAAATTTAGTGAAATTAAAAAAAAATGGTTTCCATTTAAAAAAATGTCTATGACGTCATACGTGAAAGACTAGTTACGTCATACTATTTTTGAAGACGCTAAAAAGTGCGGTATAAAAAACAAAAATCGACCTGTCCGAGGATTTTGTTCTGGTACTTCTGATTTCATAAATACCAAAGTTTCCACCCTGTATAATCTATTAACCACTCTGGATACTTAGAAAATAAGTGCGTCACATACATCTCCTGTCACAGCAGTTGGCAATGCGCATGCTCTAGGCTGGAGCACCAATGTCATGCAAATTTTCTAAATGTGGGCTTACACGATCATGCAATAAACAGAATATTTTTACACAGTCGTAAAGAGAATAAACAGGTCTACAAATTTAGTAAAATAAAAAAAATGGTTTCCATTAAAAAAAAATGTCTATGACGTCATACGTGGAAGACCAGTGATGTCATACTATTTTCGAAGACGCTAAAAAGTGCGGAATAAAAAACAAAAATCGACCTGTCCGAGGATTTTGTTCTGGTACTTCTGATTTCATAAATACCGAATTTGTTCCAGTTCAAGTTTCCACCCTGTATAATCTATTAACCACTCTGGATACTTAAAAAATAAGTGCGTCACATACATCTCCTGTCACGGCAGTTATCAATGCGCATGCTCTAGACTGGAGCACCAATGTCATGCAAATTTTCTAAATGTGGGCTTACACGATCATGCAAAAAACAGAATATTTTTACACAGTCGTAAAGACTGTCTACAAATTTAGTGAAATAAAAAAATGGTTTCCATTACAAAAAAAATGTCTATGACGTCATACGTGGAAGACTAGTGATGTCATACTATTTTTAAAAACGCTAAAAAGTGCGGAATAAAAAACAAAAATCGACCTGTCCGAGGATTTTGTTCTGGTACTTCTGATTTCATAAATACCGAATTTGTTCCAGTTCAGGTTTCCACCCTGTATAATCTATTAACCACTCTGGATACTTAAAAAATAAGTGCGTCACATACATCTCCTGTCACGGCAGTTATCAATGCGCATGCTCTAGACTGGAGCACCAATGTCATGCAAATTTTCTAAATGTGGGCTTACACGATCATGCAATAAACAGAATATTTTTACACAGTCGTAAAGAGAATAAACAGGTCTACAAATTTAGTGAAATAAAAAAAATGGTTTCCATTTAAAAAAAATGTCTATAACGTCATACGTGGAAAACCAGTGATGTCATACTATTTTTGAAGACGCGCTAAAAAGTGCGGAATAAAAAACAAAAATCGACCTGTCCGAGGATTTTGTTCTGGTACTTCTGATTTCATAAATACCGAATTTGTTCCAGTTGAAGTTTCCACCCTGTATAATCTATTAACCACTCTGGATACTTAAAAAATAAGTGCGTCACATACATCTCCTGTCACGGCAGTTATCAATGCGCATGCTCTAGGCTGGAGCACCAATGTCATGCAAATTTTCTAAATGTGGGTTTACACGCTCATGCAATGTGTGCGTGCAAAACGGTGCAAATGAACTGAACGTGTGTTGGTGTTTACACGTTCAGTGTTTCCTTGCACAATTGCACAGAATCTCCCAAAAAAGTGTTGGTTTTAGATATAAAAAAATGGAAAATATTGAAAAAATACTTCTAATTCGATACAATGAAGCATGCAATATTGTTGGAAAAATTAGATCAGAGAGAGAGAGAGAGAGAGAGAGAGAAGTACGAGAAAGTATTGTGATCGTGAATTATTTTTTTTTCCACCTTTCATAATTTTGACGTTTTAAACGTCAGTTTCATCCGACTTTACAAAACGCTCGATGTACATTTAAAATATGATTTCAATTGAAAATAAACCTTGAAAACGTAAATATAAATGGCTATGATACCACCAAGTCGGAGAAAGTAACATGATGGCCACATCACCATTTTTTTTCTTTGAGGATTCTTTTTCAGGACTTTTTAAGAAATATTTTTCAAGACTTATTTTTAGGACTTTTTCTTTCAGGACCTTTATTTTCAGGATTTTTTTCAGGAATTTTTTCTCCGGACGTTTTCGGGACTTTCTTATGAACTCTTTGTTAGCAGGATTAATTTTTGGGATTTTTTTCCAAAAAAAAATTTCAAAATTTTTTAGAATATTTCCTTTCATGACCTTTTTAAGAACTTTTTCAGATATTTTTAGCATTCTTTTTCAAGACTATTTTCAAAACTTTTTATTTCATTTTGAAATTTTTTTAGAATATTTCTTTTCATGACCTTTTTAAGAACTTTTTCAGATATTTTTAGCATTTTTTTTTCAAGACTATTTTCAAAACTTTCTATTTCAGGATTTTTGTTAAGGATTTTTTTAGGCCTTTTTGCAAGACTTTTTCAACACTCTTTGGGATTTCGTTTTCAGGACAATTTCTTCAGATGTCTCTAAGGACTTTTTACAATGTTTTTTTCAGAATTTTTTTTGTTTATTTAGTTTATTTTCAAGACTATTTTACAGGACCATTTTTTGTGATATTTCATCAGAACTCGTTGTCTGAACTTTCTTCAGGACTTTTTAGGACTCTTTTTCGGAACATTTATTTCTGGTATTTTGTATGAAGACTATTTTTCAGGACATTTTTTTCACAGCTTTTGTCAATAGTCTTTCTTACGATTTTATTTCCAGGACTGTTCCTCCAGGACATTTTTTCGGGACTTTTTCGAGACTTTCTTATGAACCTTTTGTTCAGGACTTCCTTCATTGCTTTTTTCAGAATTATTTTTTCGGGAATTTTTTTTTCCTTTTCCTTCTTTCCCTATTTTTTTCAGTACTACATTTCAGGACATTTTTGAAAGTATTAATAATTTTAAGGACAATTTCTTCAGATCTTTTACAGGTCTTATTTAACGATTCTTTTACAGGGTTTTTTCAGAAATATTTTTTTCGGGATTTTTTTACGATGTTATTCTCATAACTTTTTTTCAATTTATTGCAGGACATTCTTTCAGGATATTTTATCAGGACTCTCTTTCGGGGCTTTTTTAAGACTTTCTTCGGGAGTTTTTCAAGACTTATTTTAGGACTTTCCTTTGGGACTTCTTTCGGGATTTTTTTAAGGACATTTATTTCTGGTGTTTTATATGAAGCCTTAATTTTTCAGGACTCTTTCTGCAGTACTTTTTTCACAACTTTTTAACAGTACTCTTTTTCAAGACTTTATTTCCAAAACTGTTTCTCCAGGACTTTTTCTCAGGACCTTTTTGTGTCAGAACTCTTTTTTCAGGACTTTCTGTTAGGACTTTATTTCAGGTCTTTTTGAAGGACCTGTTTTTCAAGACATTTTTTATCAGGACTTTTTTATCGGGACTTTTTTCAAGACTTGTTCAGGACTTTTATTAGGTTTTTTATGATTTTTTAATCAGGACTATCTTTAGAAATCATTTTCAAGACTTTCTTGTTGAGGATTTTTATTAGATTTTTTTAGGACTATTAATCAGCACTATTTTTAGAAATCATTTTCAGGATTTTTTTTTAGCATTATTTTTTAGTTTTTCAGTAAACTTACGGTAAAGATTATTAGAATTTGAAAAATAATTTGTCATTTTTACCTTTCATAATTTTGACGTTTCAAACGTCATTACCATTCGATTATCTGAAACTCTTGATTTAAAATATGATTTAAATTGAAAATAATGAATGAATCTATAAATATAAATAACTATTACACCATCAAATAATCGGAGAAAGTAACATGATGGCCACATCACCATTTTTTTTTTCGTTGAAATCGGTTCTGCAGTGTTTGAGAAAAATATTTTTTTCCATTTTTCTTTCCCTCTCCATATGCAAAGGGTTAATACGTACGGGGGTAGATTATGCATACTTATCCCCTTTGGCCCTTTGTTCCGTTCTATGCACAAGAAAAATAAAATCATCCATGAAAAATATTTGCGGGTCCGAGAGCAACAAATGATCCCTGGGACGGCTGCTTATCGTATGTCACATATTTAGCAAGGCAACACGTCATCCGAATATACTAAACTAGCGTGACACCGCGTTGATGTCACGCCGTCCGGAGGGTGAAAGTGCGACCAAGTTAAAGCCGCGCCGTGCTTAACGTGTTAAACATAAGACGTAAGTTCATGACACAAAATTGACAAAAACTTTTCATCTTTAACGTGTTAAACATAAGACGTAAATTCATGACACAAAATTGACAAAAACTTTTAATCTTTCCAAAAATCGAGACGCGGGGGGCCGCTGGATAGATTATTAAAAATCGGGTCTGTCACCGAAATTAAATATGAATTTAGATGAAGAGATGATGCTAATGGTGAAATAATCCTCGGATGAGGATATTGCGGCTGAGATTGTGATCAGTTGCTACAAAATTATGGGGCACAAAACGTGGTGTTTTTGCAAATAGGTCGCAGATTGCACAAAAACACATGAAACTTCGGCGCGATGGAAGCGACTTGTTTTGTAGCCGTTTTTTTCATGTTGGTAGCAGTAAGTAGCTAAATTTTAATCAATACGTGTAAATTGCAATCGTTTCAGCATGGTAATCTATGATTAAACTAATGTTTGTAAGAAATAAACTTGATAATAACGGTAACGCCTAAATAGTGAGGAACGTGAAGAAAAAATTCGCAATTATAAATTTAAAATGAACTTAAAACTGGAGTTTTAGTGCTGCAAAATTATTAAAAGAAAGAAAGACACCTTTATTTTTTTATTCTTGGATAGATTTATTACAGGACTACTTACTGTAGAAGTTTCACGCTACAGAAAATCTCCAAATGCTCCTTGTTCAGGTGCTCAAAAAATTAAAACAAAAATCTTCAAAAATCCATTTCTCTATTAAAAATTGTTGAATTTACAAACCAAATTGATTTTGAATAAGCGATACTTCGGCCGCTGAGGATGATTTTTTATGGAATTTTGTCTGCGCGTTTTATATTTTTTCTTCGATGTTTTCATTCAAGTGGTCAAAAAAATAAAACTAAAATTTTCAAAAATTCATATCTCCATTAAAAATTGTTGAATTAACAAAAACTAAATTGATTTTGAATAAGCGATAGTTCGACCATTGAGGATGATTTTTATGGAATTTTGTCTGCGCGTTTTATATTTTTTCTTCGATGTTTTCATTCAAGTGCTCAAAAAAATAAAACTAAAATTTTCAAAAATTCATATCTCCATTAAAAATTATTGAATTAACAAAAACTAAATTGATTATGAATAAGCGATACTTCGGCCATTGAGGATGATTTTTTATGGAATTTTGTCTGCGCGTTTTATATTTTTTCTTCGATGTTTTCATTCAAGTGCTCAAAAAATAAAACTAAAATTTTCAAAAATTCATATCTCCATTAAAAATTGTTGAATTAGCAAAAACTAAATTGATTTTGAATAAGCGATACTTCGACCATTGACGATGATTTTTATGGAATTTTGTCTGCGCATTTTATATTTTTCTTCGATGTTTTCATTCAAGTGCTCAAAAAAATAAAACGAAAATTTTCAAAAATTCATATCTCCATTAAAAATTGTTGAATTAGCAAAAACTAAATTGATTTCGAATAAGCGATACGTCGACCATTTATGGAATTTTGTCTGCGCGTTCTATATTTTTTCTTCGATGTTTTCATTCAAGTGCTCAAAAAAATAATACTAAAATTTTCAAAAATTCATATCTCTATTAAAAATTGTTGAATTAACAAAAACTAAATTGATTTTGAATAAGCGATACTTCGACCATTGAGGAGGATTTTTTATGGAATCTTGTCTGCGCGTTTTATATTTTTTCTTCGATGTTTTCATTCAAGTGATTAATAAAATAAAACGAAAATTTTCAAAAATTCATATCTCCATTAAAAATGGTTGAATTAACAAAAACTAAATTGATTTTGAATAAGCGATACTTCGGCCATTGAGGATGATTTTTTATGGAATTTTGTCTGCGCATTTTATATTTTTTCTTCGATGTTTTCATTCAAGTGCTCAAAAAAATAAAACTAAAATTTTCAAAAATTCATATCTCCATTAAAAATTGTTGAATTAGCGAAAACTAAATTGATTTTGAATAAGCGATAGTTCGACCATTGAGGATGATTTTTTATGGAATTTTGTCTGCGCGTTTTATATTTTTTCTTCGATGTTTTCATTCAAGTGCTCAAAAAATAAAACTAAAATTTTCAAAAATTCATATCTCCATTAAAAATGGTTGAATTAGCAAAAACTAAATTGATTTTGAATAAGCGATACTTCGGCCGCTGAGGATGATTTTTTATGGAATTTTGTCTGCGCGTTTTATATTTTTTCTTCGATGTTTTCATTCAAGTGGTCAAAAAAATAAAACTAAAATTTTCAAAAATTCATATCTCCATTAAAAATTGTTGAATTAACAAAAACTAAATTGATTTTGAATAAGCGATACTTCGACCATTGAGGATATTTTTTTATGGAATTTTGTCTGCGCGTTTTATATTTTTTCTTCGATGTTTTCATTCAAGTGCTCAAAAAAATAAAACTAAAATTTTCAAAAATTCATATCTCCATTAAAAATTGTTGAATTAGCGAAAACTAAATTGATTTTTAATAAGCGATACTTCGACCATTGAGGATATTTTTTTAAGGAATTTTGTTTGCGCGTTTTATATTTTTTCTTCGATGTTTTCATTCAAGTGCTCAAAAAATAAAACTAAAATTTTCAAAAATTCAAATCTTCATTAAAAATTGTTGAATTAGCAAAAAACAAATTAAAAACAGCTATAATATCAAAAGGAACTCTTACGTGGCCGGGTGGACAAATATTAGCAGAATAATATTCATTGTATTTCTTCCCGGAAAATACGATCCCGCAATTAAAAATAGGGGGTTCCATTTGAAAAATCAAAGTTGACCTTCGTTGACCTTGAAAATTAACTCCAAGGTCATTTCCAAGGTCACCAGCATATTTTACAGTCACTCAAATTATTTCGAAAATTCTCCCAAACTTTTTTCAGCGTGTATATGGCGATCCACCACTGATGGCAACTGAGGTAAGAATGTGCGATCCCAAGACCAATTACCTCTATCAACTAAATAACATTCAGCTGAGAGTGAAAGGCGATACACAGGAAGTAAAACTGAAAATCAATTTGTCTAACAAATTAGACGACGAGAACAACGTAAGTACACAAATGTATAAAATAAAATTACGGATACAAATTTATTAATTAGTATATTCCTCCTGGCTAGGAAAAAAATATGTAAGTATTGCTATGGAAATACTCAAAATCTTTAGTTTTATATTACAATTTCGTTTCATCAAGAGTGCAGTGAACAAAGTATTTACCGTACAAAATCTTTCCAGTACGTGGTCGGCGTGGATAGATTTGTCGGAACCAAACTGAAGCGGATTTTGAATTTGAAGAATAAGGGCCCCTGCAGTGCTTTGATAACGTACGGTGGCCCCACATTTCAGGAAGGAATCAAACAGGCCAAACTTCCGCATCCGGATAAATGTCCTCTTGAAAAAGTAGGTCTCACACCGTCACAAAGCGAAGGTTCCAAGCTTCGAATGTTTCAGGGCAATTATAATTTGGAATGGTACCGCCTCAACTTTGACGCGATCCCTCTGATAAAACTGGTACCCAAAGGAAGATTCCAGTTGGTCGCTCAAATATTCGACACGAAAACGGCAAAGGAACTGGTCTGCGTCGTCATCAAAATCGATAAAAATTGAATTATAAATTACTTTTCACGTTGTTAATTATTAAAAAAAACTCAATGCACCGTAATTTATTCTACAAAATACAAAATCCTAGAGGTGAAATGAAGAACCCCGTAACATAAATGTCCGGAATATTTCCAGAAATATTTATTAAAATTCGTAAATGAAGAAAATGTATTCGATTGTTTGAAATTTTTCAAAACAACGATTTTGAAGAAAAATTCCCTAAAAAACTAGTGATCAAATCTTTTTGAATTTTTCTTTTGTTTTATAGGTACATATGTCTGGAATATTTCCTGAAAAATTTATTCAAATTCATCAACGGATTTTTGAGAAAATTAAGAAAATCTAGGCGAATGGTTGCAGTTTTCAATGCAGAGATTTTGATAAAAAAAATTCCGGAAAAACTAGTGTTTGCCTTCTTGGATTTTTCTTTTGTTTTAGAGCCACATATGTCTGGAATATTTCCTGAAAAATTTATTCCAATTCATCAACGGATTTTTGAAAAAATTAAGAAAATCTAGGCGAATGGTTGCAATTTTTCAAATGCAGAGATTTTGATAAAAAAAATCCTGAGAAACTAGTGTTCGCCTTTTTGGATTTTTCTTTTGTTTTAGACCTACATATGTCTGGAATGTTTCCTGAAAAATTTGTGCAAATTCATCAACGGCATTTTTGAAAAAATTAAGAAAATCTAGGCGAATGGTTGCATTTTTCAATGCACAGATTTTGATTAAAAAAAAATTCTGAGAAACTAGTGTTCGCCTTTTTGGATTTTTCTTTTGTTTTATAGCTACATGTGTCTGGAATATTTCCTGAAAAATTTATTCAAATTCATCAACGGATTTTTGAGAAAATTAAGAAAATCTAGGCGAATGGTTGCATTTTTCAAAGCAGAGATTTTGATAAAAAAATTCCTGAGAAACTAGTGTTCCCTTTTTTGGATTTTTCTTTTGTTTTATAGCTACATATGTCTGGAATATTTCCTGAAAATTTTATTCAAATTCATCAACGGATTTTTGAGAAAATTAAGAAAATCTACGCGAATGGTTGCATTTTTCAATGCAGAGATTTTGATTAAAAAAAAATTCTGAGAAACTAGTGTTCGCCTTTTTGGATTTTTCTTTTGTTTTATAGCTACATATGTCTGGAATATTTCCTGAAAAATTTATTCAAATTCATCAACGGATTTTTGAGAAAATTAAGAAAATCTACGCGAATGGTTGCATTTTTCAATGCAGAGATTTTGATAAAAAAATTCCTGAGAAACTAGTGTTCCCTTTTTGGATTTTTCTTTTGTTTTATAGCTACATATGTCTGGAATATTTCCTGAAAAATTTATTCAAATTCATCAACGGATTTTTGAGAAAATTAAGAAAATCTAGGCGAATGGTTGCATTTTTCAAAGCAGAGATTTTGATAAAAAAATTCCTGAGAAACTAGTGTTCCCTTTTTTGGATTTTTCTTTTGTTTTATAGCTACATATGTCTGGAATATTTCCTGAAAATTTTATTCAAATTCATCAACGGATTTTTGAGAAAATTAAGAAAATCTACGCGAATGGTTGCATTTTTCAATGCAGAGATTTTGATAAAAAAATTCCTGAGAAACTAGTGTTCCCTTTTTTGGATTTTTCTTTTGTTTTAGAGCTACATATGTCTGGAATTTTTCCTGAAAAATTTGTTCAAATTCATCAACGGATTTTTGAGAAAATTAAGAAAATCTAGGCGAATGGTTGCATTTTTCAATGCAGAGATTTTGATAAAAAATTCCTGAGAAACTAGTGTTCGCATTTTTGGATTTTTCTTTTATTTTAGAGCTACATATGTCTGGAATATTTTCTGAAAGAATTCAATTAAATTCATTACAGGGTTTCTGAAAAATCCAGAAAATCTAATCTTATGTTCGTATTTTACAAAACAGAGTTTGATGAAAAAATCCGGGAAAACTAGTGATAACGACTTTTCGGTTTTTTTATTTGTTTTATAGCTACATATGTTTAGAATATTTCCTGAAAATTTCATTAAAATTCAGCAACGGGTTTTTGAGAAAATTAAGAAAATCCAGTCAAACGTATTTTGCAATTCAGTGATTTAAATAAAAAAATTAGGAAAAACTAGTGATTTGTTTTATAGTTACGAATGTCTGGAATGTTTACTCGAAAATTTATTAAAATTCAGCAACGGGTTTTTGAGAAAATTAAGAAAATCTAGTCAAACGTATTTTGTAATGCAGCGATGAAAAATTCCGGAAAACCTAGTGATGCCGTCTTTTGGGTTTTTCTTTTGTTTTATAGATACATATGTCTGGAATATTGCCTCAATTTTTGTTTTTTAATTCGTTGCAAGATTCTTGAAAAAATGAAAATATCCAGTCGAATGTTCGCATTCTGCAAAACAACGATTTTGATAAAAGAATTTCAGAAAAACTAGTGATAACGTCTTTTTGAGTTTTTTTTTATAACTGCATACGGCTAGAATATTCTAGAATAAATTCCGAAAAAAAACCCAGGAGTTTTTTTTATAACTGCATATGGCTAGAATATTCTAGAATAAATTCCGAAAAAAAACTAGTGATAACGTCTTTTTGAGTTTTTTTTATAACTGCAAATGGCTAGAATATTCTAGAATAAATTCCGAAAAAAAACTAATGATAACGTCTTTTTGAGTTTATGTTTTATAACTACAAATGGCTCGAATATTCTAGAATAAATTCCGAAAAAAAAAGTAGTGATAACGTCTTTTTGAGTTTTTTTTTATAACTGCAAATGGCTAGACTATTCTAGAAAAAATTCCGAAAAAAAATAGTGATAACGTCTTTTTGAGTTTTTTTTTATAACTGCATATGGCTAGAATATTCTAGAATAAATTCCGAAGAAAAAAACTAGTGATAACGTCTTTTTGAGTTTTTTTTTTATAAATGCATATGGATAGAATATTATAGAATAAATTCCGAAAAAAAAAATAGTGATAACGTCTTTTTGAGTTTTTTTTATAACTGCAAATGGCTAGAATATTCTAGAATAAATTCCGAAAAAAAAAACTAGTGATAACGTCTTTTTGAGTTTTTTATTTGTTTTATAGCTTCATATATTTAGAATATTTTCTGGAAATTTTATTAAAATGGGTTTTTGAGAAAATTAGGAAAATCTAGTCAAACGTATTTTGCAATGCAGTGATTTAAATAAAAAAAATAGGAAAAACTATTGATTTGTTTTATAGCTACGAATGTCTGGAATGTTTCCTCGAAAATTGATTAAAACTCAGCAACGGAATTTTGAGAAAATTAAGAAAATCTAGTCAAACGTATTTTGCAATGCAGTGATTTACATAAAAAAAATAGGAAAAACTAGTGATTTTTTTATAGCTATGAATGTCTGGAATATTTCCTCGAAAATTTATTAAAATTCAGCAACGGGTTTTTGAGAAAATTAAGAAAATCTAGTCAGACGTATTTTGTAATGCAGCGATGAAAAATTCCGGAAAAACTAGTGATGCCGTCTTTTGGGTTTTTCTTTTATTTTATATGACAGACATATGTCTGGAATATTGCCTCAATTTTTTTTTAATTCGTTTTAAGATTTTTGAAAAAATTAAAATATCCAGTCGAATGTTCGCAAAACAACGTTTGCGGAAAAACTAGTGATAACGTCTTTTTATGTGTTTCCTTTATATTTATAGCTATAAATGTCTGGAATATTTCCCAAAAAAAAAATTTGAATTCGTTGCAGGATTTTTGAGAAAATGAAGAAAATCTAGTATTTTGCAATGTAGCGATTTTGATAAAAATAAATCTGGAAAAATTAGTGATAACGTCTTTTTAGGTTTTTTCGTTTGTTTTATAGCTGCATATGTCTGGAATATTTTCTGGAAAATTTATAAAAAATCATGAGAAAATGAGGAAAATCCAGTGAAATGTTTACATTTCCAGAGCAGAGATTTTAATGAAAAAATTCGGAAAAAGATAGTGATAACGCCTTGTTGATTTTTTCTTTTGTTTTATAGCTACATATATCTGGAATATTTCCTCAAAAATTTATTAAAATTCGTTACGGGGTTTTTGAGAAAATTAAGAAAATCTAGTCCAAAAGACTGAAAGACCTTTGGCCAATTGTCTGTTGAGGTCATTTGTAAAAAATGTCTCAATAAATGTATTGTCTCTCTCTCTCTCTCTCTCTAGTCCAAAGTTTACATTTACAAAGCAAAGATTTTGATGAAAAATTCCGAAAAAAACTTTTTGAGTGCATTTGTCCAGAATATTTCCTGATAAATTTATTAAAAGCGATTGTTGAATTTTTATTTATAAAATAGTACAGTAAAATTCATAAAAGGAAGCGACACCTATTCACATATTCGAAGTATTCACGTATACGAAGAATTTTCGTTCCCGTTCGTCTTCGTACAAGTGAGGATTCACCGTATTAAGAAAAAATAGACGTTTAGCCAGAAATCAGGTGTTCCGACACATTTGCCCAACCCTGTATATAACAAAATAACCTAACTGCAATATTTTGATATTTAATGGTTTTTTGTTTATTAATTTATTTCTGATAATCGAATATACTTAGGTAATCGTATAAATAACAAATTTGACTAACCTTTTATTGGAAATCTGTACACAACACACACGCACCATACAGGACTGTTAGGTTTGCCAGATGAAATTGCTGGCCCAAAAAATCGGAAGATGGCCGAAGAAGCACAACATATCTACAGGAGCATAAATGAAAAATAAACAAAAGCGAGGTCTGGTCACCTTAATTAAATATAAATTTAGATGAACGGATGATGATGCTAATGGTAAAAAAAATGGAACAAACAAGGATATTATTTGATGAGATTGTGATCAGTTGCTAGCAAATTATAGGGCATCACATTGTAGCAGATTTTGCTCCATTATAGTCACATCAGTTATTGCACAAATCCACCTGAAGCTTCGGCACGATGGAAGCAACTTGTTCTGCAGCGATTTTTTTCATGTTAGCAACGGTAAGTAGCTAACTATTAATTGCGCCCGAATTTTGATTCCCTATTTTGGCTTTTGCCTAAAAAAACGTACTAATTGCTCGTCTATGGTAACGTTGTAATAAAGTTGCAATGGGGAACTCTAAGTTCACTAAGATCACAATACTTTCTCGTACTTCGTAACGGAGAAAGTAGAAACACATTCAGACAAATGCTACGGATAACAAAGAAATGGAAATCTTTTGTTTAAATATTTGGAACTTCTTGACACATTGGCTGCCGACAAGTTTTTTTGTAAAATGTCAAAAAAGTTATCTTCGTTTTTAAGTTTTATTTTATAAAATGAGTAAGAAAATGATTATTTAATTCATTTTGATGCATTTTTTAAACGAAATTACGGGTTTTTTATGAATTCACTATCAGTCATCGGTGACTGACGCGGCCCCACTGGAATACTTCAGTGTCAGTCACTGGTGACTGACAAAGCGGTTAACGTGTTAAGGATTTCATTTTTTCAGGATTTTTATTAGGACATTTTTTTCATTACTTTTTGAAGACTTTATTATCACACACTTTTTGGGACTTTTTAGGCCTTTTTGGGCTCTTTCTGAGATTTTTTGAAACTTTTTTCAGTTCTTTTTCCGCACCTTTTTCAGTTCTTATTTCATATTTTTTTATTGGCACTTTTTCAAGAATTTTTTTTCTAAATTTTTTCAGAATATTTTTAATATAATTTTTTTCAGGACTTCTCTGGGATTATTTAAGGACATACTTCCGTAGTTTTTCAAGACTTTTTCAGGACTTCTTTCTTTGGGACTTTCTAAAGTACTTTAAGTCTTTTCGCCAGTACTTTTTAGTATTTTAATAACACTTTTTTGAGAATTTTTGAAGCCGTTTTATAAATTTTTTTAAGCCTTTTTTAGGTCGTTTTTTTGGGTCTTTCTTTTAGGACTTTTATTCAGAATTTTTTTCAGGACTTGTTTGTTTTCAGTATTTATTTTTAGTATTCAGTATTTATTTTAGACTTTTTTGCAGATTTTTTTAAAACTTCTTCAGATTTTTTTAGGACTTTTTTCGGGATTTTATAACGATCCTTCTTCATAAGTAATGTCTAGCGTACTGTATCATATTGTTTTTAACTTTTTTTATTGTTTTTAACTTGTTTTTGTTTGTTTGTCGCAATTTTAAATCTTTAAAATTTAAAATTTAAAATTTAAAATTTAAAATTTAAAATTTAAAATTTAAAATTTAAAATTTAAAATTTAAAATTTAAAATTTAAAATTTAAAATTTAAAATTTAAAATTTTAATTAAAAGTAAAAAAAAAAGCCCGAAAAAAGGTCTGTAAAAAAGTCCTTAAAAGAAATCTCGAAATAAAAGTCCTGAAAAAAATTCTGAATAAAAGTCCTAAAAGAAAGACCCGAAAACGACCTAAAAAAAGGCTTCCAAAAATCTAAAAAAGGGCTTCAAAAATTTAAAAATTTTAAATTTTAATTAAAAGTAAAAAAAAGCCCGAAAAAAGGTCCTTAAAAGAAATCTCGAAATAAAAGTCCTGACGACCTAAAAAAAGGCTTCCAAAAATCTAAAAAAGGGCTTCAAAAATTCTCAAAAAAGTGTTACTAAAAAGTAATGGCGAAAAGACTTGAACAAAGTCTAGAAAAAACTACTTTAAAAACTCCCAAAGAAAGAAGTCCTGAAAAAGTCTTGAAAAACTACAAAGTACTTCTTGAAAAGGTGCCAATAAAAAAATATGAAAAAGAACAGAAAAAAGTCCGGAAAAAGAACTGAAAAAAGTTTCAAAAAAATCTGGCGAAAAGACTTAAAGTACTTTAGAAAGTCCCAAAGAAAGAGATCCTAAAAAAGTCTTGAAAAACTACGTAAGTATGTCTTAAATAATCCCAGAGAAGTCCGGAAAAAAATAAAATTAAAAATATTCTGGAATAATTTAGAATTTTTTTTTAAAAGGAGCCAATTAAAAAATATGAAAAAAGAACTAAAAAAATTTCGGAAAAAGAATTGAAAAAAGTTTCAAAAAATCTCAGAAAGAGCTAAAAAAGGCCTAAAAACGGCCTGAGAAAAGTCCCAAAAAATGTGTGAAAAAAGAAACTGATAATAAAGTCTTCAAAAAGTAATAAAAAATGTCCTAATAAAAATCCTGAAAAATGAAATCCTTAAGAAGTTCCAAATTTTTTTTTTTGGAAAAAGTCCTTAAAAATTCCCGAAGAAAGAAATCCTCAAAAAAAACCTGAATATAAGCTCTAGAAAAACATCCTTGAAAAAGAGTTCAGAAAAAAAATGTTCTAAAAATAGTTCTAATAATAATATATTTACGGGATTCACCCTGTACATTAAAGTATTAATTAGAATATAAAACAAAATATAAAATAAAATATAAATATAAAATATGAAAATACAAAATTTAAAATTTAAAATTTAAAATTTAAAATTTAAAATTTAAAATTTAAAATTTAAAATTTAAAATTTAAAATTTAAAATTTAAAATTTAAAATTTAAAATTTAAAATTTAAAATTTAAAATTTAAAATTTAAAATTTAAAATTTAACATTTAAAATTTAAAATTTAAAATTTAAAATTTAATTTTTGTATTTTATATTTATATTTTATTTTATATTTTGTTTTATATTTTCTTTCTTTTAGGACTTTTATTCAGAATTTTTTTCAGGACTTTTATTTTATTTTTTCGGGCTTTTTTTTAAACTTTTTCAGATTTTTTTTAGGACTTTTTTCGGGATTTTATAACGGTCCTTTTTCAGAACTATTTTTAGAACATTTGTTTTCTGAAATCTTCTTGAAGGACGATTTTCTAGAGCTTTTTTTTATTCAGGTTTTTTTTTCAGGACTTCTTGCAACTTCTTAAGGATTTCATTTTTTCAGGATTTTTATTAAGACATTTTTTCATTACTTTTTGAAGACTATTATCAGTTTCTTTTTTCACACATTTTTTGGGACTTTTCTCAGGCCCTTTTTAGGCATTTTTGGGCTCTTTCCGAGATTTTTTGAAACTTTTTTTCAGTTCTTTTTCCGGACTTTTTTCAATTCTTTTTTCATATTTTTTTATTGGCACCTTTTCAAGAATTTTTTTTCTAAATTTTTTCAGAATATTTTTAATGTTATTTTTTTTTTACTTCTCTGGGATTATTTAAGGACATACTTCCATAGTTTTTCAAGACTTTTTCAAGATTTCTTTCTTTGGGACCTTTTAAAGTAATTTTTTCTAGACTTTGTTTAAGTCGTTTCGCCAGTACTTTTTAGTATTTTAATAAACACTTTTTTGAGAATATTTGAAGCCGTTTTTTGGATTTTTTGAAGCTTTATTTTATGTCGTTTTTTCGGATCTTTCTTTAAATTCAGAATTTTTTTCAGGACTTGTTTGTTTTCAGTATTTTTTTTTTGAGATTTTTTTAAGGACTTTTTTGTAGACCGTTTTTCGGGCTTTTTTAAAACTTTTTCAGATTTTTTTAAAAAAAAATTTCTGAACTCTTTTTCAAGGACGTTTTTCTAGAGCTTATATTCAGGATTTTATTTAGAACAGTTTTTCGGGAGTTTTTTTTTAAGACTTTATCTTTATGACTTTTATCGGAACTTTTTTTTAACACGTTGACCGCTTTGTCAGTCACCAGTGACTGACACTGAAGTATTAAAAAAAATCGTTCAACTTGGACATGATGCCTTTCTGCAGTTAGCGATTCAAATATATTATAGTCACTCAAATTATTTGCACATTCCTGAAATTCTTCTAAACCATTTTTCAGTGCGTATATGGCGATCCACCATTGGTGGCAACTGAGGTAAGAATGTGCGATCCCAAGACCCATTACCAGTACCAACTAAGTAACATTAAGTTGAGAGTGAAAGGCGATACACAGGAAATAAAAATGAAAATCAATTTGTCCAACGACGTAGACGACGAGCCCAACGTAAGTATACAAATGTATGAAATAAAATTATGGATACAAATTTATTAATGACATTGTGAAAGGTGGCACAATATAAAGGAGTAAGTAGTGTTGTCATGGAAACACTCAAAAATATTTTATTTCAGTATGTGGTCGGCGTGGATAGATTTATCGGAACCAAATTGAAGCGGATTTTGAATTTGAAGAATAAGGGCCCCTGCAGCGCCTTGATAGCGTACGGTGGCGACACGTTTCAGGGAGGAGTCAAACAGGCTAAATTTCCGCATCCGGACAAATGCCCTCTCGAAAAGGTAAGGACTTACACCAGTGACGGTTCGCGGGGTTTTTTCTGGTACGGCCGAGGAACAAGAGGTGGTAATACAGATAGGTAGGGTCAGTTGCAGAGATGGCTGGCTGCGTGACCCTACCTATCTGTATTACCACCTCTTGTTCCTCGGCCGTACCAGAAAAAAACTGGCTTACACCGTGACAAAGTGAAGACTGCAAGCTCTGAACGTTTCAGGGCACTTATAATTTGGACTGGTACCGTATCAACTTCGACGGGCTCCCTATGGTGAAGATGATACCCAAAGGAAGATTCCAGGTGAATGCCAGATCGTTCGACTCGAAAACGGCAGAGGAACTGTTCTGCATGGTCATCAAAGTCGATAAAAATTGAATAATAAATTACTCCTCACATTGTTAATAATAAAAAAAACTTAATGCACCGTAAGAGCAAATTTTGCATTGAATCCCTTATGCATTTAATTTGGTGGTGAGTTGATTTACATTACATTATCGACCAGCGACGGCTCGTGGATATTCGGCGGTGGGGCAACGGAAGAAAATTTGACCGAAACAGCAACGAAATTTTTGCTCTATAATGGCTCGTTTACACGTGTTAGGTCAACTAAATTTTAAGTTAATTGTCACGTGTAAACGATGTATTTAGTAACAAGTAGGAAGTTAACGTTTAACGATCTAAACACGACGACTGCTGGAGCAAGAAGAGAGAGTGATGTTTATTTTTCCTAAAGATTCCCCACTCTGTATGTGTACATTAAGTTGCCTATGTTACATTACTAATTACATATTTAAATACATTACAGTAATTTAGTTGTAAGTAAAATAGAATCCAGTCTATTTTTCTAAGCAAGTTGTCTGAGCGCATGCGCCCTGATCCCACTTGACTTGTTACTGGTCACATCTGTGTTTTTATAATAGCAAGGTGGAGTGAAGATACCACTGTAAAATTTGTACAAGAATATATACCTACTACGGGAGTACCTTTGGAATTTTAAAGACAAAAATTACTGAAATAAACAATTGAAACAACAAGCAGTGTCACAAATAATAACAGCGATGGAAATTCCTATTTTTGGTTCAAAGGAAGGTGATTTAAAAATTAAGAGTATCCGCTCCACGTAATCTCAGGAATTAAAAAAATAAAAACATGCACAGATTCTCTGTATAAATCAAATGTGAAGTGGTTTACAATTTTACATGAAGCGCTAAAATCTGTGAATATTGCCGAGGCAAGAAATACACAAGGGAATATGGTGAGTACAGTTTTATTGAAATTATACATATTATTAGATGTTTATTAATGTATCATTCTACTCTGCCAACTGACTGATCCTGCTCCTACGAAATAATCAGCATAATTGTCAGGAATACTGCGTGCATCCCTAGACGAATGATTTTGTGCAGTTCTAGATGGATTCACCAGTCCCTCTGTAGACACATCTCTCCAATTTCCTTCAATAATGCGACCACTACGTGTGTCTTCAAAATCTACTGCTACTTTTTGTTTTGCGAAGCCAATTATGTAAAGCGCAACATGCTTTAATCACTTTAACAATTCTTTCAGGTCCTCTGTGTATGTTGTGTTGCCTAAACGTCGTCACCGACAGCCAAGTGAATTCATGCGTCCAGCCATTGTCACCGAGTTCCTCGTGCCAGCCATCGATCGACGCTAATTAAAAATCCACACCGAATTAACACACCGACTCAAGCGGCTATTTTTCGCCGCGAATGAAACATGCATTATACTCTCGCTGTTTCTTCCGTGATATTCGTCTTGCAAACAAAGTGATAATACATATAATAAATTACAAGCTTTCCTCTGTGTATGTTATGTTGCCTAAACGTCGTCACCGAGAGCCAAGTGAATTCATGCGTCCGGTCATTGTCACCGAGTTCCTACATTTTCCACGCGGGTAAAAAGTGAACAATATGACGCCTTCGTTTTCTTTAACTTTAGTGGTACTGGGGGGGCGAACTCCCCAATATTCATTCGAATATATTCAGTGTGTAACGCATTGGACGGTTACAATTATTCTATGAATTACCGGCAATTTTACATTTTGATGTCGACACATGTCACGTTTAAGTACTGCCAATCGCAACAACTAAAATGTTACCACAAATAGTTTAATAATGAGCAAAACTGTAAAATAAAAAATCTCATTATTAAACTATTTTTGATATAACAAACGGTCGATTGTTAAATTACTCTTACTGGACTTGGCTAGCAATTTCCAGCAAATCGTTTCAAATATTCCATTTTTCGTCCTTATAAATAACCATTATTTGATTTTCAACAATTATGATTAGCTACATTGTATCTAATCGGACATTAAATATGAATTTAGATGAAGAGATGATGCTAATGGTGAAATAATCCTCTAATGAGGATATTAGCCGAGATTGTGATCAGTTGTTACAAAACTATGGGGCAAAAGTCAAGGCCAAAGCTTCACGTTTCTGTAGATGGACCATTTTAGTCACATCAGCCATTGCACAAATGCACCTGAAGCTTCGGCACGATGGAAGCAACTTGTTCTGTCGCGATTTTTTTCATGTTACTCGCAGTAAGTAGCTAGAATAAGTAAGAATAATGGGTAATTACCCTATTAAAACACCCCTCCCCCCCCTTAACACACCACTGGACGCATGCATCCCTTACAATAAGTTTATGCCTCCCTAGGGGGGGGCGCGCTCCATAGGTTGGAATCCACTGCTTTAAGGGCAGGGAATTCGTACGCTTCTTGAAACTTCATATTGTTCTCCAAAAGTTGATCTTGTAAACAGTTAAGAAACCAACAATTATAAATAAAATTAAATTGTTTATGTCTTGAACTATCTGTTATTGTAAAAAAAAACAAATTCTTATTTTTTTGTCATTAATTAGCCTAAAATTGTTTTATAGTAACTTATTTTGAGTTTGATGCATAGATAATTCAATTTAAAGTAACCATACTAAAACTCATCATTATTGATTGCCAATTACTCAACTTCAATAAGAAGTTAGATTTCTTAAAATAGCTTAAAAGTTGTATGCGCGCGACAAAATTTAGTTCAACGCATTCCTCACGAGTAGCGCTCATTCCTTTCTCTCCAATCAGGTCGATGCTGATAACGATAATATATTCAAGAGGGCGTGATTATAGTTCTCGCCTTTGTGTGAGCCACGCATCGTATTTAGCAAAAAAATGGAAAGGGTAGATACGTGATGTTTCCTAGCCCGACTCTAGTTTTGTTCTCTCTTTAATATGACTTCTCATATTCGCTCGTCACATCTGGATACCGTGATCTTAAGGTATTTGGATTGAATATTAGTATATTGTACAACGAGCAAATCAAACGATTTGCTCCACACGCCTACAGCTCGTTCCGCAAACATCGTTCTCGTGATTAATAGCCATTATATGCGAGTTGTACACTGTACTTTGTTCACGAAAATTAAATTCAAAATCAAAATAAAAAAAAACAAAAACAAAATCAAAATTAAAATCGAAATTAATGTTGTAATTACAATTACAATTGAAAAAAAATTAAAATCAGTATGAAACAGGGTAAACAAAATATTATCACAAATCGCGTTATGTAAATTAAAGCATGAATTAGCGTGTTTAATAACCATATTAAACACGCGCATGCGTGTGCGTGTTAAATGTACCCCATTAATGCTGCCCGTAGAATTAAATAATCCGCACATAATAACATTTTCGTGAACAACATTCTTTCAAAAATAGCAAGTTTTACTTGGTACGTTGATTGTCAGCGTGTGTCAACAGTATTACCTTACGCGAAACATCCCCATTTCACCCTTAAAATACAAAATACAAGAATAAATGATGTACAAAATATTTTTTCTTTCGGACATACGAAGCACATCCTCATTTCGAAGACGTTTAACTTTTTGACCTGCAGAATTGATATTCTGCAATATTTTTCCAATTAAATTCGTAGGGGGATGACGCGCGAAATAACCAAATAAAAGTAAAAAAATCACTCACTCGGTGTCACGGCGTCCACAGCTTGCACTCCAGCACTGAAAACAAAAAAAAAGGTATTAAATCCTGTAAACCCGCCAGCAGTAGCGTGATTATAATGAGACAGCAATTTTCAGTCGAGTTATGAATTTTTGAAAATGATTTTTTTTTTCAATACTCGAGTGCAAAAAAATTAAAATTAATATGAAACGCAGTGATAAAATCCTACAAAAAATTAATTCACTTCACAAGACGTCGATCTTTCAAAATAATTTTGGTTTTTGAATGTGCTGCAATTTTCAGTCGGGTTACGAATTTTTTAATTTTGTTTCGAGTACAATAAATTAAAAATTAGTACGAAACGCGGGAAAACAATTCTACAAAAATTCAAATCACTTCACACGATGTCAATCTTTTAAAATAATTTTGGGTTTTGAATGTGTAGTAATTTTCACTCCAACTATGAATTTTGGAAAATTTCTCTTTTTCCAATGTCGAACATTTGAGCGCAAAAAATGAAAAATTAATACCAAACGCGGGAATTTTTTTTTACAAAAATTCAAATTACTTCACAAGACGTCGATCATTCAAAATCATTTTGGTTTTTGAATGTGCTGCAATTTTCAGTCGAGTTATGAATTTTTGAAAATGTATTTTTTCCAATGTCGAACTTTTGAGCGCAAAAAATTAAAAATTAATATGAAACGCGGAAAAAAAATTCTACAAAAATTCAAATCACTTCACAAGACGTCGATCTTTCAAAATCATTTTGGATTTTGAACTTGCTGCAATTTTCAGTCGAGTTATGAATTTTTGAAATTTTTTTTTTCCAATGTCGAACACTCGAGCGCAAAAATTTTAAAAATCAATATAAAACGCAGGAAACAAATTCTACAAAAATTTAAATCACTTCACAAGACGTCAACCTTTCAAATAAATTTTGGTTTTTGAATGTGCTGCAATTTTCAGTCAAGTTACGAATTTTTGAAAATTTCCTTTTTTCAATGACGGACACTCGAGTGCAAAAAATTAAAAATTAATATGAAACGCAGGAAAAAAATTCTACAAAAATTCAAATCACTTTACAAGACGTCGATCTTTCAAAATAATTTTGGATTTTGAATGTGCTGCAATTTTCAGTCGAGTTATGAATTTTTGAAAATTTTCTTTTTTCAATGTCGAACATTTGAGCGCAAAAAATTAAAAATTAATATGAAACGCGGGAAAAAAATTCTACAAAAATTTAAATTACTTCACAAGACGTCAATCTTTCAAAATAATTTTGATTTTTGAATGTACTGGAATTTTTAGTAGAGTTATGAATTTTTGAAAATTTCCTATTTTCCAATGTCAAACATTTGAGCACAAAAAATTAAAAATTAATATGAAATGCGGGAAAAAAATTCTACAAAAATTCAAATCACTTCACAAGACGCAAATCTTTCAAAATAATTTTGGGTTTTGAATGTGCTGCAATTTTCAGTTGAGTTATGAATTTTTAAAAATTTCCTATTTTCCAATGTCGAACTTTTGCGCGCAAAAAATTAAAAATTAATATGAAACGCGGGAAAAAAATTCTACAAAAATTCAAGTCAGTTTACAAGATGTCAATCTTTCAAAATAATTTTGATTTTTGAATGTGTTGCAATTTTTAGTAGAGTTATGAATTTTTTAAAAATTTCTTTTTTCAATGTCGAACTCTCGAGTGCAAAAAATTAAAAATTAATATGAAGCAAGAGAAAAAAATTCTACAAAAATTCAAATCACTTCACAAGACGCCAATCTTTTAAAATAATTTTGGTTTTTGAATGTGCTGCAATTTTCAGTCGAGTTATGAATTTTTGAAAATGTATTTTTTTCAATGTCGAACACTCGAGCGCAAAAAAATAAAAATTAATATGGAACGCTGGAAAAAAATTCTACAAAAAATCAAATCACTTCACAAGACGCCAATCTTTCAAAATAATTTTCGTTTTTGAATATGCAGTAATTTTCAGTCAAGTTATGAATTTTTGAAAATGTATTTTTTTCAATGTCGAACACTCGAGCGCAAAAAATTTAAAAATTAATATAAAACACGGGAAACAAATTCTACAAAAATTTAAATCACTTCACAAGACGTCAATCTTTTAAAATAATTATGGTTTTTGAATGTGCTGCAATTTTCAGTCAAGTTACGAATTTTTGAAAATTTCCTTTTTTCCAATGTCGAACACTTGAGCTCAAAAAATTAAAAATTGATATGAAACGCGGGAAGAAAATTTTACAAAAATTCATATCACTTCACAAGACGTCGATCTTTCAAAATAATTTTGGTTTTTGAATGTGCTACAATTTTTAGTAGAGTTATGAATTTTTGAAAATTTTCTATTTTCCAATGTCAAACATTTGAGCGGAAAAAACTAAAAATTAATATGAAACGCTGGAAAAAAATTCTACAAAAATTCAAATCACTTCACAAGACGTCGATCTTTCAAAATCATGTTGGTTTTTGAATGTGCTGCAATTTTTAGTCGAGTTATGAATTTTTGAAAATTTCCTTTTTTCCAATGTCGAACATCCTCTACATCTTCTACATATCTAAAATTTTTGAAAATTCATAACTTTTGTTCAAATCAGAATGTTTGCAAGAAGTAAATGGTATTAGTTAGTAAATAGTTGCAAAAATATCTGTTAACCTTCACTAGTCTCACACCGTACGGTTGTAGTTGATGGAGAAACGGAATTCGATTATGCCCTTATATGAACCAACCATCAACCGTTAGGATAGAAAAACAATTAGGGCGACATCTATCGTCAAAAATGTCACAATGTACTGAAATTACAATATTTCGGCGATAGATGTCGCCCTAATTGTTTTTCTATCCTATTTTCTGACTTTGAACGGACGTAGCGGCCAAACGAAAAATCCAAATCGAACGCGGTTTTTAAATCTGTGCTCCTAAAAAAATGTATTTAGAAACAAATGAAAATTTTTGATACCTCACTCGAAACATCCCAATTTCACCCTTAAAATGCAAAATACGAGACTACATGATTTTTTGCCTCACGGTACGCATTTGTTCAATATTTTACAGAGTGTATATGGCGATCCACCAATGCAGGCAACTGAGGCAAGAATGTGCGATCCCAAGACCAATTATCAGAATCAACTTAATAACATTATGCTAAGAGTGAAAGGCGATACACAGGAATTAAGAATGAAAATCAATTTGACTAAAAACATAGAAGACGTGGACAACGTAAGTATCCAGCAATACAATTACCAACTGCAAAAATCGCACATTCTTCGAGATTTCAAGATCGCGATTTTGGTTTTTGAAACTGCTTAACTGTCGAACGCATTGTCCAATTTTGATGATTCGAACGTTATTTTGCTCACTTGACTCTCGCTATTTTAAAAAAGTGTGCGTTAAGGGGTTAATCGACTTACTCATAAGTTACCCATCTCTAATACCTAATACCTACACCCACATATTTATATTACAAATTTTCAACAATATGAACTTTATTTTTTTTTAAGAGAGGAGAGAAGATCTTTTATAGACGCCCCTATAGTGGGGCACACAATATGAACTACACCACCAATCCGTAAATATTAAAGCCACACTCAGCTCAAAATCTTTCATTCCAGTATGTGGTCGTCGTGTACAGATTGGTTGGAACTAAACTGAAGAGGATTTTGAATTTGAAAAATAAGGGCGCCTGCAGCGCTCTGATAACATACGGCGGGGACACATTTCAGGGAGGAATCGACCAGGCCAAATTTCCGCATCCGGATAAATGCCCTCTCGAAAAAGTAGGTCTCGCACCGTGACAACGTGAAGATTACAAGCTTTGAATGTTTCAGGGCAATTATTTGTTGGACTGGTACCGCATTAACTTCGACGCGATCCCTTTGATAAAATTGGTGCCCAAAGGAATATTCCAGTTGAACATTCAAATGTTCGACTCGAAAACGGCAAAAGAACTGCTCTGCGTCATCATCAGAGTCGATAAACATTGAATAAGTTACTTTTCATATTAATAGTTAATAAAAAAAAAAACTTAATGTACCGCAAGGGAAAATTTTGTTTTGGATCCTTTGATTTGGTGGTTAGTTGATTTACGTTGCAGCAGTGTTTTTCAACCATTTTGAATATGTGACACCTTTACAAGTTACAAATTCTGGAGACTCCTCAGGACCATAATAAAACAGTATCAGTGATTTTAAAGACTACGTTCCGTTCTCTTCAATGGTTAACATAAAAACTCAAAAGACTAATAGTCTCCACTTAGAAAATGATTTGGTTATTTGCATCCCAAAAATCGAACCACGCTTCGACAAATTATTAAAAGATAAATAGACACAGACTTCTCACTGAAGTTGTAGTGTAGTGATCCATTTACAGGATGTCCACCTTTAAAATTAATTAAAATTTTTGATAATGTGGCAATTTTTCAGTGAGTTATGAATTTTTGAAAATGAATGTTTTAATTTGTCGAAAAAAAATAGAAAAAAAATAAATACTTATATGATAAAATTGCTAAAAATGTTTAATATATTCACAAGATGTCCATCTTTAAAATTATTTAAAATTTTTGAAAATGTATCAATTTTTTCATGAGTTATGAATTTTTGAAAATTAACATTTTAATTTGTCGAAAACTCTAATTAGAAAAAAATCGAAAAAAAATAAATACTTATATGATAAAATTGCTAAAAATGTTTAATACATTCACAAGATGTCCACCTTTAAAATTAATATATTTTTTTTAAATGTGTCAATTTTTCAGTGAGTTATGAATTTTTGAAAATTAATGTTTTAATTTGTTGAAAAAAAATAACGAAAAAAAAATACTCATATGATAAAATTGCTAAAAATATTTAATACATTCACAAGATATCCACCTTTAAGTTTGATTAAAATTTTTGAAAATGTGTCAATTTTTTATGAGTTACGAATTTTTGAAAATTAACGTTTTAATTTGTCGAAAACTTCAATTAAAAAAAAATCGAAAAAAATACATACTGATATGATAAAATTGCTCAAAATATTTAATATATTCACAAGATGTCCACCTTTAAAATTAATCAATTTTTTGAAAATGTGTCAATTTTTCCAAGAGTTGTGAATTTTTGAAAATTAATGTTTTCATTTGTCGAAAACTTCAATAAAAAAAAAATAATAAAAAAAATACATACTGATATGATAAAATTGCTCAAAATGTTAAATATATTTACAAGATATCTACCTTTAAAACCAATTAAAATTTTTGAAAATGTGTTAATTTTTCAGTGAGTTATGAATTTTGGAAAATTAATGTTTTAATTTGTCGAAAAAAAACGAAAAAAAATAAATACTTATATGATAAAATTGCTAAAAATGTTTAATACATTCACAAGATGTCCACCTTTAATATTAGTAATTTTTTTTGAAAATGTGTCAATTTTTCCGTGAGTTCTGAATTTTTAAAAATTAACGTTTTAATTTGTCGAAAGCTTCAATTAAAAAAAATCGAAAAAAAAAATATATACTGATATGATAAAACTGCTCAAAATGTTTAATATATTCACAAGATATCTACCTTTAAAACTAATGAAAATTTTTGATAATGTGTCAATTTTTCAGTGAGTTATGAATTTTTGAAAATTAATGTTTGAATTTGTCGAAAAAAAACGAAAAAAAAATTACTTATATGATAAAATTGTTAAAAAGGTTTAATACATTCACAAGATGATTATCTTTAATGTTAATAAAACAATTTGAAAATGTGTCAATTTTTCCGTGAGTTGTGAATTTTTGAAAATTAACGTTTTAATTTGTCGAAAACTTCAATTAAAAAAAAATCGAAAAAAATACATACTGATATGATAAAATTGCTAAAAATGTTTATTACATTCACATGATGTCCACCTTTAAAATTAATAAAAAATTTTGAAAATGTGTCAATTTTTTCATGAGTTATGAATTTTTGAAAATTAATGTTTTAATTTGTCGAAAAAAAACGGAAAAAAATTAATACTGTTATAAAATTGCTAAAAATGTTTAATACATTCAGAAGATGTCCACCTTTAAAATTAATAAAAAAATTTAAAAATGTGTCAATTTTTCTGTAAGATGAATTTTTGAAAATTAATGTTTTAATTTGTCGAAAAAAAACGAAAAAAAAAACATACTGGTATGATAAAATTGCTCAAAATGTTTAATATATTCACAAGATATCTACCTTTAAAACCAATTAAAATTTTAGGAAATGTGTCAATTTTTTAGTGAGTTGTGAATTTTTGAAAATTAATGTTTTAATTTGTCGAACACTTCGATAAAAAAATTTAAAAAAATACATACTGATATAAAATTGCTCAACATTTTTAATATATTCACAAGATATCTACCTTTAAAATTAATTCGAATTTTTGAAAATGTGTCAATTTTTTCATGAGTTATGAATTTTTGAAAATTAATGTTTGAATTTGTGGAAAAAAAAACGAAAAAAAAAATTACTTATATGATAAAATTGTGAAAAATGTTTAATACATTCACAAGATGTCCACCTTTAAAATTAATAAAAAAATTTGAAAATATGTCAATTTTTCCGTGAGTTATGAATTTTTGAAAATTAATGTTTTAATTTGTCAAAAAAAAATCGAAAAAAATACATACTGATATGATAAAATTGCTCAAAATGTTTAATATATTCACAAGATATCTACCTTGAAAACCAATTAATATTTTTGAAATTGTTTCATTTTTTCAGTGAGTTATGAATTTTTGAAAATTAATGTTTGAATTTGTGGAAAAAAAAACGAAAAAAAAAATTACTTATATGATAAAATTGTGAAAAATGTTTAATACATTCACAAGATGTCCACCTTTAAAATTAATAAAAAAATTTGAAAATATGTCAATTTTTCCGTGAGTTATGAATTTTTGAAAATTAATGTTTTAATTTGTCAAAAAAAAATCGAAAAAAATACATACTGATATGATAAAATTGCTCAAAATGTTTAATATATTCACAAGATATCTACCTTTAAAACCAATTAAAATTTTTGATAATATGTTATTTTTTTAGTGAGTTATGAATTTTTGAAAATTAACGTTTTAATTTGTCGAAAAAAAATCGAAAAAAAAAAAAATACTTGTATGATTAAATTGTTCAAGATGTTTAATATATCACAATATATTTATCTTTAAGATCCATTAAAATTTTTGAAAATGTGTTAATTTTTCAGCGAGTTATGAATTTTTGAAATTTAACATTTTGATTTGACGGTTGTGCATTTTTTCGAGCAACAAAAAAATATAAAAACAATTGCCAAAAACTTAAAATTTTCCAAATATACTCAAAATGAATTCTATTTTATGGTTTTGTAAAAATCAGAAAATACTCACTCACTAATATTATTTCATAGTAACGGTTACAATGTAGCAGTTAGTGAAAATAACGCTTATCATTAAACGGGATACACCCAAAATGAATATGTGGTTAGGGTTAACGATAAGTTGACCAGACGTCCCGATTTTTCGTTTTTAAAAATTTATACTGGTAAAATTAGAAAGCGAGGACCTTCTTTGCTCTTCGCTTCTTCGCCTTCACGTAGAAGACATTTTGAAAATAATTAATTTGGAAAGTTAAGACACTTTGTTTTTTTTTTTTGCTCTACGTTTTTTCGCTTTTATGTAGAATACATTTGAAACTAATGAATTTAGAAAGCGAGGACCTATTTTTTCGTACGTCAATTTTGTTCCACTTCACCAATGTTAAAATCTGGTCACCTTAGTTAACGAGGTCAAAGGTCTGGGGCGTTTTAAGTTCGCAGAACAAACAATTACTACAAACACATATCTTGAAAAACAGGACCAAACAACAACGGTTGCAACAACAAGGAAGAGTGCAGCACCATGCCCAAAATTGAATTTGTTTTTGGCGACTAATCTTAGCGTCATAGCAGAGACATATTAAGAAGAAGAAGAAGAGCCAACATCACTTTGAATTTGGTGTCATTTGACCAAAGAAAATACAATCGGTCAATCAAGACGTTTCAGTCTAGAAAAACTTACATGCATCATCTTCAGGAATTTCCAGGAGTAGATCGTCCCGACGACAATTGGAACTTTTGCGAAATATCCGCAAACAAAAACGCACTCAATGGCAAATTTCTTCGCCGAATGATAATATTCCAAATAAATACGTTCGTTTTCAGTAATTATGATTAGCTACATTGTATCTAATCGGACATTAAATATGAATTTAGATGAACGGATGATGCTAATGGTGAAATAATCTTCGAATGAGGATATTATGGCTGAGATTGTGATCTAATTTTCGTAAATGGGCCGCAGATTTTGGTTTTATTTTAAACACATTAATCCTTGCACAAATACACCTGAAGCTTCGGCACGATGGAAGCAATTTGTTCTGCAGCGATTTTTTTCATGTTGGTCGCAGTAAGTATTAATTAATTTATGCATTAATAGACATTTCTATCATGGTTTTCCATAATTAAACTTATTATTGTAACAAATAAACTAGACAACAACGTCGAAACTCTATTTTTTTTTTTGTAGAGGTTTATATATAACTTCGGTCGTCTCACTTTGTGTAATATTTTTTTATAATAATTAGTCGAAAGGTAGAGAATTTTTTAATTTAGTTAACTTTAATAATAGTATTTAAAATAAATAAAAACATAAGATAATTTTTGTTATTGCATACGAAAAATGTTGTGTGTAATCGATAATAAAATATCAGTTAAAGACTATAAATAAATCAATAAATAAGACAACAAAAATAAATAATTTAAATAAAATTGAAATATTGCAAATATATTGTATACTATTCACAGTTTCAATTGAATTTATATTATTTAGTATTCTTTTTTTATTCTTTATACGTTTTGCTTTATGAATACAATTAAATAGTACATGATCCATTCGGTAATTATTTTCCGAAAAACTAGCCTTGGGATTTTGTTATTTTGGTTGGCCAAAATTGAAGGTCATTGTTTATGTACCAATGGTATTAGGAAGATGTTTACGCGCATAAGGTCGGGCCTACCCTTAAGAAAACGCCGCTTGCCACAAACAGTACTTTCAAGTAAAATTGCCTTGGAGAAGTCAGTGGAGTAATTTGCATCGCTTAATTGGGACAACATTCCGCTTATTTGGGGCAGTCAGTTTAAGATTGCAATATATCTTAATAGCAAGAAAAAATATACTGAAGGAAAAAAAATGTTTTCGTGAAATTTCGAACATTTTCAAATCGCCATAACTCGGCGTATTTTCAAACGATTTTGATGAATCTAAAACTTTGAAGTGTCTTTTTTAAAATCATGTATGCGAACTTAAGCGTAACCCCTTCCGCCCCCCTCTAGTGCTCCTGTGAAAAAAAAAGTTTTTTTCTGAAAACCATGTCCAACTTTGACGATGTCTATGGAGTTGGAAAAATTTTGTCGACTCGATCCACCATAAAGGCAATAAAACTATGGTTGCCTTGGTGACAAAAAATTGTTCTAGAGCAACAGAATTTTAGTACCAAAGAACGCAAAAATTACATTTTTTTAATTCCAACATATAGATAATCCTCTGCAATAGCGACACAACTCAAAATCTGAAAATTTTCAGGAGAACGATTCAAAACTCTATTACTTATATACACTGGTGGAAAAAAAATGAAACACTTGAAATTCGAGAAATTTCGACCATTTTCAAACCGCCATAACTCGGCGTATTTTCAATCGATTGTGATGAATCTTTGAGGGCGAAAAATTTAAAGTGTCTTCTTTAAAGTCATGCATGCGAACTTAAGCGTAACCTCTTTCGCCCCCTCTACCGCCCCTGTGAAAAAAATGTTTTTTTTTCAGGAAACCATGTCCAACTTTTACGAAAAAATTTGTCGACTCGATTCACCATAAAGGCGTTAAAATTTGATCAAGTCCCTACGCAGGACTCGAAAAACGAAGTTACTGCGACGATTTGGCACCAAGTTATGGGTGTTTGAAAAAAAGTGCATTTTGAGGTTTTTCGCAAATAACTCAGTGACCTTTCAACCAAATTGGATGATTCTTTCGGGAAAAAATCCCATTTTGGCTCTACTTTAAGGGGGCAAACTCGGATTGGAATGATCCCTTTTCGAACCCTTCAACCCGCGAACAAAAAACACGTTTTTGGGCAAAAAAAAAACGTCCTACTTTGGCAACGTGTACCGAGTTGGAAAAAATGTGTCGACTTGATCCAACAAAAGGGCATTGAAATGTATTCAATTACCTGCGCAGGAGTCAAATAACGAAGTTCCTACGACGATTTGGCACATAGTTATGGGTGTTTGAAAAAAAGTGCATTTTGTGGTTTCTTTATTTTTCCGTTTGGAGAGGGGTAGGGTAGTTTATCCCCCACTCTTTTTGAGTGGGGGATAAACCCTCTCAAAGAAGACACATTTTGGTTTGATTTCTCAAAGATCGTCGAAATCGGTTGGATAGAAGCCGAGATGGCCGTTTGAAAATTACGCTCTACGGAGTATTTTTAAAATTAGTGATGTGTAGTTGTTTCACATAAAAGCAAACACTTTTAGCTACATGATCCGAACCAAAACTGAAAAAAATGAAATTTTGAGTTATTGCAGAGGACAATCGATATGTAAAATTTACAAATATAATATACAATGCGCTTTTTTTATAAAAAAACATATGGATTTACATGTTAAAACTTCTACGCCTGTAAATGGTTCTTCTCTTGCGAATTTCAGTATCATTTTGGCACCCTTTAAGTTCACACCTCCCTGACCAACTTGGAAAAGTTTTTAAAATGAAAAAGTCGAAAATATTAAAGGAATTAACGAAATAAATTAGTTATGTATATACGGTTGCCTAGAATTACCTTCAAGATTTACATGTTAAAACTTCTATGCCTTTTAATGATTTTTCTCTAGCGAATTTTAGTATTATCTTTAGCAGACTTCAAATTTACACCTTCCTGGACGACTTTAAATAGTTTTTAGAATAAAAAAAGTAGAAATTATTAAAGAAATGAACGAAATAAATTAGTTATGTATATACGGTTGCCTAGAATTATCTTCAAGATTTATATTTTAAAACTTCTATGCCTTTTAATGATTTTTCTCTAGCGAATTTTAGTATAATTTTTAGCAGACTTTATATTTACACATTTCTGAACGACTTTAAATAGTTTTTAGAATAAAAAAAGTCAAAATGATTAAAGAAATGAACAAAATAAATTAGTTATGTATATAAGGATCTCTCGCCCAGAAATTCTATTTTTCTGACCATTGTAAGTTTGATGTAATATACAGGGTATCCCATTTTAAATTGGCACCCCAAATATCTCGAAACCTGAGCAACATGGCAAAATGTTCAAATGAAAGTTGTAGGGTTTGAAGGGCGACGTATGCTAGTGACCTTGAAAATGACCTTGGCGTTAATTTTCAAGGTCAAACGAAGGTCAACTTTCATTTTTCAAATGGAACTCCCCATTTTTTATTGCGGGATCGTATTCTACAGGAAAAAATACAAACTTTTTGTAGGAAACGTTTTATTGAAAATACTTTTTTTAAGAGTTTTTTTTTATGAATTATTATATATACTAATTAAGTAAGAAAAGTTTGACAGCCCAGGAAAAACCACTATAAAGGGGCCCCGGCCAACCGGCACAAAAAATTCGCCCAAAAATATAAGGAGGATTTTGAAAATAACATCCCCAAAACTCACCCTTAAAACGGGGGGGATAGGGTTAAACCTCACCCCTTGTCGGGGCCTTATTCGGTAAAATTTTGTTAGTTTTTGCGCGCAGATCGACTCCCAGATAACCGGGCAAGGTTTGAAAACCGGTCCCGTCGTTTCGTTTCACTCCCACCCCCGGGGAGGATTTTTCAAACGCAGATTTTCGATTTTTGCACGTTTCCAAAAAAAAAAAAATAACTCCTCCGTAACCGCCGGAGCTGGACAATCCCGGTATGTCTTCAAATAATCTTAAAGAAAATATCTAAAATTGATCGAGCCATTTTTTTGAATTTTTGCCCCGTTTCCGAGTTATGATTTTTTTTAAACCGGGTAAAAAAAAATATTTTTTTCTTCTATTAAGGACGTATTTTTTTTCTTTTCAAGTGGAAAAGCTGAAACCTTCAGGGATGGCAGAAGGGATAATTGGCTTTCATTGAGAATTTTTTCAAAATTTTTGGATCCACCCCTACGCGCCTACCAACGCCACCAACCCAGGGGGTGGTTCGGTTTTCTTCTTTTAAGGACGAATTTTTTTCTTTTCAATCCGAAAAGCTGAAACTTTCAGAGGTGACAGGAGCGATGACTGGCTTTCATTGGGAATTTTTTTAAAAATTTTGGAACCACCCCTACGCGCCATTTGTACCCTCTGGGTTCGATTTTATTTTTTTAAGGACGAATTTTTTTCTTTTAAAGTCGAAAAACTGAAATTTTCAGAGATGGCAGAAGATATTTTTTCAAAATTTTTGGAACTAACCCTACGCTCTATTTGCACCCCCTGCGTTCGTTTTTTCTTCTTTTAGGGACGATTTTTTTCTTTTAAGTCGGAAAAATGAAACTTTCAGGGATGGCGAAAGGTATTTTGTCAAAAAATTTTGAACTACCGCTACTCTCCATTTGCACCCCTGGGTTCGTTTTTTTTTTCTTTTAAGGACGGGTTTTTTTCTTCTAAAGTCGAAAAACTATCAGGGATGCCAAAAGATATTTTTTTTTAAATTTTGAAACTACCCCTACGCACCATTTGCATCCCCTGGGTTCGTTTTTCTTCTTTCGAGGACAAATTTCTTTCTTTAAAGTCGAAAAGCTGAAACTTTCAGGGATGGCAGAAGATATTTTTTCAAAATTTTTGGAACCACCTGAACCACGAACCCTGGGTTCGTTTTCTTTCTTTTAAGGACAATATTTTTTCTTTTCAAGTCGGAAAGCCAAAATTTTCAGGGATCGCAGAGGATATAACTGGCTTAAAAAAAAATTGAAATAAAAAATTTAAAATAAAAAATAAAAAATTAAAAATTAAAAAATTAAAAATTAAAAATTAAAAATTAAAAATTAAAAATTAAAAATTAAAAATTAAAAATTAAAAATTAAAAATTAAAATTAAAAATTTAAAATTTAAAATTAAAACTTGAAGATGAAAAATGAAAATTAATTTAAAAAAAAGTTTTTCATTGATGGCGCAGCGCAGCAGAGTCGTCGTCCGTCACCAATTTAATCTTAATTTTGATAGGCCCCGCGTGGACGATGGCGCAGCGCAGCGGAGCCGTCGTTCGTCACCAGTTACTTTTCTTACATTTTCACATTTCACAATTTCACATACATCAAACTTTAGCCTAGGAAAAACTAGTTTCGACTAAATCAGCGCGGGAAAAATTCATCGCAAGGAAAATTCAACGCACGAATATTCTTCGCAAGAAATTACATCGCAAATGTCATTTTTAAATATTTAAAATCGCGCTAGGATTGTTTGATATTTTTAGAAGATGAATATTCTTGCGATGAAATTTCCCTACGATATTTTTTTTTTCTGATGAATTTTCTTGCTATGTTGTATTATCTCACGATGGATTAATTTTCCATGCAAATAACTTTCCTACGATGAGTTTTTAGTGAACCTTAAAAATCTCACTGATTGCATTTTCTTTCAATATTTTTCAGTGTGTTTATGGCGATCCACCATTACAGGCAACTGATGTGAGAATGTGCGATCCCAAGGCCAATTACCTGTTTCAAATAAATAACATTAAGCTAAGAGTGAGGGACGATGCACAGGAATTAAAACTGAAAGCCGTTTTGGGTAAAAGCTTAGACGACGAGAATAACGTAAGTAAAATGTATAAAATAAAGTTATGGATTCTTTGTTTTAAAGGAGTCAAATTAAATGCTTATAATGACAAAAAATAAGTAGGAAATTAAATTTCTGTTGAGTAATAGCTGTAGTAGCGGACATCGTAGCTAGTAGTTCAGGCCTTTTCCGTGATTTAAACAGCGACATTCTTCGGGGACGATTTTTGCTTACAGTATTAAAAACCATATGAGACGTGTGGGGGTAACGTTTGCGCAGAGTGAGAAAGTATTCGGAGAAAGCGAGAAAATTGAATTTAAAATGGTCATTGCGCAACGCGTCTCGAGTGCTTGGTACAACTGTAACACAGTAACACCTATGACTCACACATCATACGCATCTATTACCGTACCAAAATCTCATGGCAAGTTGCGCAGTGACCATCTCAAATTTCAGAGAGGAGACGCGTATTAAATTCTCCAGATGGAGACGTTCTCCGATGTTCGTCGCGCGTTCTCCGAATACTTTCTCACTCTGCACAAACTTTAAGTTTTTGAACAAAATAAATAAAACATGCAATATATCGCTAAAAACATTTGTTTGACAATAAATTATCCACTATTTTAATACCTTATTTTACTTTATAATATAATTATTGTCCACCAGGACGCTACTGTCTATAGAGCGGCACGCGGTCACCTATTTAAATTCACCTTAAAATACTTTTTTTCTTTATATCTACGAGGAGTACGCAGAAAATTTTTGGTGCATGAATTTTGAAACACCCTGTATAAGTTATACAAAACAAAGTTAAAAGTGTTTTATTATACTATTTATTTATTCCAGTATGTGGTCAGCGTGGATAGACTCATAGGAAACAAAATGAAGCGGATTTTGAATTTGAAAAATAAGGGCGCCTGCAGCGCTCTGGTGACGTATGGCGGAGCGACATTTCAGGGAGCGATCAAGCAGGCTAAATTTCCTCATCCGGATAAATGTCCTCTGGAAAAAGTAGGTCCCACACGAAACGACACAGTAAAAATTACAAGTTTCGAATGTTTTAGGGCACTTTTAATTTGGACTGGTACCGCATCGACTTCGATGCGATCCCTTTGGTAAAACTGGTACCCAAAGGAACCTTCCAGTTGAACGTTCAAATTTTTGACTCGAAAACCGCAAAGGAACTGGCCTGCGTCATCATGAAAGTCGACAAAAATTAAATAATAAATTACTTCTCACATTGTTAATAATAATAAAGAAAAAAACATAATGCACCGTAAGGGTAAATTTTGTATTGAAACCTTTATTAATTTAATTGATTTAGTAGTGAGTTCATTTATGTTACATTATGCCAAGTATGTAGACAAATAGTGTTCATAATGAGCTCTTGGACTTGAAAAAAAAATTGAAAAAATTTTTTGAAGAAAAATTTTTTAAATCGTTTTTTATGCGTTTCCAGTCGACGCCAATCCTTTTCAGGAGTTTTTTGTGATTTTCTAAAAATGTAAAATATTAAATATTTGTTTAGGATTTTTTTTAATGACTTTCTTAAGACTTTATTTTCAGGACTTTTTTCATGATATTTTTTCAAGATTTTTCAGAGCCTCTTTCAAAAGTCATGAAAAAGGCCGTGAAAAATCCTGAAACAATATCGTGAAAAAATTCCAAAAAGTGCTGAAAATAGAGAGAAAAATCCTGAGCAAATATTTTTGAACAAAACATTTTCAAGATTTTTTTCAGCACTTCTTGCTTCAGGACTTTTTTAGGGACTGTTTTTTGGGTCTTTTTTAAATACTTTTTTCAGGACCGTTTTATAGAAATTTTATAGGGAATTAATTTTCATGACTTTATTTTTAAGACTTTTTCAGGAATTGTTTTCAACAGTTTTTTTTAGGACTTCTTTAGGATTTTTTTTTCCAGGACTGTTTTTGAGGACTTTCTTATTAGGTATTTTTACAGGACTTTTTGTTCAGGACCTTATTTTTAGGATTATTTATCATTTATTTTTCAGGTCTTTTGTCAGGCCATTTTCAGGATTTTTAAATGTTGTTTCTATCTCAAGTCTTTTCAACGGCCTTTTTCAGGACTTTTTAAAAGCCTTTTTCTCAAGACACTTTTTAGGATTTTTCTTTTCACGACAATTTTGTTCAGAACTTTTATTAGGAAGACTTCTTTCAAGTCTTTTCTAAAAATGCCGTGAAAAAATCCTAAAAATGTCCTGAAAATAAAGTGTTAAGAAAGTCCTCAAAAAAATCCTGAACAAATATTTTTGAACAAAATATTTTTAGGATTTTTTCAGCACTTCTTGCTTGAGGAGTTTTTTAAGGACTGTTTTTAGGACCTTTTTTGGGACATTTTTAAATAATTTTTCAGGACTTCTGTTTTAAAGAAATTTTATGGGGGATTAATTTTCATGATTTTATTTTCAAGACTTTTTCAGGAATTGTTTTTAATAGTTTTTTTAGGACTTCTTTAGAATTTTTTTTCCAGGACTGTTTTTTAGGACTTTCTTATAGGTATTTTTACAGGAATTTTTGTTCAGGACCTTTTTTTGGGCTATTTTTATCATTTAATTTTCAGGTCTTTTGTTTTTTGCCATTTTCAGGATTTTTAAATGTTTTTTTTTTTCAAGTCTTTTGAAAGGCCATTTTTTAGGACTTTTTCTCTGAACTTTTCTCAAGACACTTTTTAGGATTCTTCTTTTAATGACAATTTTGTTCAGAACTTTTATTAGGACGGCTTAAAAATGTCGTGAAAAGAATCCTAAAAAAGTCCTGAAAATAAAGTCTTAAGGAAGTCCTTAATAAAAAGATTCTCAGGATTTTTTTCATCACTTCTTGCTTCAGGACATTTTGAGGACTGTTTTTTAAGACCTTTTTTGGGAATATTTTAAAATACTTTTCAGGACTTTTGTTCCAAAGAAATTTTATAGGGAATTAATGTTCATGACTTTATTCCTTTCAGGAATTGTTTTCAACACTTTTTTCAGGAGTTCTTTAGGATTTTTTTCAGGATTGTTTCTGAGGACTTTCTTATAGGTCTTTTTACAGGACTTTTTGTTTAGGACCTTTTTTAGACTTTTTAAGGATTCTCTATCAGGACCATTTTTCAGGGCCATTTTCCTGTTTTTTAAATGGTTCTTTTTTCAACTCTTTCGAAGACTTTTGAAAGGCCTTTTTGTCCGGACTTTTTAGGATTTATCTTTTAATGACAATTTTGTTCAGAACTTTTATTAGGACTTCTTCCTTCAAGTCTTTTTTTAAGGCTCTCTTTTCGACTTTTTTAGTACCTTGCTTTTAAGACATTTTTCGGCACGGCTCTTTTCATGATTTTTTATCAGGTCTTTTTGAAGGACCTGTTATACAAGAGATGTTTTTGTCAGGACTCTTTTTCTGGAGTTTTTATCAGGACTTTTTTTAGGAATCTTTTGTTTAAGAGTTTTTCAGGTTTTCATTCCTTAGGACTTTTTCAGGGCTTTTTTGAGAAATATTTTTTCAGGACTTTAAAAAAAAATGTGATTTTTGTATAATTAAAGACATTTTTCGATTTTCATGACTTTTTTCGGGACTCTTTTTCAGGACCTGTTTTTCAAGACATGTTTTTATCAGGACTCTTTCAGAGTTTTTATCAGGACTTTTTTTGGGAATTTTTTGTTTAAGACTTTTTTCGAATTTTTATTCCTTCGGACTTTTTCAGGGCTTCTTTCAGAAAGGCCCTCGGGAACGAAAACTTGGATTCTACACCACAAGCTACCCACATTAAATAAGGAATTTTTGTGAGGGCCAACGTAACAGCCGACTGGACTAGAGGATATGCTAAAAGCTCAAATTTCTGGCGTGCCTTGATGCGAATACATTAAACGCGACGTCAAGGTATAAATCAGTCAAGAAGATTGTTTACTAGACCACTCCAGACTCACCCGGATGGACCATAATTTATTCAGTTTTATGCAATTATTAAAACACTCTCCAGTTCTTATCTTAACAATCCTCGCCGGTTTAAATAAACCGTCGTTAAATTACAATTGCAAATGGCATCGAGATGTCATCTGCCGACCTTGCCTTGTAATTTGCGGTTGACAAGTGTTCACGCTACAACAGAACACGTATTTATTTATTTATTTATTTGTGTGTGTGATTTTTGGAGAATTTCGAACCCCGGGGCGCTGTCATAAATTAGCGAGAAGACGACCGGCAGGCGCCGATTCGAATTCCCGAGAAGGTCGTCATTCGGCCTTCCTCAAGAACGCCAAACACGTTGGTCGAAAAGGAAGAAAAAAAAAACGGCGAGGATTATACGCGAAGAAGCGAGTTCAACGGTTAAGCGTGCAGCGAAAATTTGCATAACGCGAAAACATTCCAGGCGATACGGATGTGCCGAGTATTCACGTGTAAACGAGATGCTTAAAGTTTCCCAAAAATTTGTAATACATTCCTTTATCGAATCGATCTTCTGAAGATGTGCGGTGGACAGAATTCTACTGCTGTAAGGCATTTCTTTATCGAAGCTCTGTGATCTTCTGAAGATGTGCGATTGGCGAAATGTTACTACTTCATGAAGTGAACTAGTTTTGTGACTCGTAAAACTTTTGTAACCTCTTCAGGGAAGGAAGCACATAGTTTTGTGAAGCCAAAACTTTACTAACCTCACTTCAGGGATGGAAGCGTATTTGTGTCAGTTTCATATTAATCGAATAGGTTTTATTGTATTGACATTATCCAATCCCAAGCTCTGATAACTACTACAGGTGTGCATTTCCATGTCACTCCTGTTCAGTCCTACTGACGAAGTACACATTATTTTTCAAAAGATGATAAAATTTGTCTGAAGAGGTTAAGCTTTCATTAAACTAATCACAGTTGATTCGAATATTTTATATACATTTTGGACATAGTCGTTACAAGAATCAAGGATAGTCCGAAGCAGCGGCAGCTCGTGGAGGTTCGGCGAGGAGACTACGGAAGAAAATTTTACTAAAACAGCAGCCGAATAGTGTAGTAAGTAGTGCAGAACACGAGCCTCCTCTACGAATATCCACGAGCCACCACTGGCCTAAAGAACAAAATCTCAATAAATTAAAGCGGACTTTGGTCAACGAATAAAATAAGAAAGAACAAGATGGAAGATTTTTTTTTCTGGAAACAGATTTTTTTCCTTATGTAATTTGGAAAGGGGATAATAAATCAAATTTAATTACAAATGGTTGAATTTCAAGTCCTACTAATTTCTTTTCAAAGAGAGGGAGTTAAGGCCGAACGCCCGCCTCCGAAATAGTTTTTCCCATTTCAAAGCCGCATTTTTTAACAAAAATCATCGAATTTTACGTTAAAATTAATAAAGAAACCTTCTTCAGATCGCTATTTCTATTAAATCATCAAGATATTTTTTTCCTTTAGGCGATTTGTAAATTTAATTTATAAATAAAATTTTGTACTTTCGAATACAACTATTTATCAACTTATCATGGAGATAGAGTTAGGGCCATACGCCCGCCTCCGACCTAGTTTTTCCCATTTTACAAACAAAAACCATCGAATTCAACGTTAATAGCCAATTAACACACGAGTTGGTTACAAGATTTTTCCGTTGTTCGTAACTTAGATCAACATTAGAAATTGGATTAGAGAAAATCCAAACAAAACAAACAAATAAACTTGCTATTAAGCCCTTTGCAACAATATCTAGCTAGGGCATTCAGCCACAACCGATGTATAGTATTTAATAATTCATTTAAGTAAAATGAGAAGAAAGACTAAATATATCCAGGGACCCGCACGGCCATTTTTCGTGTTAAAAAAGTAAAAAAATGACCGCCCGGACGGGACTCGAAGGGTCTAGAGGCCAGACCTCTACCCACTAGACCACCGCGGCCCTAGAAATCGTTCATTAATGAAAATCGTTCATTAACGAAAAATCGTACATTAATGAAAATCGTTCATTAACGAAAAATCGTTCATTTATGGGGGTCATTAATGAACGGTTTTTGATACATTTGAGTACATTAAAGTTAGCCATTAACCGACGAGCAACGGAAAAATTATTAAGATCGCAACAGAGCTATTTTTGATTAAATCATCCAAAAGTATCATTTCGAAAGGGTGAATCTAGAGGACCCCCAGATATATAAAATAGTTAAATGAACAAAATGGTGAATTTTTCCCAGGAATTGTTCTTAGAATTCGACATTTACCGTGCCAGACACTTGGAATTTTCTCAGAATACAGATTTATTCGTAATAACAAAAATCGCTACGATAGAAAACATTTTTTATATGAAGAGTTAAAGTTAAACGCCTGCCGCCAAAATTGTTTTTCTCATTTAAAAGCCCAATTTTTGAATAAAAATCACCACTAGAAAGTAAATTTGAAAAATCAAAAAAAGACTTTTTACAAAAATTGCTCTAGAAACTCTATATTAGTTGCGACAGATGCATGACACTTTGATAATAGAATCTGGAGTTCCATGCCTTTCCAACTGCCCAAATTATCGAAACGTTTTTGCAACAAATTTAGTGAACGAAAAATTTCTTTTTTTTAATTGCTCTGGAAGTTCCACATTTACTGCGACAGATGCTTGAAATTTTGACACATGAATCTTGAATAACGTACTTTTATAATTGCATGAAGAAAATGATCCGAACTTTGTAGTAATAAAAATGGCTGCGCTGGAAAGTAAATTTGAAAAATCAAAAAAAGACTTTTTAACTTTTTACAAAAATTGCTCTAGAAACTCTACATTAGTTGCAATAGATGCATAAAACTTTGATCATCTGGAGTTCCATGCCTTTACAACTGCCTAAATTATCCAAACGTTTTTGCAACAAATTTAGTGAACGAAAAATTTCTTTTTTTTTTAATTGCTCTGGGAGTTCCACATTTACTGCGACAGATGCTTGAAATTTTGACACATGAATCTTGAATAACGTGCTTTTAAAACTGCATGAAAAAATGATCCGAACATTGTAGTAATAAAAATGGCTGCGCCAGAAAGAAAATTTGAATAATCAAAAATGCAATTTTTCGAGAAACTCTATATTTATTGTGACAGATGCATGACATTTTGACAATATAATCTAGAGGTCTATGCCTTTACAACTGCTTAAGTGATCCAAACATTTAAGCAACAAAAATGGCAAATTTAGTAAATCAAATATTCCTTTTTCTAAAAATTGCTCTGGGAGTTCCACATTTACTGCAACAGTTGCTTGAAATTTTGACAGATGAATCTTGAATAACGTGCCTTTATAATTGCGTGAAAAACTTTATCCGATGTTTGAAGTAATCAAAATGGCTGCCGAAATGGTAAATTTTGAACGATCAAAAATTCACTTTATATCAAAAATTGCTCCGGAAACTCCATATTTGTTGCGACAGATGCACGGCATTTAGACAATATAATCTAGAGTTCCGTGCCTTAGCAATTGCCTCAAATGAAATTATTCAAAATTTTCACCAGTAAAAATGGCTTTGCTAGAAAATAAATCTTGGTGATCAAAAAAATTCTTTCTCTGGAAATGGCTCTAGGAATTCCTCATTTACTGCGACAAACGCTTGAAATGTTCAGATGAATCTTGAATACCGTTCTTTTGTAACTGTTGAAAAATTTGTACAAAATATCAGATACAATGTCATTTATAAAAAAAAAACAGGAGGGAACTAAGGTTGGAACCTTAAGGGATCCCACGAGTAGGAGTAAACCTGCAAGACCTGAATTGATTTCTGTTATACAAGTATGATTTAATAAGATCCATGCTTTTGCAGCTGCCTAAATAAAATTATCTAAAATTTTCAGCAACAAAGCAAATTTTGATTATCGAAAATACTCATTTCCTAAAAATCATTTTTGGAATCCCAATAATGAAATATTATCATTTTTTTTTTAAATTTTTGCCAAGGTTTCGTTCGTTGTAGGAAATCAATGCGATGAATGGTTCGGTTCCTACTTGGGCGAGTGTGTTTTTTTTTTGTAATTACCATTTCTTTATTGTTACACGTTATCGGAAGTATATTTTTTACCTCTCGTTGTTCAAAGACGTCGTCGAACGTTCATAAGTTCAAGGGCCGACCGCTATCGCTTCCTGTTTTCGTGCGTCGTATTCTTTTTGTATTCTTTCTATTAGGAAGTAATCTGCGCAAACCGTCGAACAACCTTTAGAACTTTGTTAATAATTAACGAGGAAAATGTCATGAGAGTCATGAGAATAAAGGTAAAGAGTAGATTGTAACCGAGAGAGAAATCGGCATTAAAATTAAGAGAAAGCGGCAGTTGTTAATGCCTAGGCACTAAAAATGTTGCAAATTGGGTTGCATACGACATCCAGATCCATGAAATTAATGTTAGGATTTATAACGTCTTTATGTTATCTACGTAAAGATAACAACTCTAATGTTATATTAAATATTACCCGGATAAAGTTGAAGAATTAATGGACGTTCGTTTTTGGCAGACATTGACCAACGTTTGCTTTAATTTGTTGAAGGCACCGTATTACAGGAGATTTCCTTTTGATGATTTAATAAAAATAGCTCTGTAGCGATCTGAAGAAGATTGCTTTGATAATTTTAAGTTAAAATTCGATGATTTTTGTTCAAAAATGCGGATTTAAAATGGGAAAAATTATTTCATGGGCGGGCGTATGGTCTTAACAGTAAGACTCGAAAGTACAACCATTTGTAATTAAATTTTATTTATTATTCCCAGAAAAAAATTATGTTTCCAGAAAATATACCTTCCTTCTTGTTCTTTATGATTTGTATCCCAATACCCAATGCTGTCTTGATTAATATAAACCTGGTTTAGATTGTAAGTTATTCAAAACACAAATATAATAAATTACATGTGTAGCTCTGATACTTCCATTGATTATGTAACAGACGTAACACAATTCCAGTTTTTTTTTTCGATCGTACGTTTCCATTTTTCATTGTATGCAAATAAATACAACTGTCGATTGTACTAAGAAAAAAAATGGAAAATTAATGTCAGGGAATTTTGGCAATAAATAAAACGGTACGGATGGGAAATAAGTTGACATCTACCATGAAAAAGTTGGTTGTTTCGGTTGTTTGTTTACGGGTTTACTATAAGGATGACATTTACGTTTAAAAATTGACCCTGATTTTAATTACCGGCCAAAATAACAATAATATTAATAACGCGGATTAGCGTTGATATTTTGATATTTTTTTTTTAAATTTGTTAATCTCGCGTTCGGTTTTATTTATTGCCCGAGATCCAGTCGGCGCTTTTTTTTCACAGCGGGCAGATCTAGAATTTCCATAAAAGAGGAGTTATGAATATTTATTATGCTCCTCGTGTGAGTGTGTGTTGACGCAGACGGGCACAACAATTCCTTATTATCTGATCGATGTTGGTTGGTTCTGAGTAACGCACCTATTTTTTTGAAAAGTCAATTTTTTTGTTTATTCATGTCCATAATGTAAAGAAATTAATCACAGTCCCCTCTGAATTCTTTTCATAGACAATTTTCCATTGAAAAATAGAAACCTACAAGAAAACTAAATGAAACGCAGTCGCTTGTGAATTTTCTTCGAAGTTGTCATTATGACAGTTAACGTCAAAAATTTTGAGGTTAATGCAGGGTGGCAAATATTCATTGAAAAATAGAAAGCTATAAGGAAAATAAATTAAAGGCAGTCGCCTGTGACTTTTGTCATTCTGACAGTTAATGTCAAAAATGTTGAGGTTAATGTAGGGTGGCAAAGTTTTATGATTCAATTTTTCATTGAAAAATAGAAACTTACAAGGAAAATAAATGCAGTCGTCTGTGAATTTTCATCGAAGTTGTCATTCTGACAGTTAACGTCATAAATGTTGAGGTTAATGTAGGGTGGCAAATTTGTATGATTCAATTTTTTTTATTGGAAAATAGAAACCTATAAGGAAAATAAATTAAAGGCAGTGGCCTGTGAATTTTCTTCGTAGTTGTCATTCTGACAGTTAATGTCAAAAATGTTGAGGTTAATGTAGGGTGGCCAATTTGTATGATTCAATTTTCCATTGAAAAATAGGAAGCTACAAGGAAAATAAATTCAACGCAGTCGCCTATGAATTTTCTTCGTAGTTGTCATTCTGACAGTTAACGTCAAAAATGTTGAGGTTAATGTAGGGTACAAAATTTTTATGATTCAATTTTTCATTGAAAAATAGAAACCTACAAGGAAGCGGTTGTGGAACGGATAGCCTAGTTGCTAACGTCAAAACAAATTTCAATGCACTGAATAAAAGTTAATCTGTTATGATTGTATTATCCGAGGCAGTGGCGGCTCGTGGAACATGTTGATGGTAGAGCCACTTTTACAATTTATTGAATGAAAGATGGAAATGACAAATTATGCAAATTAAATACCGGCCAAAAAATCAAAAATTTGGACATAAAAATCAATCACGTTAACAATCCAAAGTATAGACCAATAAAAAATACGCTCTTAATTAAGGTGAAAACCTAAAATATAAGCACGAAAAAACGAAAATTTGACAAAAAAAAAATCGCGGACTGGATCAGATGCAGACCAAAAATCCGAAAATTTCACGAAAAAAAAATAAAAGGTTTAACCAAAATAAAAATATTTAGGGCAAAAAAACTCTAAAATTTGGAACGAAGAAATAAAAAATACAGTTCAAAGATCTAAAATATAGGCAAAAAAAACAAAAATGCAGGTCGAAAAATAAAAAATGCAAACCAAAAAAATTTAAAAATCAAGGAAAACAAAAATATGTTGCCATTTTCAGCCCCCAAAATTAGTCATTAGCTCAAAATATGTTGCCGACCAGAAACTCGAAAACGGCAGTCAAAAAGAAACCAAAAAAGTAAAAAAATTCGCCCATAAAAAATTATAATTCAAGTTAAAAAATCTAAAATGAAGGGAAAGAAATCAAAAACTGTACAATTTTTTTTTTAAAGTCGCGTATGAAAATCAATCATTTAGGTTAAAAAAATCTTAAAATCGACCAAAAATTCGATCCTAAAAATAAAAAAAATACGAAAATTTTAACAAACAAATCGAAAATTTAGAAGAAAATTTAGGGTAAAAGATCAAAAATTTAGACCAAAATATCAAAATCCCGAAAAATGAAAACAAAGAGATTGAAAATTCAAGTACCAAAATTGTCATTTTCACCACTCGGGGTGACTAGTCCCAGAAAACAAAGGAATAAACTCAAAATTTGCTCTGTAGTGGAGGAAATTTGCACTCAATGTTTTGAAAAATTGTAAAAAATTATTCACTTGCAGAATTAGCTCTTAATTAAGGTAAAAAGCAAAAATATAAGCAGAAAAAATCGAAACTTTACACAATTATCGAAAATTCGCGGTTAAAAAAATGCAGACCAAAAATCCGAAAATTTCAACAAAAATCAAAAAGTTACAAAAATACAGGTAAAATAAATAATATTTAGGGCATTAACTCTAAAATTTGGAACGGAGAAATAAAAAAATACAGGTCAAAAATCTCAAATATAGGCCAAAACAAAACAAAAATGCTGATCTAAAAATTAAAAATGCAAACCAAAAAATTGAAAAATAAAGGAAAACAAAAATAATTTGCCATTTTCAGCCCCCAAAATAACTCTTTAGCTCAAAATAAGTTGCTGACTAGAAACTCGAAAATCTCGGTTCCTGGAAGTCCCACATTTTTTTTATTGACAAATAGTGTTCAGAATGGTCTCAGACTTGAAAAAAAAACAAAAAAATGTTAAAAGAAAAATTAAATTTAATCGATTTTAATCAAAAAGTAACCAAAAACTAAAAAAGAAATCGCCCATAAAAAATAATAATTCAAGTTAAAAAACCTAAAATTAAGGGCAAAAAAAACTGTCACAAAAACTTGAAAATGTCGACAAAAAATAAAAAAGTTGCGTATAAAAATCAATAATTTAGGTCAAAACAATCTAAAATATAGGATAAAAAATTAAAAACTTCGACCAAAAATTCGATCCTGAAAATCAAAATTGCGAACCAAAAAACCGAAAATTAAAAAAAAAATCGAAAATTTAGAAGAAAATTATTTTCTTTAGAAATTTGTAAAGACACATTATTCACAATTAGTCTGTCAAAATTTCAACCATCTGTTGCAATAAATGTGGAATTCCCATGTGAATTTCTAAAAAATGCGATTTTTTTGGTCATCAAAATTTGCTTTCCAGTGCAACCATTTTTGTTGTGGTAAACTTGCAATTATTTTTTTTAGAAATTCGGAAAGGCACATTATTCAAAATTAGTCTGTTAAAATTTCAATCATCTGTTGCAATAAATATGGAATTCCCATGTGAATTTCTAAAAAATACGATTTTTTTGTCATCAAAATTTGCTTTCTAGTGCAACCATTTTTGTTGTGGTAAACTTGCAATTATTTTTTTTAGAAATTCGGAAAGGCACATTATTCAAAATTAGTCTGTCAAAATTTCAATCATCTGTTGCAATAAATATGGAATTCCCATGTGAATTTCTAAAAAATGCGATTTTTTTGGTCATCAAAATTTGCTTTCTAGTGCAACCATTTTTGTTGTGGTAAACTTGCAATTATTTTTTTTAGAAATTCGGAAAGGCACATTATTCAAAATTAGTCTGTCAAAATTTCAATCATCTGTTGCAATAAATATGGAATTCCCATGTGAATTTCTAAAAAATGCGATTTTTTTGGTCATCAAAATTTGCTTTCTAGTGCAACCATTTTTGTTGTGGTAAACTTGCAATTATTTTTTTTAGAAATTCGGAAAGGCACATTATTCAAAATTAGTCTGTCAAAATTTCAATCATCTGTTGCAATAAATATGGAATTCCCATGTGAATTTCTAAAAAATGCGATTTTTTTGGTCATCAAAATTTGCTTTCTAGTGCAACCATTTTTGTTGTGGTAAACTTGCAATTATTTTTTTTAGAAATTCGGAAAGGCACATTATTCAAAATTAGTCTGTCAAAATTTCAACCATCTGTTGCAATAAATATGGAATTCCCATGTGAATTTCTAAAAAATGTGCTTTTTTGGTTATCAAAATTTGCTCTGTAGTGCAACTATTTTTGTTGTGGTAAACTTGCGATTATTCTCTTTGGAATTTGTAAAGACACATTATTCAGAAATAGTCTGTCAACATTTTAACCATCTGTTGAAATTAAAGTGGAATTTCCATGCGGTGTTACAGGTGTTGTTTAACATTTAAAAAGTTTCTTAGGAATCAGCTAAAAATTCTTGCTAAGCTTGAGTCTACAGATAGTGACTCCGTGGCTCTATATAACGAGCTGCCCCTGATCTGATACAGTTTAATAATAATAATAATAATATGTTTATTTCCCAATAGATCTTACATCTTATTACAGGGAAAAAATATATAAAAACTAAGTAGCTTAAAATAAAAAAGAAAATATAATGTAAGTTTTTAACTTATAATTAAAGCAATCAATAATAATTAGCGCAGAGAATGGGTACAGCATGATTACTGCCCTCGGTGGTAAACTGAAAATGTTTAAAGTATAGTCGATTTTGTCAGCCAGAATGGCATATAACAGGTCGTCAATATACTTTCCAAGAAAAGCAAATTTAAAATCTATTGGTAATACTGAATTAAATTCATTGCAATAGTTCTTAAGATAGAGCTAAGAACAGAACCCGGAGGTCTACCAAAAAATTGTGTAATGTCAATTCCGTGCTCGAATATTTTTTCTTCTTCAATAGTACACCCAATTTTTATCTAATAATTGTCCATTTCTTGAGTAGCTCAATTGTTAGCCACTGTTAATATATTTTTTCATATTACATCCTAACATAGGGCTAAGAACTGAACCCGTAGGTACACCAAAATTTTTTTGTAATGTCAATTCCGTGCTCGAATGTTTTTTCTTCTTCAATAGCAAACCCAATTTTTATCTAATAATTGCCAATACCTTGAGTAGGTCAAGTGATAGCCATGGTTAATATTTTTTTTCATAATACATCCTTAAGATAGGGCTAAGAACTGAACCCATAGGTACATCAAAAAATTTTGTAATGTCAATTCCGTGCTCGAATGTTTTTCCTTCTTCAATAGCAGACCCAATTTTTATCTAATAATTGCCAATTTCTTGAGTAGGTCAAGTGATAGCCATGGTTTATATTTTTTTTTTCAAGATAGGGCTAAGAATTGAACCCACAGGTACACCCAAATTTTTTGTAATGTCAATTCCGTGCTCGAATGTTACCTCTTCTTCAATAGTACAACCAATTTTTATCTAATAATAGGTTAAGTGATGATCATCATTTTTTTTTTTGTATAATACATTATTAAGCTAATAATTTCTGTGAAATCAATGTGAAGGAGATTCTGCGAAATATCAGCTAATTTAAATGTCCCACAAGGTTTCAGGTTGGGTACTTCTATAAAAGATTACATCTCTGACTCATCCCGCATCGGCTTGACTGATCGGTGACTCATCGAGCGAATTGTTGATAGAAAAAAAGGAAACAAAAGCCGTTTAATAACTTAATTATTTCAAGAGATCGAGCACACTAAAAATGGGCGCTTAGTCATCGCGGCACCGCGAAATATCGTGCGTGCGTGGATCACGACTCTCCATGCAATTCTTGAGAAGATCGAGTGAACAAGTAATAATAGTGAAGATTTAAATTTACATTTCTTTATTTATGTATTTATGTATTTTTCAATTTAAATTTCTTTAATTATGTTTTTTTTTTTTTTTGGTAATGGTATCAAGTTTTCATTATACGTCCGTTTGTGGTTGAATTAACCCTTTGCAGTCGTATGTCGACTTATAGTCGCCACAATATGTTTGGTCACTGTGCTCTCAAATATAAATACGAGTGCAAAGGGTTAAAAATTCAATCAAAGTTTGGATCGTTATTTTGTAATGTCGAAACGATCAATATCTTTTTCTATTGCTCATAAGTGTTTCTATTTATGATTAGCGCAATTAAACGTTAAAATAAATATAAATTAAAAACATAATACATGGGAACATCCGTTATCTACACCCTCTCTACGTTGGTATCCCTCAAGGTTCTACACTATGTCCGGTTTATAATTGCAGTCGATCGACGCTTGTAAATAACACCTATCGCGCAGAGGATTTCCTTTGTTGGGGTTGTAACAAATGATAAAATACGGCGATAGGTGCTCTTCTAGAATTGAAACTTTAGTGACGATACGAAAATCATTTTATTCTGTATTATTTAGTATTGCCATTGCTTGAAATAAATTAATTAAAGATGAAGTAAATTTTACACGAGTTGCAAGTTCGCGTTCCACCGCGGAAATTTCTTCGTGGTTTAGATAAATCTCCCGAACTGCACTGCCTACAGTTTTACAGCGGTAAATCAATATCAAAGTTATGTAGCAGAGTAGGTTTTCAAACAAATAACACCTGACAACTTAACTTACACTTAGAACCAAAACTGTGAAAGCGAAAATTACATTCAATAATTTGAAAAATTGTAAAAAAATAACCAACGTACGAATATGCTTTAAAAGCTCAAGATCCATAGAAAAATAATGCATTTTTGATTTCTCGTTAAAACAATTGCCACATTTTGCGTGGAAACAAAACGGCAACAATCCAAACTTAAACTGTGAGAACGAAAATTGCATTCACCGATTTGAAAAATTGTAATAAAAATAACCGACGTAGGAATTTTCTTCAAAAGCTCAAGATCCATACAAAAATAATGTATTTTTGATTTCCCGTTAAAACAATTGCCACATTTTGCGTGGAAACAAAACAGCAACAATCCAAACTTTTACTGTGAAAACGAAAATTACATTCAATGATTTGAAAAATTGTAAAAAAATAACCGACGTAGGAATTTTTTTCTAAAGCTCAAGATCTATACAAAAATAATGTATTTTTGATTTCCCGTTAAAACAATTGCCACATTTTACGTGGCAACAAAACGGCAACAATCCAAACTTAAACTGTGAGAACGAAAATTGCATTCACCGATTTGAAAAATTGTAATAAAAATAACCGACGTAGGAATTTTCTTCAAAAGCTCAAGATCCATACAAAAACAATGTATTTTTGATTTCCCGTTAAAACAATTGCCACGCCACATTTTGCGTCGAAACAAAACGGCAACAATCCAAACTTTTACTGTGAAAACGAAAATTACATTCAATGATATGAAAAATTGTAAAAAAATAACCGACGTAGGAATTTTTTTCTAAAGCTCAAGATCTATACAAAAATAATGTATTTTTGATTTCCCGTTAAAACAATTGCCACATTTTACGTGGCAACAAAAACGCAACAATCCAAACTTAAACTGTGAGAACGAAAATTGCATTCACCGATTTGAAAAATTGTAAAAAAAATAACCGACGTAGGAATTTTCTTCAAAAGCTCAAGATCCATACAAAAACAATGTATTTTTGATTTCCCGTTAAAACAATTGCCACATTTTGCGTGGAAACAAAACGGCAACAATCCAAACTTTTACCGTGAAAACGAAAATTACATTCAATGATTTGAAAAATTGTAAAAAAATAACCGACGCAGGAATTTGCTTCAAAAGCTCAAGATCCATAGAAAAATAATGTATTCTTGATTTCCCGTTAAACCAATTGCCACATCTTGGGTGGAAACAAAACAGCAACAATCCAAACTTAAACTGCGAGAACGAAAATTGCATTCAACGATTTGAAAAATTGTAAAAAAATAATCGACGCAAGAATTTGCTTCAAAAGCTCAAGATCAATAGAAAAATAATGTATTTTTGATTTCCCGTTAAAACAATTGCCACATCTTGCGTGGAAATAAAACGGCAACAATCCAAACCTAAACTGCGAGAACGAAAATTGCATTCAACGATTTGAAAAATTGTAAAAAAAAAATAATCGACGTAGGAATTTTCTTCAAAAGCTCAAGATCCATAAAAGAACAATGCATTTTTGATTTCTCGTTAAAACAATTGCCACATCTTTGGTGGAAACAAAACGGCAACAATCCAAACTTAAACTGCGAGAACGAAAATAATTGCGTTCAACGATTTGAAAAATTGTAAAAAAATAATCGATGCAGGAATTTGCTTCAAAAGCTCAAGATCCATTGAAAAACAATGCGTATTTGATTTCTCTATGTTGGTATCCCCAAGTTCCCAAACTGTGTCCGGTTTATAATTGCAATATGCAACTCCGTCTTATTTACCGTTTACTATTGTTGGTGTTCCCCAAGGTTCCACACTATGTCCGGGCAGTATGCGACTTTAATCGATCGACGCTTGTCTTATTTATCAATAAAAAAACAATAACAAATGAGTAAACGTAACCAAACATAAAAAAAAATAAGCCGCTTGTGTGATAAATCAGATGAGACAAGATTGCGGCTTTTTGTCGGTGTGATGTTGATGATAATTAATGTCGTCCGAGAAGGAGTGGATGGGTCGGAGAGGCGCCCGTACCCGGATGCCCGCCAAAAAATCCGGCCGAATTTTTTCGGTGACATTTCGCGGCGTCTGTTGACATTTCTGTCTGGCTCTCTTTCTCGCGCATGCGAGAGTGGACACTCCTCCCGACGATCCGCGAATCAGAAAGCTACATTCCAAAAAGGAAAAATATGTAATAGAAACAAAATAGCAATGCTCCAAAACTTAAACTAGGAAATGGTACATTGCATTCAATGATTTGAAAAATTGTAGAAAATTTACCAATCTAGGAATTAGCTTGAAAAATTTAGGATCCATGTGAAACAATACAATGCTTCTTTGGCATGTAAACAATTGCCATATTCCTGGTGGAAACAAAATGGCAACAATCCAAACTTGAAGTAGGAAATCCAAAATTGCATTCAGCGATTTGAAAAATTGTAGAGAATTAATATGTGGAAAACTTTGCTTGAAGAATCAAAATTCATATAAAGCAATACAATTATTATTTACCGTATCCTTGGAAGAAACAAAATGGCGCTGTTTTGAACAAAGAAATTTAAGATTTTCAGTGTTTCCTATTATCGAGATGGCGCTGTTCCAAATTTGAAGAAAGAAACTGAAGCTTTTCATTTTTCGTATTATCGAGATGGCGCTACTCTAAATTTGAACAAGGAAAATTTTCAGTTTTTCGTATTACCGAGATGGCGCTCTTCCAAATTTGAACAAAGAAACTGAAGCTATTCAGTTTTTTCTATTATCGAGATGGCGCTGTTCCAAATTTGAAGAAAGAAACTGAAGATTTTCAGTTTTTCGTATTATCGAGATGGTGCTACTCCAAATTTGAACAAGAAAATTTTTCAGTTTTTCCGAATATCGAGATGACGCTCTTCAAAATTTGAACAAAGAAATTGAAGCTATTCAGTTTTTCCTATTATCGAGATGGCGCGGATCCAAATTTAAAGAGAGAAACTGAAGCTTTACAGAGATGGCGCTACTCCAAATTTGAACAAAGGCATTTTTCAGTTTTTCGCACTATCGAGAAAACCGTAAGTTTAAAGTTAGATTTGAACTTCCTTAGTATTTTTTTTTTGAGATGCAGCACACAAACTAATTTTTAACAAAAAAAAAAAAATATACATATTAAAGTCAATTATTCATGAAGCATAAGACTTAAACGGTATGCAAAGAATTTGCTTATCGTTACCCTTTGTCAAATAAATTATATTTTAATGGCAACATTTCGGTCCATTCGAACCACGTGTGTGCGTCAGCGTCGTTATTTCGGATGAATTTCACTTTTAAATCGAGGAATTTCAGGTATTCCGCACGCAGACGCTGGTCGTAAAATTCCCAAAAAAGCGTACAATCCTCGGAGGACATTGGAATGCCGCAAGATTTACGATTCGCCCACGGGTTGCAAAAATGAATTTTCCACGTTTGCAAACTCGAAATCAATGGCAACAACTGCGAATGCAGTTTATTTGTTATATATAATAACTCATAACCTGCTAGAATGTATTTTTAGGCTATGAGATGTGGTGACGGCTCGTGGGGTGACTCATGGTACGGCCGAGGTAGCAGAGGTGGTAATACGGATAGGTGTGGTTATGCCGCAACCGACCCTACCTATGGTTTGATCAATGGATCTTTGCGTGTGCGTCATTACTGAAGACGGAGTTTTTCGCCTTGGACGACTTACAGCCCCGTTCACACGGCACCGAATCGGTCGTTTTACCGATTCGGTTATTTTGCCGAAAATTATGAAAAAAAGTCCCAAATAATTTCTTCTGAAAAAAATTCCTATAAGAAAATACTTAAAAACTACTGAAAAAGAATCTTGGAAAAAGTGCTAAAAAAACAGTCCGTAAAAAAATTTAAAAGCAAGACGTCCTGGAAAAAGGTCCTGAAAAAAGAGTCTTGAATAAAAGTCCCAAAGAAAATGTCCTGAAAAAATCCTTAACCCCCCCCCCCACACAAAAATAGTCCTAAAAAAATCCTGAGAAAAAATACTGAAACATCCGGTATATAAAACCAATGCAATTCCAATTTCCTGTTAAAATAATTCCATCTGAAAAAAGTCCTTAAAAAGGTTTCGAAAAAACTCCAGAAACGGGCCTTGAAAAAATGTCCTCAAAAAAAAAAATGGAAATATGTCCCGAAAAAGTCCTAAAAGAAAATTCTTGAAAAAAGTTCTGACGGTAAGTCCAAAAGAAATTCTGAAAGAAGAGTCCTCAAAAGAGAGCATGGAGAAAATTCTTTAAGAAAGATCCTGAAAAACTACTGATAAAAAATTCTGAAAAAATTGTCCCTGAAACAGCCCTGAAAAGAAAGCCCAGAAAAAAAATCTTGAAAAAGTTCTGAGAAAAAAGTCCTTAAAAAGGTTTCGGAAAAATTCCAGAAACGGGCCTTGAAAAAATGTCCTCAAAAAAAAACCGGAAATATGTCCCGAAAAAGTCCTAAAAGAAAATTCTTGAAAAATGTTCTGAGGATAAGTCCAAAAAAAATTCTGAAAGAAGAGTCCTCAAAAGAGAGCCCGGAGAAAATTCTTTAAGAAAGATCCTGAAAAAATACACGAAAAACTACTGATAAAAAATTCTGAAAAAATTGTCTCTAAAACGGCTGAGAAACGAAAGCCCAGAAAAAAAATCTTGAAAAAGTTCTGAGAAAAAATCCTGAAAAAGGTCCTGAAATTTGTCATAAAAAATAACCTGAAAAAAGTTGTGAAAAAAGTCTCCAAATAAAGTCTTAAAACATCTTGAAAAATAAGTCCTTAAAAAAGTCCCGAAAACAATGTCCTGAAAGAGACTTTAAAACAGTCCTGAGGAAAGATGTCTTGAAAATAAAGTCTTGAAAAAATGTAATTAAAAAATCCTAAAAAAAGTCTTGCAAGAAATTCCATACAAAGATCTTAAAAAAAGACCAAAAAAAAAGTTCTGAAAAGATTGTCTGAAAAGAAAGAAAAAGAAAATTCTAAAAAATAGTTTTGACATAATATCATTTGAAAAGGCCTGGCGAAGTCCCGAAAAAAAGTCCTAACATAAGTCCTGAATATACCGGGTGGTGTAGGTTCAGCTGTCTATGACGTGCACGTAAAGATCAATTGATCAAAGTATATCTGTATTACCATCTCTAGCACCTCGGCCGTACCATGAGTCACACCGCGGGCCGTCACTGATGAGATGCTGTGAAAGCCTTAGCTATAGGCCTCAAAATATCTGGTGTCACATGACGGTAAAGTCCTAACATAAGTCCTGAATATACCGGGTGGTGTAGGTTCAGCTGTCTATGACGTGCACGTAAAGATCAATTGATCAAACTATATCTGTATTACCATCTCTAGCACCTCGGCCGTACCATGAGTCACACCGCGGGCCGTCAATGATGAGATGCTGTGAAAGCCTTAGCTATAGGCCTCAAAATATCTGGTGTCATACGGCGATAAAGTTTGCGTAGAGTGAGAAAGTATTCGGAAGAACGGGATAACAAATCTCTGCGTCTATATTTACATTCCGTTCACGCGACGCTCGCAGAATAATTATGAGTTTTCGGCGTACCCTCTCTTGAAATTTAAGGTGATCACTGCGCAATGTGACACGAGATATTTGGAGGCCTATACATGTGTATCAAACTGATGATAACAAACGAAGCAATGTGACACGAGATATTTGGAGGCTTATACATGTGTATCAAACTGATGATAAAAAACGAAGCAAGCGGTGATGATTTGTTGTGGTTCTGTCTCAGATTTCGAAACGCAGAATTCGTATCTTCAGCTCATTTACAACTCTAAAATACCACTTAAATTTAAGTTTATCTGGGTTGGTAATCAGTTTGAAAAATTTCAATTGTCTTCGGGTTTTTTTGTTTCGCGGGACGGGATATTTGGAGGCCTATACATGTGTATCAAACTGATGATAAAAACGAAGCAATGTGACACGAGATATTTGGAGGCCTATACATGTGTATCAAACTGATGATAAAAAACGAAGCAAGCGGTGATAATTTGTTGTGGCCCTGTCTCAGATTTCGAAACCCAGAATTCGAATCTTCAGCTCATTTACAACTCCAAAATACCACTTAAATTTAAGTTTGTCTGGGTTGGTAATCAGTTTGAAAATTTTCAATTGTCTTGGGGCCTTTTGTTTCTCGGGACGGGAATCCCCAAACAGCGGATATGTTGCGCGAAAACAATCCGCATCCCACTTGCATAACATCAACAGGAATTCCACGATGGTACCGTAAACCAAACAATCGAGAGTCAAAGGTAACATATGAAGATATGCTCTAGTTGTTTGTGCATGTTAATTCAGACCTGTTCCGTCAGCCTGGAACACAGCGGCGACTCGTGGATCTTCGTAGAGGAGGTGAAGACAGATGCCGCTCATGCTGCACTACTTAGTCTTATAGGGGATTCAAATTTTCTTCTGTAGCCTCCTCGCCGAACATCCACGAGTCGCCGCTAATTTGTGACATGTGGTGTTCCCCAAGGATCCCATTGCTATGTGTACTGAACATCCACGAGCCGCCGCTGATTTGTGACATGTGGTGTTCCCCAAGGATCCCATTGCTATGTGTACTGAACATCCACGAGCCGCCGCTGATTTGTGGCATGTGGTGTTCCCGAGGATCCCATTGCTATGTGTATTGAACATCCACGAGCAGCTGCTGATTCGTGACACGTGGTGTTCCCCAAGGATCCAATTGCTATGTTTACTGAACATCCACAAGCCGCCGCTGATTTGTGACATGTGGTGTTCCCCAAGGATCACATTGCTATATGTACTGAACATCCACGAGTCGCCGCTAATTTGTAACATGTGGTGTTCCCCAAGGATCCCATTGCTGTGTACTGTACTTTTCCAGTGGAACACCATTAAAGGCATCAAATAATATATAATTATATTAAATAAATTAATAGTTCTAACTAAAAAAAAAACAACCTTTGGCCATCACCTCACCTCTACTCTACTGTCCCATTCAATACATCATTCCACAATTAGTCGAAATTTTTGCGTCGTAATTGTTTTCGTGGCGATTTGGGACACCGATTATTCACACACCAATTGCCGAGACAAATATCTCTCGCGTTCACGTGTTCTCGTGTCCTAAATCAGCGGCGGAGTGACGTGCCGGGTCGCGGCACTGAACCGGCCGCCTTTTTCCTATTCGGGTTCAATTTGAATAATTGAGTTACGTTTTGTTTATCCGCCGTAACAACAAAGACGTTTTAATGTGAAGGTGGATCACTCGCAGCGGGCCAATAAATTAAGGAGAAAAAGGCCAAGAGAAACGACGAGAGTCCAGAAGATGATGCTCATTGTGTGTTCATGACATGTTTTCATCTATTTTTTCGTATAGCAAGCGATGACATTTCGATTTTTAAGAAAGCACGTCGTAGAAAATGGGATTGTCTTGTAATAATTTGGTGGAACGAGGGTATCCCGCAAGGATCGTCAGTTCTACCAAATGCGTGACCGCACGCAAATGACTTAACTTCTTCGCGATTATTTTTAAAATCGTTATCAAAAAAATATTTTATCATTTATTGGATGTTTGGATTTACTCCCAATAGAAAGTGAGGGCTAGTGGCGTAAATCCCCATTGCTAAGGGATAGCCTCGACAGGTACGAAACTTTTAAATTGTTAGAAAATTACAAGCACAATTATCAAATGCATAACATTCTTGTAATAAGTAATAAATTTATTTATTTATTTATTTATTTATTCATTCTTCACTTTGGCCACCATATTACAACATAACGTACTTAAAGTTACATTGTGGTGGATGTGAGCTTCAGATTAATATATAAAAAATATAGAAACAATAATGTTGATAGTAATTGGAAACCCTCACTTCTTACAAATTATACTTAAGAATATTAATAAAATTTAAGAATGTTGAAAATAATTAATTTGATTTGAATCGGTTCTCAAAATGCAAACAACGTTATTTGTCATTTGATAGTTTTCGGAATGTAGACAGGATCCGATGTATTTTATGGAAATTTCTAATTTTGGCAGTAGTCAACATTTTACCAACTCATGTTTATTCGATTCCTTCGCGGAATTGTTTGTTTTTCGTCTGGTACACTATTGTGTCGGACAATCGTTTACGTAATAAGGCAAGTGGTGGTTATGGTGGCGCCGATTTTTGGCCGTAAATTACCGTTCTGGAGACTTTTACGGGCGCCATCACCGCGAATTGAAAGGAATGTCAACCGGGAATTCTACAATAGTTCCATAAACAAATCGCATTAATGACGAACAGTAATTTGTCAACTTTGAATACACTTGATATTATCCCAGCAAGAAAAATATATTACAATAAAACTTTGTTATACCAATATACAGTGTGTCCCATGAGATATCCGATGCCCTTTTCCGAATACTTAAATTTTATTTGCGGTTCACCATTTCCAAGAAAAAGACATCAACTTCACGAATACGAAACAGTTGCATAATACATTTATCTGCAACTTAAGTTGCATAATATATTTATCTGTAACTTAAGTTGCATAATACTTGAATCTATAAGTTGAGTTCTGGATCTGGATTATTCCGATTGGAGGGCAGAAAGGTCCGCTGCACGTAGGCCTCAATGGGCCCTTTGTACATCCTCCCATCCAGATCCAGAAGTTGAGTTGCCTAAAAAAAATAACTGCATATTGAGTTGCCTATTGCATAAAGCTGCACCTCGAGTCGCATAATACCCGTAGATATAATTTTAGTTGCATAATACTTGAATTTGTTAGTTGGGTTGTTATAGCTGTAACTTGAGTTGCATAATACACGAAGATGTAATTTAGGTTGCATAATCTACGAAGCTGTAACTTAAATTATATAATACATTAATCTGTAACTAGAGTTGCTTAACAAACATATAGCTGTACCTCGAGTTGCATAATACACCAAGAAATAACTTCAGTTGCCTAATGCATGAATTTGTTAGTTGTGTTGCTTAGAAGCATTAAGTTGCATATTACATAAAAATGTAACTTGAGTTGCATAACACATGAAGATGTAATTTAGGTTGCATAATATATTAAGCTATAACCTAAATTATATAATACATAAATCTATAGCTAGAGTTGCTTAACACAAATATAGCTGCTTATTGAGTTGCAAGCTGTAACTCGAGTTGCATAATATACCAAGATAAACCTTCAATTGCGTAATGCATGAATTTGTTAGTTTTGTTGCTTAGAAACATTAAGTTGCATATTACATAAAGCTGTAACTTAAATTGCTTAATATACGAAGATGTAATTTGAGTTGCATAATACATGAACCTGTAACTTGAGTTGCATAATACAATTATCTGTAAATTAAGTTGCATAATACATTAATATATAAGTTGAGTTGCCTTAAAAATATAGTTGCATATTACATAAAGCTGTAACTTGAGTTGCATAATACTTGAGTTGCATAATACATTAATCTATAAATTGAGTTGCCTAAAAAAAATATAGCTGCATACTGAGTTGCAAGCTGTAACTTACAGTAAAATACACGAACATATAACTTCAGTTGCATAAAACATGAATTTGTAAATTGTGTTGCTTAAAAACACCAAGTTGCACATTACAGAAAGCTGTACTTTGAGTTGCGTAATATTAGAAGTGTTTTAAGTTGCGTAATATTAGAAGTATTTTAAGTTGCACAACACATGAAGTTATTACATGAGTTGCATAACACATTCATCTGTAACTTAAGTTGCATAATACATGAATATATAAGTTGAGTTGCGTAAAAATAAAGCTGAATATTGAGTTGTAACTTGAGTTGCTAAATACATTAATCCATAAATTAAGTTGCCCAAAAAAATATAGCTGCATACTGTATTTTAAGTTGCGTAATATTAGAAATATTTTAAGTTGCATAACACATGAAGTTATTACATGAGTTGCATAACACATTCATCTGTACTTTAAGTTGCATAATACATGAATATATAAGTTGAGTTGCGTAAAAATAAAGCTGAATATTGAGTTGTAACTTGAGTTGCATAATTAATTAATCTATAAATTGAGTTGCCTAAAAAAATATAGCTGCATACTGAGTTGCAAGCTGTAACTTACAGCAAAATACACGAACATAAACTTCAGTTGCATAAAACATGAATGTGTAAATTGTGTTGCTTAAAAACACCAAGTTGAACATTACATAAAGCTGTACTTTGACTTGCGTAATATTCGAAGAAGTATTTTAAGTTGCATAACACATGAAGTTATTACATGAGTTGCATAACACATGAAGTTATTACATGAGTTGCATAATACATGAATCTACAAGTTGAGTTGCGTGAAAATAAAGCTGAATATTGAGTTGTAACTTGAGTTGCATAATACATTAATCTATAAATTTAGTTGCCTAAAAAATTATAGCTGCAATATAGTTGCAAGCTGTAACTTACAGTAAAATACACGAACATATAACTTCAGTTGCATAAAACATGAATTTGTAAATTGTGTTGCTTAAAAACACCAAGTTGCATATTACATAAAGCTGTACTTTGAGTTGCGTAATATTAGAAGTATTTTAAGTTGCATAACACATGAAGTTATTATATGAGTTGCATAACACATGAAGTTATTACATGAGTTGCATAACACATGAAGTTATTACATGAGTTGCATAATACATGAATCTACAAGTTGAGTTGCGTAAAAATAAAGCTGAATATTGAGTTGTAACTTGAGTTGCATAATACATTAATCTATAAATTTAGTTGCCTAAAAAATATAGCTGCATACTGAGTTGCAAGCTGTAACTTACAGCAAAACACACGAACATATAACTTCAGTTGCATAAAACATGAATTTGTAAATTGTGTTGCTTAAAAACACTAAGTTGCACATTACATAAAGCTGTACTTTGAGTTGCGTAATATAAGAAGTATTTTAAGTTGCGTAATATTAGAAGTATTTTAAGTTGCATAACACATGAAGTTATTAAATTAGTTGCATAACACATTCATCTGTATGTTAATTTGCATAATACATGAATTTATAAGTTGAGTTGCGTAAAAATAAAGCTGAATATTGAGTTGTAACTTGAGTTGCATAATATATTAATCTATAAATTGAGTTGCCTAAAAAAATATAGCTGCATACTGAGTTGCATAACACAATAATCTGTGCGTTAAGTTGCATAATACATGAATCTATAAGTTGAGTTGCGTAAAAATAAAGCTGAATATTGAGTTGCAAGCTTTAAGTCGAGTTAAGGCTTAACTGCAGTTGCATCAAACATGCATTTGTTAGTTGTGTTGCTTGAAAACATTAAGTTGCATATTCTATTAAACTGTAACTTAAGTTACTTAATACATGAAAATGTAATTTGAGTTGCATAATACATGAAGCTAAAACTTGAGTTCATAACGCATTTAACTGTAACTTAAGTTGCATAATACATGAATTTATTAATTGAGTGACTTATAAAAATGTATCTAAATATTAAGCAATAAAGCCGTAACTCGAGTTGGATAATACCCGAAGATGTGATTTGAGTTGCGTAATACATGAAGCTGCAACTTGAGTTACATAATACTTTAATCTGTAACTTAAGTTGCATAATACACGAATCTATAAGTTGAGTTGCTTATGAAAATATAGCTGCATATTGAGTTGCATGTTATATAAAGCTGTAACTCGAGTTGCATAATACACGAGGATATAAATTCAGTTGCATAATACATGAACGTGTTAACTGTGGTGCATATTACATAAAGTTTTCACTTAAGTTGCATAATACATTCATCTGTAACTTAAGTTGCATAATACATGAATATTAAGTTGAGTTGTCTAAAAAATATGGCTGCATATTGAGTTGCATATTACATAAAGCTGTAACTCGAGTGGGATTATACAAGAAGATATAACTTCAGTTGCATAATACATGAATTTGTTAGTTGTGCTGCTTAAAAACTTTAAGTTGCACATTAAGCTGTAACTTGAGTTGCATAATATTACTTGAATAAACTAACTGAACTTCGCCTACTCTTGTAAATGAAATATTTGTAATTACCTTTTTATTAATAAAGACAATTTATTATTATTATTATTATTCATTTGTAACTTAAGTTGCATAATACATGAAGTTGCATTTTTTTGTTACGCAATACACTTGAAAATAATCAGGATTTAGAAACACGGTACAGTTCTTCTTGTTTTTTTGAAAATTGCAAATTCGCAAAACTCGTTAACAATTACGTTGACTCAAATTTGATATAAGGAGAAAATAATTAATAGTTGCTCGTATCAAATGATACGAGCTCCAATATTTTTGAATTGTTGGGTGTTGTGTATAGACCTCCAAATATCTGGTGTCACATTGCTCAGTGATCATCTTAAACTTCGCCAGAAAACTGAATTATTCACCGAGCGCCGCGTGAACAGAATGCAAATATTGACATAGAATCGTCGCGTAGATTTGTTATCGCGTTCTTTCCGAATACTTTCTCACTCTGCCCAAATTTACCCCCATGTGACATGTGACACCGGATATTTGGAGGCCTATAACTGCTTTGTTCAAATTTGATGATTCTCGCAACAGAATGTTGTTCAAAAACAATGCCAAAATTACATATTATCATGATTTCAAAATTATGATTTTAATTATTCTTTATTGGATCATTAAATATTCGTTGTGGTATTAGCCAGAAAAGTAGTTGTTTCAATAGATGATTTGTTTATTGTAGTGTCTTAGAAACACTACAAAAAATGAGATTTCTCATTTAATTTTAATTTTTGTTAATTGCACATCTGCCTTTTGGTTCTTCAATATTGATGATTTAACATGTTGCATGAGACGCTAATTTTACATGGCAGCCTTACATATACAGGGTGTTTCAAAATTCATGCACCAAAAATTTTCTGCGTACTTCTCGTGGATAAAAAGAAAAAACCTTTATGACCAATTTCGATTTTCCACAAAATAACATGGATTGAACCCCCTTGCAGAAATATTAAAGAGACGCCAATGTTCCCTATCAATGAATAGTTTCGTTCGTTCTACGAGGAGAACGGAGAAAATTTTTGGTGCATGAATTTTGAAACACCCTGTATTGTGTGTAATCATGTGTGACTCCTCTATCTTGCAGGTGGTCACCGGTGACCCCCGCGGCGCTGAAAAGCAAATCTTTGTTTTCACAAGATTTATTCATTTTTTTTGGTCAAGTATGCGAAAAGTAGAAAAACAGGGTAGGTTGCTAATTAGTTCATCAATGTGAACTTCTTAAAACAACAACAAATTTACATAAACATTATCTGATTAATCCGCACAAAATAACACTAATTAACATATTTAATGTTCTAACGTGGATCCGTAAAAATCATGTCACGGATTATCGCCGTAACTTTGTTTACGGAATTCGCGTCCCGTAAACAAAAAAAAAAGATGATTCGAATTATGGCACCGAATCGTGGATTCCCCCAGATGACCGCAGAACAGAAAACCCACCTCTCCTCATCCGGCCACCGCAGGTGTGAGAGAGAGACGGAGACGGAGGTCAGGAACGACCGGAATGTTTTGATCGCGGGCTGACGTCACCGGCCCCTATATATACCCGGTGGGGTACCAGTTTCCAGTTCATAACAAACCGACGAGCCTAATAAGCAAGTGTTAGATTTTTTTGAGAGAAATTTTCGAAGTGTGGAAGATTAGTGTGACAAGATGCAGTCTCTAATGTTATTGTGCATTTTCTGTGCCGCGATCGGCGAGATCGCTCCCGCCGCCATTCCTATGTGGGAATACCTCAGCAAGGATGAGAAGGTAAGTCGCCAAAAAAAAAACAACGCGAAAATCGCTAAAATGTAAATGTTAAATACTCAATCAATTTATCTAAAAAAAAAATTATGTACCTTAAAATTTTAAAGAAATTTATGGGAATCTAAAAATTATTTCACTATATTTTATTTATGTGACTAGTTTCGACCATCCACTGGTCATTTTCAAACATGAGTCATGACTCATAAAAATTATTTGTAAAAAGTTTTTTGTATTCTTTGTACAATATTAAATTGTGAAGTTTCTGTAAAAATACAATCGGTCGATATCAATTATACAAAAAATCTAAAATCATAATTTATTTGTCGATATCAATTATCGCAAAAATATAGAATCATACTGGCTGAAAGATCTTGAACAATTGCGACTAAAAAAAAGTAGAAGTTATTATATACACAGTGGGCAGTTTAAGTACTATTTATTTAGAGAAAAAGTACTTCATCTTATCAATAAAAAAAGCCCAATGGCTTTTCACTGTTATATTAATTATTTGGAAATATTAATAACTCACGAAGATGTATGATAATACAGAACTACTTGTGCTGTAACAATTTTGTAATAAAGATGTTTGTACATATAAGATAATAATTTGTTTGTTGAAGGAATGCATTTTAGATTTGAAGTGCGACTGCTAAAGGTCATTTGCGAATTTGTTTGTTGATATCGATTATAAGTTTCTTTATCTATATCAATCATACGTTGTTTAATTTAAAACAAATTTAAACAAAATAAACATGTAGATTATTTTTTCGATGATGTCCAAGGGTATAAACTGATTAGTGCAATAAATTTAATTGGTCAATTAACACCTTTAATTCATATTACAACTCGTATTAATTGAGCGAATTATAGCATTTTAATCAAGAATCGTGAAACATGTTATTACCAATACTCTGATTAACATACATTTTTAGCACGTGAAGGACACGCAAATACCAAGCAATACAATCACTCGAAAAGAAAGTTCAATAGTAAACAAACAAAGCTCGTAAATGTTAATTTTGTTTCTTAACACGTTTCGAACTTCGTACAACTTCCCCCCATCGAACCGTATCGGTGATCTTTTTGACCCATTCAGAATTGAAGGACAAACAAACGCGAAACAATGCAAACAGTGCCAGTACTGTCGAAAAGAAAGTTTTCTCTCTGGTAAACAAACGAAACTATTAAATGTGTATTTTGTTTGTTAACGGATACCACTTTCTTTTTTGGTACTCATTTAACATGAAACATTTTGAATAATATGATTGATTTGTGTTACATATGAATTACTAAGAAAGTTGAATTAAAATAAATACATATTACTAATTCGTTTCTCACTTAACTCGTGAAACATTTTTGTTGATTAAAACACTGTCTTGAAACTAGACCAAGTGTTTTAAGCAATTAATATAAAATAAACACTTTGCTATTCATTTTCTAAAAAAAAATGTATATTATTATTATAGTTTCGTCCTATTTGGACATTACCAAATACACTGAAAAATTCGTGATACTGCAAAGTGTTTTTTATTTTGTAATATTTGGTAGTAATACAATAAAGCACTTGCTTTTACTTTCGAATAATTCTAATTTTTCTAATTGGCTCAGGGCAAACTTTTGATAAATAAATAAATTCAAATGTGGGACACTACATGAATGAGATCATGCGTACAAAAGGATTTTGATTCGATTGCATTTTCACTTGCCATTCAAGAGAGAAACTTGACACAACTTTCCAAACCGTGCTCTAAATAAATTAAATTGAAAAACACGTTCAATTAAGACAAACGATAAGCAATTTGATGTTATTGACCTTAGGGAATTAATTCGCGCTAACAGGAAAATTCTTGTGATTAATTGAATAACGGATCGAAGGACGGAAATATATTCGAGGTAAACACCCACTTCCGGTGTACGAAATTTTACCAAAAACTGTTCATTTCTTCGGATTGTCAAATAAGGATAATGTTCAATGTTTCGTGTTACTTCCTATTTTAGTTTTTGAGATATAGCGCGCACAGACAGACACACACACACAGGCGACACACACATACAGACACACAGAGACAGACAGATACACACAGACAGACACACACATGCAGACACACAGAGACAGACAGACAGATACACAGAAAGACAGACACACACATACAGGCACACAGACACAGGCAGACAGACACACACATACAGGCACACAGAGACAGACAGCTACACAGACAGACACACTCAGAGATAGACAGCCAGGCAGACAGACTCACAAACAGACACACAAACAAACACAGACAGACAGACACACAGGCAGACACATACACACAATTTTTTCTTCTTCAAAAAATCGGTGAACTCGCCTCTAGGGACTTCTGAATCTATTTAATTTGAAAATTTTTTCACGATCCCAACACTTTTCCATATTTCGAAAATAAAATAAAAAAAAAGTTTGCATACCGAAAAATAAAAAAAATATTGTAACAGATGATAGTTAATCCATAAAAAATGATAAATGACTTTTTATTAGAGACCAAACACTTGAAGAAACCAAAAACAAAACATTTCTTTTAATTATTAGTTTTGCCACCAGTAACTTCATTTTTTTTTATTATCACATAATTTTAACTTTCAAAGACCTTACAATTTAAAATTTTCTCGTTCCCAAGAAACGATTTTTGCGCCCAAAAATAAAAGTCTTGCTTCCAGTATTTTAATATTTCATCCCATATAATCCAAAATCCGTCCCTCAGAGCCAAAAATGTAACCCGAATTAAAACTTTGATGGTTAGGCTTCAAAATCCGAAATTAAATTTAGGCACTGAAATAAAAAAAACTCCAAAAATTTTAATATTTCAGCCCGTACAATCCAAGATACGACTTTCAGAGCCTAAAATTTAACCCTAGAATCCGAAAATTTTAATATTTACCATATAATCTGCGATATGGCCTCCAGGACCAAAAATTGAACACCAGAATCCAATTTTTTGGCACCAAAATTAAAATGTTGCTCTCAAAATTTTTATATTTTAACCCATATAAACCCAAAATGTCACCTTAGAACCCAAAATTTGAACACCAAAATAAGAATATTTGGACCAAAATTTGGATATTGTCTGCTAGTTTTGGATTTGACTATTCATTTTAAATTGTTATATACCTAGTAATATTCCAAGTGAACCAAACTACATTATACCACAAATCAATAAATATCTAAAATAACCAAAAATTCCAAGATATGGTATATAACCTTAGAATCCGACATTGTAGCAACAAAATGAAAATGTTGGGCCCAAAATGTTAATATTCCAGCCCATATAATCCAAGACGCGGCCCTCAGAATCCAAAATGTAACCTCAGAGTCAAAAAATCTAAAAATGTTGAGCCCAAAATTTTGATATTTATCACATAATGCAAGACATGACCTCTAGGACCAAAAATGTACACTACAATCCAAAATTTTAGCACTAAAATTAAAATGTTACTTCCAAAATTTTCATATTTCCCTCCATATATATAATCAAAATCCGAAATTTTTACACCAAAATAAAATTTTTGATATTTCAGTCCAACTAATCCAATCAGAACCCAAAATAAAACCTCAGAAAACAAAATAAAAATAAAGATATTTAATTTGATATTTCAACCCGCACTGAGAACTCAAAATGTTACCTTAGAATCCAAAATTTTAGCACCAAATTAAAAATTAAGTATTTCTTTCTATGAAGTTTTAAAAGAGTAATTTTATTTTTGATTAACAAGACCTATATTTTATTTAAATTATTAAAAGGGCCCAAACTATTTATACTGATGATATGGTAATCTGAAACATGACCTCTGGGATCAAAAATTTAACAATAGACTCGGAAATCTTAGCACTAAAATTAAAATTTTGATATTTCCGTGATATGGTCTTTAGGACCAAAAATGTAATCATAGAATCCGAAATTTTTACACCAAAATAAATAAAATTGGGCCCAAATTTTGATATTTCACAACCCATATAATCCGAAATATATCCTCCAGGACCAAAAATTTTACCCTAGAATCCGAAATTTTGGCTCCAAAGACAAAAAATTTGCGCCCCACAACCCAAAATTATTTTGATTTGCAATTACTAATTTAAAAAATGTTTGAGGAAAAATTCAAAAGTAACATAAACAGATAATGGTTGTTGTTTTAGAAAAAGATGAATAACATATTTACAAAAGAAACAATTGAACAAAATAATATCAAATTAATTATATTTTCTCTAGACCAGCGAGCGATTTGAATAATTTTGACGATTTGAGTCCTTGTAATTAAAAATGTTTACGATGTTAGACTAAAAAATCCCAAATTTGAGCACAAATATAAACATGTTGGGTTCAAAATTTAGATATTTCAGCTCACATAATAATCCAAAATATGGCCTTCCAAAAACCCAAAAAACCTTAGAATCCGAAATTGTAGCACCAAAAACAAAATATCCCAAATGGTCTGAAATACCGAGATATAAAAATTATTTTTCATCGTTAGTGGCTGAATGGTCAAACCTATGCCAAAAAACAAAACAAAAATTATTTTCATTTCCAATCACTAATTTAAAAAATAACATCAGCATGTATGAGAAAAAAATTGTTTTAGAAAAAGATGGATGTTTACATAGAGAACAATTGAACAAAATAAAATCAAATTAATTTTGTATTCTCCTGATCAGCGAGCGATTTGAATAATTTTGACGGTTTGAGCGCTTGGAACTTAAAATTTTGACGATTTCAGCCCTTGGAATTGGAAATTTTGAGAATTTGGAATTTAAAATTTTGACAATTTGAGTCCGTGGAATTAAAAATGTTGACGATTTGAGCCCTTGGAATTGAACATTTTGTCGATCTGAGCCCTTGAAATTGAAAACTTTGACGATTTGAACCCTTGGAATTTAGCATTTTTACGATTTGAGCCCTTTAATTTAAAATGTTGACGATGTTAGACTAAAAGAACCCAAATTTGAATACAAATATGAATATATTGGGTTCAAAATTTAGATATTTCAGCCCACCTAATTCAAAATATGGCCTCACAGAATCCAAAATTGAACTATAGAATCCGAAATTTTAGCATCACAATATGTTGACGATTTGAGCCCTTGGAGTTTAAAATTTTGACGATTTTGAGACTTTGGAATTTAAAATTTTGACGATTTTGAGGCTTCGGTATTTAAATTTTTTGACGATTTGGGGCCCTTGGAAAATGAAATGTTGACGATTTTGAGCCTTTGGAATTTAAAATTTCAGCGATTTGAGCCTTTGGAATTTAAAATTATTGGCGATTTAAGCCCTTGGAAAATAAAATGTTGACGATTTGAGCTCTTGAAATTAAAAATTTTGACCCCCTTTGATCCTCTTGGAAGTTAATACTTTGACGATGTTCCACTACAAGAACCGAATTTGAGCGCGCAAACATAATATATTGGGTTCAAAATTTAGATATTTCAGTCCACACAGTCCAAGATATGGCCTCCCAGAATACAAAATTTAACCACAGATTCCGAAATTTTAGCACCAAAATAAAAATGCTGTGCCCAAAGTTTTGATATTTCCCATACCATCCGTGATATAGCTATTAGGATCAAAAATGTAATCCTAGAATCTGAAATTTTAACTCCAAAAGAGTTGGGCCCAAATTTTGATATTTCAGCCCTTACAATCCGAAAAATATCTATTTCTAGCCAAGACTTTTGTGTAGTCTTCTAGAGACCCAAGTCTTTATTTCTAGCTAAAATTTTTGTGTAGTCTTCTAGAGACTCAAGTTACAAATTTGGTAATTGAAGAATGGAGTAAGAATAAGATAGCTCCAGTTTTTTTTATTATTCACGACGGACAAAAAATAGTTTTTTCCACAAACCAAATTCGGATAAAACAATAAAAATACCTTTTAATTAATTTTAAGAATATCGCAATTTTTAAGTAATTTAATGTTTTTTTTTAATAAATTAATTCTCTCGCAATTTTTAATAACGCCAACTTCCTCCGCTAATATTACACATTATCTGAAACCTTGAGGTTTTCAACTGAACTTATTAACGCGAATCCCGTTTGCTTTTCTCCGGTGTGCTCTGTTACCATTAAGTGTTAATTGGCGCGAGGCGGGTCGTCCTAACGGCGCCCATCCGGTGGAATTCCACTCGAACAGGACGCAATTAACGCTCTCCCTTCTCTATCTTTCAGATGTCCTATCTCTATTCAATGTTCGCCAACCAAGTCGAGGAGTTCTGCGAGTCTGCCGACATGAGAAACTGCAACAGGGAACTCCTCAAGTTCGGCTTGGGCAAGCTGAAGGACATGCCCGAGGATCATCTGGACACCATGGACCCCTACCAACGTGGTGCTCATAGTTTAAGTGAGTATTGCTCAGTAATAACTGCGCGGTCGAAACAAAAATTGACACCGTCACGAGTCACAGCTTGTTGACAATATCTTTAATTTTTGCCGACCAAAAAAAAATTCAAAGCCATCTTAAGGTCAATATATTTTAGGTATCTTTAATTGTTGCCGACCAAAAAAAAGGTTTCCAAGCCAACGTTATGGTCATATATTGGAGGGGTCTTTAATTTTTGCCGACCAAAAAAAAAAAAGAAGGTCAATATATTTGAAGGATCTTTAATTTTTGCCGACCAAAAAAAAAATGGTTTTCAAAGCCAACTTTGCGAAAATATGCAGCAGGTTAGGAAACAATCACGTATCAAAAAATGCAATCGTAGTTCTTGAAATTTAATTAATTCATAACATGAATCAGACGAATATTTACTGTAATGTGTAACCAAGCGATGGATGAACAAATAGTTCATTATCGTTGAATGAAGTAATATTTAAACATAAAATGCAACAAATATTGAATCCCTGATAGCCCGCATTGGTAAATCGGGTCAGATCTGTTGTTAAAAATTTCAAACACTGCTATTAATACACTACAGTAAATCCAAAAATAGCCACCGGCGGAGGCACAAAAATGCCAACAATTCGTGATGCGATCAAATATTTTTTGAATTCTTGAAATGGCTATCCAAGACGAGAATTTCTAACAAAAATCAATTCACATTGATAATCAGTATCGGCTCGTGGGGTGACTCTTGATACGGCCGAGGTAGCAGACCGGCCGTACCATGTCGCAAGTGACAATCGAAGCGGTTAATAAATTTAATTCAAATTCGACGGCGCGTGTTCAAACCCACGTCGGTACGCAATAAAAACGTCAAACAAACAAACTTTTATATTCGAAAATAAAAAAAATAAACTCAAGTATTTGCGTGCGTTGGTGTAACCTGGCTCTCGTCTAATGCTTCGCTAATAAAAGACAAGGCCTTTGAAATGCCAACGCTGAGATATTCACGGGCTAACGTCGATAAGGTCGCCGGAGATGCGACCTTATCCCAAACACAACTCGGAAGATAAGTTTAACGAGGCCAATGATGATGACAGTTACGGCTTTAATTAATCATCCATCCTTTCCTCGTTTCAGTTTGGGATTCGATGATGCAAGGCCACGAGATGATGACGAAGCGCCCCCAGGTGAAACCGGCCGCAACCACCACCAAGCCGAACTCCTACAACGACCAGTCGTTCAGCCAGGACTACCAGGGCCAGGCCTCCGCCAAGATCGAGACCGTGTACAGGGCGCCTCCGCCGAAGAACTTCTTCAACCAACACCCCCAGTACACGATGAGCAGCGGCACCTCGCAGTACCGCTACCCCAACAGCGTCACGCTCAGACCAAGCATCGCCAGCAATTATCAATCAAACAGGGATTCCGACGATTCCGCCAGCGCCCCCCTCACCGGCCCCATGGTGGTTAAGGTGCACCTCGACGGGACCCCCGTCAGGGAACGCACCGACATCCCTCACGACGAGGACCTGCGACAGTACCACATGTCCAAAGCCAGGATCCCCAACTTTTAAAACCGACCTGGCAACCCGAATTCAGCTGTGATATTTAGCTCCTCTCGCTTATCTATTAATCTCATGTGTATATATTTATTTAATTCGTTTGTGTGCTGTGTGTGTGTTTGTGTATATTTATGTTATTATTATTATTATAATCATATTCATGATTGCGTTAGTATCCATATTTTATGGAAAACATCATCCTATTTTACATTGTGATTACTTCACTAATATTTTTTAAATAAAGATGCTTTAAAAATTTATCCGTTCAATCTCGTGCTGACCCGGATCGATGCCGTAATGCAGCCAGCCGGCCTTCACGTACGCCCATGACATCCTCTTTGTGGAGAATCCTATCCCAACGGCTCCTCTATTAGATAGTGTTATTGCGCCCGCGGTGTTGTTCGTTTTCTTCATCATCCGTGAGATCGCGTCGTCTGTGGCGGTTTGGGCGTTGTTTCCCTTTTGCATGGTGTTGAGGATCTCGTAGGCCAAGCAGAAACGCATTATAGACTCGCCGTGGCCCGTTGATGAGACCGCTCCGATCTTGTCGTCGGCGTAGGTGCCGCTTCCTAGGATGGAGGTGTCGCTACAGCGGCCCACCATCTTGCCTTCGAGTCCTCCCGTTGATGTGGCCGCGGCTACTCTACCTAAGTAGTCGACTGCTACCGCACCTACAGTTCCTGTAAATTGGTTGCCTTCTTATAACACGCAATCTTATTTATACACCCTGTATAAATTTCAATCATTCGGGAAAGTAATAAACTTGTTTTATTTTTAAATGGCGGAGTTGCGTCTCTTTCAAAAAAGATCCTTCATTATGCAAAAAAGACTGTATTTTGTTTTGAGAGAAAATTTCGTTTAAATAAAATTCCAAAAAATAATTCTTTCGAAATCACTCGATTTTGAAAATACTAAAATTTTCCTAATTTCAAAGATGCGAAGACTCGAAATTGTGAAGATTCGAAGTTGCGAAGATTCGAAGTATCGAAGTTTTCGAATTTTTGAATTTTTGTTAACCAAACGTCGAAAAAGGTGGTTTATCAATAAAAAAAATCAAATCCTTCGTCGAACAAAAAAAAGACTATTCGCCTTGAAAGGAAACTTCGATTAGTAAAAATTTAAGGATTAATTAAAATTCCTAAAAATCATTAACCAAACGTCATTCTTTCGAAATTAATTTTGATTTTGAAAATACGTTTTTCCATTTGATTTTTAATTTCTGAAGCCTACGAGTAATGAAAAATGAAGGAAGGAGGTAAAATTCCATAAAAAAATACATTCAAATCAGGGATCCTGATAATGCGAAGCTTCGCAACTTCGAAGAATCCGAAGTTTACGAATTTTTTGAAGATTCGAAATTGCGGAGATTCGAAGTCGCAAAGATTCGATGTTGCGAAGATTCGAAGTATCGAATTTACGAAGTATCGAAGTTTTCAGAATTTTATTTAATTGACCAAAGTCAAAAAAGGTATATCAAAAAATTCAAATGCTTCGTTGGACAAAAAATATTTGAAGGAGTTGCAAAGTTTCGAAGTTTTCGAATTTTCCTAAGATTCAAAGTTGCGAAGACTCGAAATTATGAAGATTCGAAGTATCGAAGTTTTCCAAATTTTATTTAATTGACCAAACGTCAAAAAAGGTATATCAAAAAATTCAAATCCTTCGTTGGACAAAAAATATTCGAAGGAGTTGCGAAGTTTTCTAAGATTCAAAGTTGCGAAAACTCGAAATTAAGAGGATTCGAAGTATCGAAGTTGCGAAGATTCGAAATATCGAAGTTTTCGAATTTTTTGAATTTTTCGAAACCAAACGTCGAAAAAGATGGTTTATCAATAAAAAATCAAATCCTTCGTCGAAAAAAAAGACTAATCGCTTTGAAACAAAATTTCGATTAGTAAAAATTTAATGATTAAATAAAATTCCCAAATCGCAAAGATTCGATGTTGCGAAGATTCGAAGTATCGAAGTTTTCCGAATTTTATTCAATTGACCAAACGTCAAAAAAGGCATATCAAAAAATTCAAATGCTTCGTTGAACAAAAAATATTCGAAGGAGTTGCGAAGTTTCGAAGTTTTCGAATTTTTCTAAGATTCAAAGTTGCGAAGACTCGAAATTGTGAAGATTTGAAGTATCAAAGTTGCGAAGTTTTCGAATTTTTCTAAGATTCAAAGTTGCGAAGACTCGAAATTGTAAAGATTCGAAGTATCGAAGTTTCGAAGTTTTCGATTTTTTCTACGATTCAAGTTGCGAAAACTCGAAATATCTTAATTGTGAAGATTCGAAGTATCGAAGTTGCGAAGATTCGAAGTCGTAAAGATTCGATGTTGCGAAGATTCTAAGTCGTAGAAATTCGATGTTGAGAAGATTCGAAGTATCAAATTTACGAAGAATCGAAGTTTTCCGAATTTTATTTAATTGACTAAACGTCAAAAGAGGTATATCAAAAAATTCAAATCCTTCGCTGGACAAAAAAGATTCAAAGGATCGAAGTTGCAAAGTTTCGAAGTTTTCGAATTTTTTTAATATTCAAAGTTGCGAAGACTCGAAATATCGAAATTGTGAAGATTCGAAGTATCGAAGTTGCGAAGATTCGAAATCGCAAAGATTCGATGTTGCGAAGATTCGAAGTATCGAATTTACGAAGTATTGAAGTTTTCCGAATTTTATTTAATTGACCGAGGGTCAAAAAAGGTATACCAAAAAATTCAAATCGTTCGTTGGACAAAAAAGATTCGAAGTATCGAAGTTGCGAGGTTTTGAAGTTTTCGAATTTTTTGAATTTTTCGTAACTAAACGTCGAAAAAGATGGTTTATCAATAAAAAATCAAATCCTTCGTCGAACAAAAAAAAGACTATTCGCTTTGAAACAAAATTTCGATTAGTAAAAATTTAGTGATTAAACAAAATTCCCAAAAAACAATCACCAAACGTCATTGTTTCGAAATTAATTTTAATTTTGAAAATACTTTTTTCCGTTTGGTTTTTAATTTTTGAAACCAATGAGTTACGAAAAATTTAAGGAAGAAGACAAAATTCCATAAAAAATATATTCAAACTAGCAGTCCCAATAAATCGAAGCTCCGCAACTTCGAAGATTCCGAAGAAACGAAAAGAACTTCGAATATCGAAGTGTTCGAATTTTTCGAAGATTCAAAGTATCGATGTTGCGAAGTTTCGAATTTTTCGAAGATTCACAGTTACGAAGTTTTCAAATCTCGAAGTTGCGAAAAATCATGATTGTGAAGTTTTGAAGTTTTCGAATTTTTTGAAACCAAACATCGAAGAAGATGGTTTATCAATCAAAAATCAAATCCTTCGTCGAACAAAAAAAGACTATTTGCTTCGAAAGAAAATTTCGATTAGTAAAAATTTAATGCTTAATTAAATAAAATTCCCAAAATTCATTCACCAAACGTCATTCTTTCGAAATCACTTTCGATTTTGAAAATACGTTTTTCCGTTTGGTTTTTAATTTTAGAAAACATCGATTAATGAAAAATTGAAGGAGGGAGACAAAATGCCATAAAAAATATATTCAAACTAGGAGTCCGAATAAATCGAAGTTCAGCAACTTCAAATCTTCAAAGATACCGAAGAAACGAAAATAACTTCGAATATCGAAGTTTCCGAAATTTTCGAAAAATCGAAGTTGCAATGTTATCGAAGTGGCGATGTTTTCGAAGAAACGGAGTTGTCAAGTTTCGAATTTTTCAATCCCAAAACCCTAAACAGTTAGGGATTTAAACTTCTATGTGATTTCAAAATTTTTACCTCAAAAACTCAAGACGAAACTTAAGATGCTGAGTGAAAATTACGATTAGAAAAATTTTATGCGAAGAAACGAAAAGAACTTCGAATATCGAAGTTTTCAAATTTTTCGAAGAATCGAAGTTGCAATGTTTTCGAAGAAACGAAGTTGTGAAGTTATTTTTCAATCCCAAAACCCTAAACAGTTAAGGATTTAAACTTCCATGTGATTTCAAAATTTTTACCTCAAAAACTCAAGACGAAACTTAAGAGTAAGCTGAGTGAAACTTTCGATTAGAAAAATTTAAAGCTCAAGTAAAATTCCCAAAAATTATTCACCAAACTTTTCACTTTTGAATAAAAAAAATACGTTTGTTTTCGTTTGGTTTTTATTTTTTTAAACCTATTAGTGTTGAAACATGAAGGAAGGAGATAAAATTCCATAAAAATATATTCAAACTAGGAATCCGAACAAATGTAGAGAACTACGAATATCGAAGTGTTTTTCGAATTATCGATGTTGCGAAGTTTCGAATTTTTCGAAGATTCGAAGTATCGCAGTTACGAAGTTTTCAAATCTCAAAGTTGCGAAGAATCGAAGTTGAGAAGTTCGGAAGTTTTCTAAGATTCAAAGTTGCGAAGAGTCGAAGTATCGAAGTTGCGAGGTTTTAAAGTTTTCGAATTTTTTGAATTTTTCGAAACCAAACGTCGAAAAAGATGTTTTATCAAAAAAAATCAAATCCTTCGTCGAACAAAAAAAGACAATTTGCTTTGTAAGAAAATTTCGATTAATAAAAATTGAATGATTAAATAAAATTCCCAAAAATCATTCACCAAACGTCATTCTTTCGAAATCACTTTCGATTTTGAAAATACGCTTTTCCGTTTTGGAAGATACCGAAGAAACGAAAAGAACTTCGAATATCGAAGTTTTCGAATTTTTCGAAGATTCGAAGTTGTAATGTTATCGAAGTGGCGATGTTTTCGAAGAAACAAAGTTGTGAAGTTTCGAATTTTTCAATCCCAAAACCCTAAACAATTAGGGATTTAAACTTCTTTTGATTTCAAAATTTTTACCTCAAAAACTCAAGACGAAACTTAAGATGCTGAGTGAAAATTTCGATTAGAAAAATTTAATGCTCAAGAACTATGAATATCGAAGAGTTTTTGGAAGTATGGATGTTGCGAAGTTTCGAATTTTTCGAAGATCCGAAGTATCGCAGTTACGAAGTTTTCAAATCTCGAAGTTGCAAAAAATTAAAGTAGTGAAGTTTGGATATTTTCAAATCTTTCTAAGATTCAAAGTTGCGAAGATTTGAAGTATCGAAGTTTCAAAGTTTCGAATTTTTCAAATTTCGAAGTTTCGAAATGGAATTGTAGTACTAAAACATCGGAAATATTCAACACATGAGAAGTATTAAGGGCAGCGGAGAAGAACAAAGTGGAGCAGATGGAGGATTTGGTAATGATCAATCATTTTTGTTTCTTTGGCCCATGTGACCTTGGCGTTAGAAGCTTGTCTACAGACGATCAGATATCTAGTTGTATGGGACTAATCTTTTTTTTTACATCCATTATTCAAATGAAAGTGATTGAATTAGACAGTGATCAACCATCAACCAGTCGTACCTTTAGTACTAACCGATATTGTAACAGTTTTTAGGTCTTAATTTTTGTAGATTTACGAAGAGACTCTCGAGAATTCTTGCACGAATTGTTTCTTTTCTTTCCTTACCTAGCGATGAAGGGTTTCCACACTCCCCTTCTCCCTGGATCCTCCTCAAATCATCCATCCTGCGTTTGGTCACCAGCCCACCCGGAGGTACCATTTCCAAGCCTTGCTCAATGGCGAACCTTTTCGCACCTTCTGCGCCCAAAGTGACGTGCTTGGTTTTCTCCATGATCGCTCTGGCAAGACTGATGGGATGTTTGACGTCCTGCACGATGGTCACCGCACCGGCGCTCAAATCGGAGCCGAGCATAATACTGGCGTCCATTTCAACTTCCCCATCCAAATTCACCACCGATCCTAACCCCGCGTTGAAATTCTCGTTGTTTTCGAAATAGCGCACGGCGACTTCGACGGCGTCCAGATTACAACCTGGCGTTTTAAAAAATAAAAATAAATTGCTTTCGAGGATGGTAATATTATTTAATGTCAACTTTGACTTTTCCAGGTTGACGTTTCTTGTCAGACGTAATCGGTTCCATACAACAGCGGCTCGTGGATCTTCGTAGCGGAGGCTGAGACAGAGATGCCGCGCTCGTATACTGCGCTACTTACTCTTATAGATGAAGCAAATATTCAGCTTCCGTAGCCTCCTTGCCGAACTTACACGAACAGCCGCTGGTTGTATAAGATATGGTACTTGCGCTTGATAAACGCGATTGATCAAAGAACATGTTTGATAGGATTAATAACCTTACCGCTCTCTAGCAAAGCTTTGTAACCATCAATCGCGGCCCTTTTGACTCCGGCCACTAATTTCCGGGCGTACTCATCGTCAACCATGATGCCCGCTCCACCATGCACCAAAACTACGGGTTCCACGTCCATGCTTGCCCTACATTGTGCGTACATACGTGCCAGAAGAGACGTCAATATCTTTCGATGGTGGGCGATAAACCGACTGCTACCGACTGTGCCACTGTTGCCACAGGCGAGCCACCTCATAAGGCCTATCTCTCCAGGCACGTGACACATCTTCGCAAATATTGAATTGTAGGTCACATTACGCGTAAGGTAATACTACTGTCTATGACATTCTGATAAATTAAAACAAACAAGGGATGTCGATATTGTTCAAGATTTTTCAAAGAAAGGAAGCGACTCATATTCAATACAAATATGATAATTATAGTACAACGTATTGCTGAAAATTTGCATTACATTGGAAATAAGAAGTGAGATGCATCTTAGATTGAGTGCATGCAAAGCGTAGACATTTAAAGGATGCAACCAAATATACTCGATTGCAGTGGCATAAACATCAGGATTGCAAGGTCTGCGATGTCTATTTGAAAGATGGTTCCCCCCAAGGGAAAATCTAAATGTTTTCAAGGTCATTTTAATAATATCATTTATGCATTCTTGAATAAAATTATGACTAATTTTTAGTTAAAAAGTTAAGTGTTTTCTTTATATCGAAATTGAAAATGTACCACGAAGTGAACGCCTCCAAGATTCAAGAATATTTTTAGTAGTTTTATTTAAAATAACTATACAGGGTGTTTCGTAACTGGTGGCATAAAATTAAACGTTGTATAAATTTTTATAATTTCAAACAGAAAAGCTTAATAACTTTTTTGCCCATCTCGTTTCGTTTCTGAGATAATCAGTGACGGTTCGCGGGATTTTTTCTGGTATGGCCGAGGTATCAAGGATGGCAATACAGATAGGTAGGGTCGGCTGGCTGCGTGACCGCACCTATCTGTATTACCACCTCTCGTTCCTCTCCCGTACCAGAAAAAACCCCGCGAACCGTCACTGGAAATAATCGAAAAACACACATTATTTTGCAAAACGTTTTATTTAGTGAAAATTAAGTAAAACAATCATAAAAAATTAAAGTATTGTTTGAGTAAATTTAAAAGTGTCTGGCAATTGTTTTTATATTTTTTTAAGCGCTCGAGAAAAAGTGGAACTTTGATAATTACAAATTTGCTTCTCGAGGAATTATCTAGAAATATAGTTGAGGGATGTTTGCAAATTTTTACAGTATCATGGAGTAATATGTCGTTTTAGTAGCTGTAGAAAATTTTAAGTCTCTGGCAATTGTTTTTATATTTTTCTAAGCGCTCGAGAAAAAGCGGTACTTTGATAATTACAAATTTTGTTCTCGAGGAATTATCTCGAAATGTTGTTAAGGGACGTTTGCAGATTTTTACAGTATCGTAGAGTAATGTGTTGTTTCAGTAGCTGTGAAAATTTTTAAGTCTCTGGCAATTGTTTTTATATTTTTTTAAGCGCTCGAGAAAAAGTGGAACTTTGATAATTACAAATTTTTTTCTCGAGGAATTATCTTGAAATTTTGTTAAAGGACGTTTGCAGATTTTTACAGTATCGTGGAGTAATGCGTTGTTTCAGTAGCTGTAGAAAATTTCAAGTGTCTGGCAATTGTTTTTATATTTTTTAAGCGCTCGAGAAAAAGTGGAACTTTGATAATTACAAATTTTGTTCTCGAGGAATTATCTCGAAATGTTGTTAAGGGACGTTTGCAGATTTTTACAGTATCGTGGAGTAATGCGTTGTTTCAGTAGCTGTAGAAAATTTCAAGTGTCTGGCAATTGTTTTTATATTTTTTTAAGCGCTCGAGAAAAAGTGGAACTTTGATAATTACAAATTTTGTTCTCGAGGAATTATCTCGAAATGTTGTTAAGGGACGTTTGCAGATTTTTACAGTATCGTGGAGTAATGCGTTGTTTCAGTAGCTGTAGAAAATTTCAAGTGTCTGGCAATTGTTTTTATATTTTTTTAAGCGCTCGAGAAAAAGTGGAACTTTGATAATTACAAATTTTGTTCTCGAGGAATTATCTCGAAATGTTGTTAAGGGACGTTTGCAGATTTTTACAGTATCGTGAAGTAATGAGTTGTTTCAGTAGCTGTAGAAAATTTCAAGTATCTGGCAATTGTTTTTATATTTTTTTAAGCGTTTGAGAAAAAGTGCAACTTTGATAATTACAAATTTTATTCTCGAGGAATTTTCTCGAAATGTAGTTAAGGGAAATTTGCAATTTTTTACAGTATCGTGGAGTAATACGTTGTTTCAGTAGCTGTAGAAAATTTCAAGTGTCTGGCAATTGTTTTTATATTTTTTTAAGCGTTTGAGAAAAAGTGGAACTTTGATAATTACAAATTTTGTTCTCGAGGAATTATCTCGAAATGTTGTTAAGGGACGTTTGCAGATTTTTACAGTATCGTGGAGTAATGAGTTGTTTCAGTAGCTGTAGAAAATTTCAAGTGTCTGGCAATTGTTTTTATATTTTTTTAAGCGCTCGAGAAAAAGTGGAACTTTGATAATTACAAATTTTGTTCTCGAGGAATTATCTCGAAATGTTGTTAAGGGAGGTTTACAGATTTGTACAGTATCGTGGAGTAATGAGTTGTTTCAGTAGCTGTAGAAAATTTCAAGTGTCTGGCAATTATTTTTATATTTTTTTAAGCGTTTGAGAAAAAGTGCAACTTTGATAATTACAAATTTTATTCTCGAGGAATTTTCTCGAAATGTAGTTAAGGGAAATTTGCAATTTTTTACAGTATCGTGGAGTAATACGTTGTTTCAGTAGCTGTAGAAAATTTCAAGTGTCTGGCAATTGTTTTTATATTTTTTTAAGCGCTCGAGAAAAAGTGCAACTTTGATAATTACAAATTTTGTTCTCGAGGAATTATCTCGAAATGTTGTTAAGGGAGGTTTACAGATTTGTACAGTATCGTGGAGTAATGAGTTGTTTCAGTAGCTGTAGAAAATTTCAAGTGTCTGGCAATTGTTTTTATATTTTTTTAAGCGCTCGAGAAAAAGTGGAACTTTGATAATTACAAATTTTGTTCTCGAGGAATTATCTCGAAATGTTGTTAAGGGACGTTTGCAGATTTTTACAGTATCGTGGAGTAATGAGTTGTTTCAGTAGCTGTAGAAAATTTCAAGTCTCTGGCAATTGTTTTTATATTTTTTTAAGCGCTCGAGAAAAAGTGGAACTTTGATAATTACAAATTTTGTTCTCGAGGAATTATCTCGAAATGTTGTTAAGGGACGTTTGCAGATTTTTACAGTATCGTGAAGTAATGAGTTGTTTCAGTAGCTGTAGAAAATTTCAAGTGTCTGGCAATTGTTTTTATATTTTTTTAAGCGCTCGAGAAAAAGTGGAACTTTGATAATTACAAATTTTGTTCTCGAGGAATTTTCTCGAAATGTAGTTAAGGGAAGTTTGCAATTTTTTACAGTATCGTGGAGTAATACGTTGTTTCAGAAACTGTGGAAAATTTCAAGTGTCTGGCAATTCTTTTTATATTTTTAAGCGCTCGAGAAAAAGTGCAGCTTTAGATAATTACAAATTTTGTTCTCGAGGAATTATTTCGAAATGTAGGTAAGGGATGTTTACAGATTTTTGCAGTATCGTGGAGTAATACGTTGTTTCAGTAGCTGTGGAAAATTAAAAAATAATCCTTAAAAAGGTTCCGAAATAAGTCTAGAAAGAGGCCTTGAAAAAATGTCCTAAAAAAAAATCGGAAAAATGACCCTAAAAAAGTTTGAGAAAAAACCATCACAATAAAGTCCAAATAAAAAAAAATACCTAAAAAACTGCTGAAAAATAGTCTGAAAAATATTGTTCTAAAATCGGCCCTGAAAAAAAAACTTGTAGAAGTTTTGAAAAAGTTGAAATTTGTTCTGAAAGAGAGCGTGAAAAAAGTTTTGAAAAAGATCACGAAATAAAGTTTTGAAAATAAAGTCTTGAAATATCTTTAAAAAAATCTTGAAAAAAAGTAAATGTAATTAAAAGAATCTTACAAAAAGTAATCTTGAGCTCTTGAAGCATTTTCTGAAATGGTTTTGGTTTTTGAAAATCTTTCGAGTTTTGCGCGAGTTGTTAATTTTTGTGAAAATGTTTGTTTGTAAACGCGAAAAATATAATAAAAATAAATATGAATCGCGAGTTGTAAAATTATACAAAAATTAAATTCAGTTTCCTCCTGAAATTATTTCGATTTTTGAAAATTTTTTGAAAATTTTCGTTCTCATTTGATTTCGACGCAAATTTAAATGCCAAAGATTGCTCGATTGATGGATGCTGAATACGGATTTTTTTTTGTTTTTGTTTTTTTTTTTCAGGGCCGATTTCAGAACAATTTTTTTCAGACTATTTTTCAGTAGTTTTTTAGGTATTTCTTTAAAGACTTTATTTTGATGGCTTTTTCTCAAACCTTTTTAGGGTCATTTTTCCGATTTTTTTTTAGGGCATTTTTTCTAGACTTATTTCAGAACCTTTTTAAGGAATTTTTTGAAATTTTCTACAGCTACTGAAACAACGTATTACTCCACGATACTGCAAAAATCTGTATTGTATAAAAATATTTTTCGCCATTTGAAAAAACGAAGTTATTCAACTTAATAAGTTGGGATTTTGCATCCCATATTATTTATCACCCTGTATAATTTTTTAAATGAAATCATGGCTGGCGTTGTAGTTAGAACCTTCAACCTAACAATAGAAATGATTGTAATGGTTCAACGTCAATCACTGGGGCAAATATAAAATTTTATCTGTACCATGCATTTCAACAATTTCGAAAACGGTAAATGATGGGTATAGGGAATATTGAAGTAACTCATCTTTATTTGTTCCCTAGAATTCAAAAATGACAAAAAGTACAGGGTATTCCATAAAAAAAAACGTAACTTTGATGTTGATCTTTTCTATGGGACACCCTGTATATCGGGTAATAATAATAATAATAATAATAATAATGTTTATTGTTGTTAGATACCATAAAGGTTTACAAAAGTCAAGCACATTAATGACAATAAAATAAAATCAAATACAATAAATATAATCGCATGTGTACAGGCTAAAAGCACACTTAAAACCATTTTAAAAATTTAATTTAAAAATTATTTTAAATTGTGCATACAGCGATCCTACGTCTATCCATTCGAAAAGAATAACACGAAGTTAGATGGTTTATCCATGAAATGACCGCATCGTATGCGTTGCTCCACCCTGCATTCCTTTACATTTTGTACAAATATTGCAAAAATATATACAGGGTGAACTGATTTCGTAGGGACAACATGGTGCACATGAATGCACGATTTTTATTATTATTATTATTGCACTGACAGTAATAAATTGTTTATTATTAATAAATATTAAATAATTATTTTGCAGACATACAAATTCTACAATGTTCTGTATAAATATAATCTATGCAACTATTAGAATGATGTATAGCTTGGTGATAGTTTTGAAAAGTTATGAATATTACACATGATTATATGTAATAAATTTTCTAATTTATTACTAAAACTAACCTAAATAGGTAAACAACACGTCCGAAAATTTTAAGAGATAAATATTTTCGTATAAAAGGAGACTCGAACTTGCAAATAGTGTACACTGGTTCCAGTACAGCTTTACAATGTTCAAGATTTTGGTAAGTTCGACAAATATTGAATTAAATTAAAAAAAAAAAATGGATTGTTTTTGGCGTCGGCTTCTTGGCCATCTGCCACTGCTAATTAAATTTAATAAAAACCAAAAGTAACCTGATAATACGAATGTTCAATCTGAATTTCTGAAAAAATGAATTTCAAATATTTTTTGTATGGATGAATAAATGTTATTATAAATAAAATAAAAACAACCTTACTTATTGCAGAAAGTATTCAAGTTAGTCCTGTGGGTAGAAATAAGGGATCTTAAACCAATGTTATTTCACTTAGTACTTAGTACTAGTAATAACGCAAAGTTCTTTTGTATCATTCAATATCCGGCGTGGCACTAGCCAGGGAAGTAGTTGTTTCAATAAGTTATTTGTTTATAGTCTTAGTAAGACTAAATTTTGCTTGCAGAGTTACGAACAGGTTGAATATTTATATATTCAGGCTATATTTCGTTTTTTGAATTTATTAAATGTTATTATAGATATTGTTATAGTATTTATTACAACATGCAAATTTTTTTTGTATAATTCAATATCCAGCGTGGCTTTAGTCAGGGAAATAAATGTTTCAATAAGGGATTTTTAAGGGTCATTTAAAGCATCTGAGAATTTTCAATTTTAATTTAAAAAATAAAAATTAGTAATCATTTCTCGGGTTCAGTAATATTATACAGGGTGTTGAATTGCAAAGCGGGAATTGCTTTAAAAATAATGATACTGTCAAATAATTAAGGGAGCCAATATTAACACATTTAAAATTTTACATGTAAGTCCCTATGCAATTCAACTCCCTGTAGATCTCGGCTAACAAAGCATCCAATGCGAACAAAAAACACCACTCGCCGCAATTGATAACCAAGTAACATCTCCACTTTACCTGTTACTGCAAAGACTGGATAATCTAATGCCATTCGCCACTAACTATTGCATCGTGATGGATGTTTCACGTAAAAATAAAAGTATTGTTCGTAATTCTTTGTTTGTTTCAGGCTACTTTGTTGGTGTTGACTCTTGCAGCTATAACCATTAACGGGCAAATTGTTAGCAACCCATTTAATAACGCTTTAAATAATCTGTCTCCATATGCGATAATCAATGAGAACAACTTGCAGAACCAACTTGTCCGTCAAGGTGGTTATCCATGGTTGTACCGTGGATGGTAGGTATGCCAGAACTTAGTACCAGAAGTTGAATAAATAATAATTCTGCATTGATATATTGTGTTTAAATATCCAATTCCTTATAAAAAATTTGATTTTGCTCATAATTATTTATAACAATAAAAAATATAACGATAAAAATAGGGCATTAATCGAACGGGTATCAAACTAAAGCGAAGAGTTACTTTCCAAAATTAATTAACACGTCTACTGCCAACGACTTCTCGATGAGTTTTCGGCACCTTCAAATATTTGCCGATCACGCGAGAAATGGGCGTTTAAAATTAATGCGATTCACTAATGATCTCTATACAGTAGAAAAATGGATGCATTTTTTATGGTCAGCATATACGTAATTCTGAAGTAAATAACAAAAATTAAGAAATTACATTTTGCACATTTATAGAGAAAGGGTTAAACTATGCTTCTATAGAATTCGATTTTATTTAAATCATCAGGCAAACTGTATAATGTATTGTCAATGTACCCATTATTGGATAATTATCTGCGCCTTTTCTTTACAAAGAATCAAAAATCCATTTCTATACAATCCTGATTTATACCTTTGGAAATATTATGTACATGATAAAAATTGTCAGCCTTAAGGTGATCACAAATAATTTTTTGTTTTCGCTAAAATTTTAGGGCTATAATCATAGCTTCAAAATATAAACAAAAAAAGTTTTATTAGTTAATAAATAAATACTGCAGCATTTTCGAGAAGGAAGAACTTTGAATAAAGATAGAAAACGTAAAAGTTACAAAAATTGGAAAGGTTCGTCCGCTACGTTGAAGAGAAATTTTCCTCAAAAATTGCAATTGAAATTATTTCCTGGAAAAGCCACTGGTTGGATGCCAATCAAAACTGCTCTAAGAGCACTTTAAATGCCACGAAAAGTACTTTTGGTGCCGCTCAAAACGGCGCCAAAAATATTTTTAATGCCACTCAGTACGGCACCAAAAATACTTCTCATGTCCCTCAAAAAATCTCTAAGAGCATTTGAAATTATTTCATGAAAAAGCCACTGCTCTAAGAGTACTTTAACTGCCACGAAAAGTACTTTTGGTGCCGCTCAAAACAGCGCCAAAAATATTTTTAATGCCACTCAAAACGGCACCAAAAGTACTTCTCATGCCCCTCAAAAAAGCTCTAAGAGCATTTGAAATTATTTTATGAAAAAGCCATTGGTTGGATGCCAATCAAAACTGCTCTAAGAGCACTTTAAATGCCACGAAAAGTACTTTTGGTGCCGCTCAAAACGGCGCCAAAAATATTTTAATATCACTCAAAAGTACTTCTCATGCCCCTCAAAAAAGCTCTAAGAGCATTTGAAATTATTTCATGAAAAAGCCACTGGTTGGATGCCAATCAAAACTGCTCTAAAAGTACTTTAAATGCCACGAAAAGTACTTTTGGTGCCGCTCAATACGGCGCCAAAAATATTTTAATACCACTCAAAAGTACTTCTCGTGCCCCTCAAAAAAGCTCTAAGAGTATTTGAAATTATTTCATGAAAAAGCCACTGGTTGGATGCCAATCAAAACTGCTCTAAGAGTACTTTAAATGCCACGAAAAGTACTTTTGGTGCCGCGCAAAACGGCGCCAAAAATATTTTTAATGCCACTCAGAACGGCACCAAAAATACTTCTCATGCCCCTCAAAAAATCTCTAAGAGCATTTGAAATTATTTCATGAAAAAGCCACTGGTTGGACGCCAATCAAAACTGCTCTAACAGTACTTTAAATGCCACGAAAAGTACTTTTGATGCCGCTCAAAACGGCGCCAAAAATATTTTTAATGCCACTCAAACCGGCACCAAAAGTACTTCTCGTGCCTCTCAGAAAAAGCTCTAAGAGCATTTGAAATTATTTAATGAAAAAGCCATTGGTTGGACGCCAATCATAACTGCTCTAAGAGTACTTTAAATGCCACGAAAAGTACTTTTGGTGCCGCTCAATACGGCGCCAAAAATATTTTTAATGCCACTCAAAACGGCACCAAAAGTACTATTTTTGATGCCGCTCAAAACGACGCCAAAAATATTTTTAATGCCACTCAAAACGGCACCAAAAGTACTTCTCATGCCCTTCAAAAAAGCTCTAAGAGCATTTGAAATTATTTCATGAAAAAGCCACTGGTTGGATGCCAATCAAAACTGCTCTAAGAGTACTTTAACTGCAACGAATAGTACTTTTGATGCCACTCAATACGCGCCAAAAGTACGTCTAATGCCCCTCAAAAGAGGCTCTAAGAACGTTTAATGCGACTCAAAATGGCACCAAAGGTACTTTTAATGCCTCTCAAAACGGCAGAAAATGTACTTTTACTGCCACTCAAAACGGCACTAAAAGTACTTTTAGTGCCATTTAAAAAGTTATTAATATTATTTTTAATGCCACTCACAACGGTACGAAAAGTACTTTTAATGCCACTCAAATCGGCACTAAACGTACTTCTCGTGCCGGTTTGATTAAAAGTACATTTCCTGTCGTTTTGAGGGGCATTAAAAGTACCTTTAGTGCCATTTTGGGTGCTTAGAGCCTTTTTTAAGTACCTTTAGTGCCATTTTGAGTTCTTAGAGCCTTTTTTAAGTACCTTTAGTGCCATTTTGAGTTCTTATAGCCTTTTTTAAGAACCTTTAGTGCCATTTTGAGTTCTTAGAGCCTTTTTTAAGTACCTTTAGTGCCATTTTGAGTTCTTAGAGCCTTTTTAAAGTACCTTTAGTGCCAATTTGAGTTCTTAGAGCCTTTTTAAAGTACCTTTAGTGCCATTTTGAGTTCTTAGAGCCTTTTTGAGTGGCATTAAAAGTACTTTTGGTACCGTTTTGAGTGGCATTAAAAGTACTTTTAAAATCGGAAAAATCAACTCTTTTAATAATCATCCTAGACCGTTACAGTGCACATTCTTTTTCATCAGAAGAACGAGAAGAATCGATCGCCGATAGCACAAAATTTGGTACTTTGTGCGGCCAAACGAAGACACCAAATCGAACGCGGTTTGCAAATCTGTGCTCCTCGTATGTCAATTTGTCGGATTCAATTACAATTAGAGATTTTTAATTTTTGAGGAAAACATGAAAATATACACAAGTACATCCCTTGGAACTTTTTATAAAAATGCAACTTTTTTAATAATCATCGTAGACCATTCAAGTATACCTTTTTTTTCTTCGTGTTCACCATGAACATGTAAGAAAATAAAAAAAAAATCGATTTTTCAGATTTTGAACCGCCGTAGCGGCTAAACGAAAACTCCAAATTGAACGCGGTTTTCAAATATGTGCTCCTCGTATGTCAATTAGTCGGATTCAATTAAAATTTGTGATTTGAAATTTTTGACGAAAACCTAAAAATTTTCACAAAGGCTCAAAATTCGGATTCGAAATGATTTCCTGAAAAAATCTACTAGTGATGCAAAACTTTACAAAAATATTGCAGCACTGCATCGAGGCTTTTTAAATTAAGTAATTTGTAGGAACTAAAATTGCACATAATTAATTTGATATTCATCTCAAATTTGTTTCAATCCATTACAATTTTATCCCTAGGGCAGGCATTGGAAAATAGATGATACCAGTTGCCGCACCCTGTATATCGTATTGCTTATGAATGCATTTATTAGTTTAATTCAAAACATTTTGGATGGTGCGCTATAAACTTACTTATTTTGTCTTCAGAATATTAATGGGATCATTCGAATGATGATAATCGATTCATCCGATTATGAAAATAATCGATTATCTTATTTTTATCATCATTCATTTGAATGATCGGTAATCGATTATTCATTCGAATGATCATTCGAATGATCGGTACTCGATTATTCATTCGAATCATCATTCGAATGATTATTCAAGTGATCACTCGAATGATCATTCGAATAATCGGTACTCGATTATTAATTCGAATGATCATTCGAATGATCGGTACTCTTATCATGATTCGAATGATCATTCAAACGATCACTCGAATGATCATTCGAATGATCGGTACTCGATTATCCATTCGAATCATCATTCGAATGATCATTCGAGTGATCATTTGAATGATTCGGTATTCGAATAAATTAATCGAAACCTATCAAAGTATTTGGATCATTTGAAGGAGCATTCGAATGATTATTCGAATATCATTATATCAATCCGTACTCGAATATATATTATTCGAAATTGAACATTTTATTGAACGATTTTAACGAATTAACACCAATATTTGCAGCAAGGTATTTAGTGAAATGCAATTCAAACTGGAAGTAAACAAGAACAATGTATATACACTAAGAAGATAATAGTTAAAAGTGTAAATAATATGTACAATATGTACACATATTATATCGGTCGCATTCAAATCATAATCAAAACTATTTGAGTTACAATAATTCGATTATTCGAATGATCATTCGAATAAATAATCGATTTTCAGATCATTCGAATGATCGCTCGAATAATCATTCGAATGAATAATCGATTTTCAGATTAATTCGAATAGTAATCATTCGATTATCGAAATCATAAGTTCGGAAACACTTTAGAGATGGGCAAAATGACTCTTTTTTGTAAGACTCGTGAAAAATAGTAAAGATTGTAATGACTTTTTGCAAGAAGCAAAAAGTCGGTGATGAAACAAGTGATTAGAATAAAAAAAGGTCCTCGCCTAACAAAAATTTAAATTTTACTCTTAACAGGGTTGACTATCTTCCTCTTCTTCCGTTGAAGAGCAAAAAAAGAAAAATGTTTTAACACGCTAACAAAATTTTTTACATGTTACTTATTTTTTGAGTCACTTTACTACTCGATTCATTTTGATGAGTCGACTCTTTTAATCGATGACTAACCCATCTCTACTCTGTATACAATAAATCAGTGCAACTATTATAATTATTTATAGTTGATAGATATTTTGCTCATAATTTTGAAAGGTTATAAATCGTAATATCCTGCGCTGTAAATTTTCTAATTTATCACCAAAAAGTAACAAGAATAGGTAAACAACACGCGCGGCTTTTGTAAAAGATAAATATTTTTGTATAAAAGGAAACTTGAAGTTGTAAATAGTATACATTGGTTGCAGCTAAATTTCACAATGTTCAAGATTTTGGTAAGTTCGACACATATTAAATTCTAGTCCATTCAATAGATATTTCCCGGAAAGTTTCTCTTACTTGAGAACCTTCAATAGTGTAGCTGATTTTGATTCAGAATTTCGATATGTTTTAAGTTTTGGTTTAAAATGATTATTGAAAATTTTCAAAATCAAAATATACTGCATGTGATTAGTCCACGTGAGTTTCTACTTTCAGCAAATATGTATTATACAAGTCAAAGATCTCTAACTGGCAGTATAAAAATATTGCCATCTTACATTTACATAAGAAATTTTTCGAGTAAATGACAATTGATGGTGACAATTTGATATTTAGAGTTTATGCAACATGACCTTGTTTCAGCCCTTTTTTCCAAACAAAAATGATCTTGAGCTTCCATATAATACAATGTGGTTTCAGCAAGATGGCGCACCCCCGCATTATGCACGTTTTTTGACATTTTTATACTTCCAGTTCGACAATGAAAAAATCTCACAAAATCAAGAACAAAAATAGGAGGTTGCCATTTAAAAACAAATGACGACTGAAAATCGACTTTCATGCAAAAATGTGTATTTTTATAAAAAGAGAGGAAGTGGATTTAAACAAAAAAAGTACAATACATAAATAAATACAATAAATCTTTCGCATCAATTTAGAATTAGAAACACCCTGTATGTTTGGAAGTTACCTAATTGGTATAAAAAAAAGAACAAAATACCTGCTGAATTCAAAAATCACATCTTTCTCTCAAGTAACTTGTTTTATTATTTGTTTTAGGCTACTTTGTTGGTGCTGGCTCTTTCGGCTGTAGCCATCAATGGATACATTGTTGGTAATCCAATTAATAATGCTCTGAACGACTGGTCTCCATATGCGCAAATCCATCAAAATGATATACAAAACCAGTACATCCTGAATGGCGGATATTACACACCTCCTTTTCTTTTTTGAGGAATATAAAGCGTAACAGAAATTTAATGCCAAGAATTGAATAAACGTTTGATTTCGCATTGATGTGTTGTATTTAAATACCCTCACTCCAGAAGTTACTTAATTTGAGCAGCAGAATAGTTATTCATTGTACGAGTGTGTAATGTACGTTATTAGTCAAGCAATCACGCAAGAAAAAATAAAAAAAATAATTTTCTTAAGTGAGTAATGAATAATTTCACATGAGTGTAATTTAACATTTTATCCAAAATCGTCTGTTATTTATTTTACGAGTGTGTAATGAACGTTATTAGTCACGCAAAATTTTGACATACGTGGTGTCAATTTGAATTATTTTCCAGTCCATACTCTCACCAGTGGGTAATAAACAACACTATTTCCCACAGTAATTCGCTTATTACGCACGATTTTACACGATATTTATTTATTTGGTGCAGCACGAAACAATATTTAATTTTTATGCCTTTCGGTATGCAACCACATCAACACGGCGAGTATTACAATTGCATAAATTGAATTCATATTGTTGTAAGTAGGTGGGATGGCAATTGAAACAATTGAAGCACTTCCTCTTCAATTTATTCGAATTGAATAAAGCCTAATTAACTACGGCGTGGATTGATGAGTTTAATTGTTTCAATTAAATGTGATAAAAAATCATGAATCGGAATCTGTGTCGTTTTGGTTAAAAAGGAAAAAAAAACAGTAAACGAGGTGTCGTCAAACCATCAACAAATTATAATTAATCACTTATTTAACAAATTTTTGTAAACAACAAGCGCATTAAATCAACAAATAGAACGTGCGTCAACGTAACATAAGTGCAGAAAGTTACGGAAATAATAAACATTGCGTTGACGACGATATGACCGTGATGATAATAATAAAGTTTCCATTATAAAATATCAAATGGTGTTTAATTCTAGATGAAATTACTTTTTGGAATAAAACTGAACCCTAAAATATGTAAATATTAAGTAAATAGCCATCTGCAGACGCGTTTGAGAGATAAATCTCGAAAAATAAAATAAAAAATTTGACATTTTTTAATTGTCAAAAATGGCATTTTACAGCTGTCAAAAATTGTATTTGCTAACAATGATGGTATGTTCATAAAAGTTTGTTGCAGTTGTCAAAATGGCATTTTTCAACTCTCAAAACTTGTACTTTTTGTTGTCAGAAGCTGTCAAAAATGATATTTTTCAGCTGCCAAAAATGGCATTTCCCACCTATATAAAGGTATTTTTTAGCTATCAAAAGCAGCATTTTTCAGTATTTTTTCAATTGTCAAAAATGGCATTTTTCAGCTTTCAAAAATTGTACTCTTCGTTGCCAAAAATTGTATTTTTTAGCTGACAATAATGGTACGATACAGTTGTCAATAATAGTGTGTTGCTGTTATCAACAATGGAATTTTTAGCTAATAAGAATTGTATTATTCAGCTGTCAAAAATGTAATGTTTCAGCTGTCAAAAATGATATTTTTCAGCTGCCAAAAATGGTATTTCCCACCTATATAAATGGTATTTTTCAGCTATCAAAAGCAGCATTTTTCAAAAAAAATTTAATTGTCAAAAAATGGCATTTTTCAGTTTTCAAAAATTGTACTTTTTGTTGCCAAAAATTGTACTTTTTGTTGCCAAAAATTGTATTTTTTGTTCTCAAAAATTGTATTTTTCAGCTGACAATAATGGTATGATACAGTTGTTAATAATAGTGTGTTGCTGTTATCAACAATGGAATTTTTAGCTAATAAGAATTGTATTATTCAGCTGTCAAAAATGAAATGTTTCAGCTGTCAAAAATTATATTGAACAGCTGCCAAAAATGGTATTTCCCACCTATATAAATGGTATTTTTTAGCTATCAAAAGCAGCATTTTTCAAAAAAAAATTTAATTGTCAAAAATGGCATTTTTCAGCTTTCAAAAATTGTACTTTTTGTTGTCAAAAATTGTATTTTTTGTTTTCAAAAATTATATTTTTTAGCTGACAATAATGGTAAGATACAGTTGTCAGCAAGAGTGTGTTGCTGTTATCAAGAACGACATTTTCAGCTAATAAGAATTGTATTATTCAGCTGTCAAAAATGTAATGTTTCAGCTGTCAAAAATGATATTTTTCAGCTGCCAAAAATGGTATTTCCCACCTATATAAATGGTATATTTTAGCTATCAAAAGCAGCATTTTTTTGGACATTTTTTAACTGTTAAAAATGGCATGTTTCAGCTGTCAAAACCTGTATATTTTGTTGTCAAAAATTGATTTTTTTTTGTTGTCAAAAATTGTATCTTTTAACTGTCAGGAATGGTATTTTTCGGCTTTCAAGAATGGTAATCCCCAGCTGTCAAAAAAAATCAGCTGTCAAAAGTAGTATATTTCGCTGTCAAAAGTAGTATTTCTTACTGTCAAAAATAGTACTTATTTGTCAAAAATAGTATTTTTTTGTCAAAAAGAGTATTTTTCGTGTCAGTTTAACTGACAAAAATGGTATTCCGCAGCTGTTGAAAATTAGTATTTTCCAACTGTCAAAAATAGTTTTTTTTTGTCAAAAAGAGTATTTTTCATGTGTCACGAATGGTTAGTTTCAGCTGACAAAACTGGTATTCCGCGGCTGCTCAAAATTAGTATTTTCCAACTGTCAAAAATAGTATTTATTTTGTTAAAAATAGTATTATTTGTTTGTCAGGAATGGTTAGTTTCAGCTGACAAAAATGGTATTCCGCGGCTGTTGAAAATTAGTATTTTCCAACTGTCAAAAATAGTATTTTTTTGTCAAATAGAGAATTTTTCGTATGTCAGGAATGGTTAGTTTCAGCTGACAAAAATGGTATTCCGCGGCTGTTGAAAATTAGTATTTTCCAACTGTCAAAAATAGTTTTTTTTGTCAAAAAGAGTATTTTTCGTGTGTCAGGAACGGTTAGTTTCAGCTGACAAAAATGGTATTCCGCGGCTGTTGAAAATTAGCATTTTCCAACTGTCAAAAATAGTTTTCTTTTTGTCGAAAAGAGTATTTTTCGTGTGTCAGGAATGATTAGTTTCAGCTGACAAAAATGGTATTCCGCGGCTGTTGAAAATTAGTATTTTCCAACTGTCAAAAATAGTATTTTTTTTTTGTCAAAAAGAGTATTTTTCGAGTGTCAGGAATGGTTAGTTTCAGCTGACAAAAATGGTATTGCGCGGCTGTTGAAAATTAGTATTTTCCAACTGTCAAAAATAGTATTTTTTTGTCAAAAAGAGTATCAGGAATGGTTAGTTTCAGCTGATAAAAATGGTATTCCGCGGCTGTTGAAAATTAGTATTTTCCAACTGTCAAAAATAGTATTTTTTTGTTGTTAAAAAGAGTATTTTTCGTGTGTCAGGAATGTTTAGTTTCAGCTGACAAAAATGTCATTCCGCGGCTGTTGAAAATTAGTATTTTCTAACTGTCAAAAATAGTATTTTTTTGTCAAAGAGTATTTTTCGTGTGACAGCAATGGTTAGTTTCAGCTGACAAAAATGGTATTCCACGGCTGTTGAAAATTAGTATTTTCCAACTGTCAAAAATAGTTTTTTTTTTGTCAAAAAGAGTATCAGGAATGGTTAGTTTCAGCTGATAAAAATGGTATTCCGCGGCTGTTGAAAATTAGTATTTTCCAACTGTCAAAAATAGTATTGTTTTTTGTTAAAAGAGTATTTTTCGTGTGTTAACAATGTCAAAAACAGTATATTTCAGCTAATAAAAATTGCTTTTTTCGGCATTTTTGAATTGTCAAAAATTGTATTTTTCAGCTGTCAAAAGTAGTATATTTTGCTGTCAAAAGTAGTATTTTTTACTGTCAAAAATAGTATTTTTTTGTCAGAGTATTTTTCGTGTGTCAGGAATGGTTAGTTTCAGCTGACAAAAATGGTATTGCGCGGCTGTTGAAAATTAGTATTTTCCAACTGTCAAAAATAGTATTTTTTGTCAAAAAGAGTATCAGGAATGGTTAGTTTCAGCTGATAGAAATGGTATTCCGCGGCTGTTGAAAATTAGTATTTTCCAACTGTCAAAAATAGTATTTTTTTGTTGTTAAAAAGAGTATTTTTCGAGTGTCAGGAATGGTTAGTTTCAGCTGACAAAAATGTCATTCCGCGGCTGTTGAAAATTAGTATTTTCTAACTGTCAAAAATAGTATTTTTTGTCAAAGAGTATTTTTCGTGTGACAGCAATGGTTAGTTTCAGCTGACAAAAATGGTATTCCACGGCTGTTGAAAATTAGTATTTTCCAACTGTCAAAAATAGTTTTTTTTTTGTCAAAAAGAGTATCAGGAATGGTTAGTTTCAGCTGATAAAAATGGTATTCCGCGGCTGTTGAAAATTAGTATTTTCCAACTGTCAAAAATAGTATTGTTTTTTGTCAAAAAGAGTATTTTTCGTGTGTCAGGAATGGTTAGTTTCAGCTGACAAAAATGGTATTCCTCGGCTGTTGAAAATTAGTATTTTCCAACTGTCAAAAAAAGTATTTTTTTGTCAAAAATAGTATTTTTCGTGTGTCAACGATGTCAAAAACAGTATATTTCAGCTAATAAAAATAGCTTTTTTCGGCATTTTTGAATTGTCAAAAATTGTATTTTTCAGCTGTCAAAAGTAGTATATTTTGCTGTCAAAAGTAGTATTTTTTACTGTCAAAAATAGTATTTTTTTGTCAAATTGAGTATTTTTCGTGTGTCAGGAATGGTTAGTTTCAGCTGACAAAAATGGTATTCCTCGGCTATTGAAAATTAGTATTTTCCAACTGTCAAAAATAGTATTTTTCAGCTGTCAAAAGTAGTATATTTTGCTGTCGAAAGCAGGGGCGGCTCGTTATACACAGCCAGGGAGCCATGCATGGCATTACCTGTAGTTTCAAGTTAAGCAAGAATTTTGAATAAATTTTTAAAACACTTTTTCGCCAGTTTGCTTTGGTTTAGGAAGATAAATCGTTCTTCAAAAAAGAGGGGGAGGGGGCATATTGTATATGTGGCTCTACCATCAACATGATTCACGAGCCGCCACTGGTTTCCGTTGGGTTTCCTTTGTCCCCATTATCTGATTGGCAATCATAATTTTGTCTTCAAGAACGGTTGACGAACGCCAGCCACCTTAAAATTCTTGGAAATATCTATGTTGTCTTTAATGGAAAATGTGCTTTTTAACAGTGACGGTTCGCGGTGTTTTTTCTGGTACGGCCGAGGAACAAGGGGTGGTAATACAGATGGTGCGGTCTCTGCAACTGACCCTACCTATCTGTATTACCACCTCTTGTTTCTCGGCCGTACCAGAAAAAAAAACCCGCGAACCGTCACTGCAACCTAGTACCCTATATAAATTTGATGCTTTAAATGGGTCCATCTAAATATTGAACAAAATACAGGGTGTTCCATTTACAAAAATTATAGTTTCTTATATAGGGTCGGTTGCAGAGACGACTGGTTGCATGACCACACCTGGTAAGAGAGGTTTACCACTTCTGCTACCTCGACCGTACCAGAAAAAGCCCCGCGAACCGTCACTGCTTTTCAACATCACATTATGGATGATTTCAAAATTTTAGTCTTTTACCTTTACTTTATTGTCTGCACACCACCGATTGATAAATAGAAGCCTTTCCTTCGATTTCCGTGAGAGAAGATAAGAAGAAGAAGTCTAAATGAACACAAGTATTGCCAGTAGATTCCATATTCCATGGCTAAAATTATCAGAAGGAGTCTGGCGCAGTTTTGGCGTTTATTTCGTAAAGTAAACAAATCCCTGTTTGGTCACTTGATCTTCGACTAATTCTATGATAAACGTCACATGTGACCATTTTTGACTCTGTATGTTGTTCTGTCATGCATTTTAACATCCATTAAATAAATTACTGTTCAGATGCGAATGGACCAGCAAATAATCATTTGACAATCACGCCTCATTTACTCCGGCGGACACACCTTAAAAGGGCCCAGTGCAGATGATTGCATTGGCATCGAAATTGTTAGAATGAAACGATCGAAATTGTTGGCGAAAAGGTAATGACGGAGCTCGGTCGGTAGAATTCCCGGTTCTCACGAAACCTCACGTAGGGAGAGATAAAGTTTGCATTTCCCGTTATCGCGCGCGCGCGCGAAAATTACGTAGACCTGCTATCTCAACCGCCTACCGTAACATATCAATTTCCTCGTCGTAAAAAAATATATTTAAAATCGGTTTGTGTGGAGTTTATGGATAGACGTATTGTCCCGTAAGTACAATTTGAATCATTTGAATAATCCCCGTGCACGCACGTGACGCTTCCAAGCCAAAGCCGACTTAAGTGGCTTTCAGCGACTCGGAATCTCTTTTCGTCATTGTTGTTATTATTACTATCACGAGAGAAGACGGATCCCGGCCTAATCCGGTGCAGGGCCGTTCTCAATTAGCGTCCCCCCTGCGCACCCAATTTAAAACCATTAACCTCTACGCGCGCATCTCGTCTTCATCCAGGGATCGTCATTTTGCTGCGCTCCACTTGCCGCGACGCCCGAAATTTTCAAGACGACGACAGACATGTGATCTTTGTTTCCCTCTTATCTTTAATTACTGCGTAAGTAGCACCCGCCTAATATCTATCTTATCAGTACTCAAACATTCAATTGTTTTTGATTAATATTTTCGTGCGCGTAAACAGGGGCTTCGTATTGCACGTCCTGCCGTTAATTGAAATTATTTGAAAGTCACAAACGTTCCGATCTTGCGACGGGAAACAAGGGAATAATTTGCGGGTGAAATTTTCGAAAGTCAATTAGCACAATCATCCGATCTTGTGACGGGAAACAAGGGAGTAGTTTGCGGGTGAAATTTTCGAAAGCGCAATCATCCGATCTTGTGACGATATTTGTGGAAAAAAAAAGTGTGCGCAATTGGTTCAATTGGATGTACAATGAAGCGCGAATTAAGGCTCATTAAGGAACCTTCTTAAGTGATTAAACGTGGTATTTTTTTTTATATATATACGTTAGAACAAAAGGTTGTGTATTGACTGATGCGCCGTGTTATCAAGGATGAACTTTTGGCCGGTCAGCGCTGATACGGGAATTTTTCTGATTCCCAGAACGCGCCGAGTGCAGCGAAGAAGAAGCGGGAGAAGGCGGAGAGCGATGTCGGCTCGTGGGTGGGTGCTCGCGGCGGTCCTAACGCTGAGCCTGTGGGACACCATCGCGGCCGACAGGGCGAGCAAGTGCAGCCAGGATCCGAAATGTCGCGTCGTCAGGGTGCACAGCATGAAGAGCGCGGACTGCTTCAAGTTGGACGCCCGGAGGATACCCAGATGCCTCAGTGGGGATATCGAGGTAACACAACCAACATCCATAATAATAAACAAATCATTCTCTGATATCTCTAAATTGTTCAATGTGAAAGTTTTTGGACCACATTTTTACAATGCAATCCTGGTGAAACTTCTTTTCTTGAGAAGCAAACCTTTGAGATATTTCCATAATTACAAAAAAAAAAATAAATTCCTAGTTCTGTTTATTTTACTCCTTTCGACTCCAGTCCGTAACAGACACATTTCTGCGTTCTCTGGCTCATTGAAATTGCTTTTTCTTCATGGCTCAAGTCAAGTGTGGTTTTTATGTTTGGTGGACTGATCAGAATCTCTTCAACCAACCGTCTTTTTGGAGACTTTGTTTCCTTCGTCGCTTATCAACGTAGTAATTTTACTCCATTTAAATACAATTCGGTAACAACAGTCACCAGTGAGCACTTTTTAGAATTTTGAAGGCTGATTTTACGATCTCTCTGTTGCCATTTTCTCCGATACTGCCGTCTTCTAGGGGAATGTTTTGATCGATTTTGATGTGAATCTGCTTGCCCCAGAATTACGAAACACCTGTACAGGTCGGCAAACATAACTTGCCGTTGCGCAGTGGCAAAATTGTGGGCGGTACCTTCGATAGATTTCGTAAACAGTTTATTTATTTATTTATTTATTCGCGCGCCTGGTACTGGCAGTAGAGAGAGAGAGAGAGAGAGCTTTTACTTCCTCTCCGCGCGTCTGGCCAACTTATATTTGCCATCATGTAAGCGCTGCCATCTCTCTCTGGGAATTGGGTATGAAGTAGTATGATTCAGGGTTACCAAGTCAGCGGAAAATCCCCTAGATCTGGAGGATTTTGGATGCGGGTTGAGAAATAATTTTCGTTTCAACGGCTGACGGATTTTCTAGCGGAATTATGTTGGATTTTTGAAAAAAACTGGCGTAATTTAATTTTAATATAAACTTTCAAAAATGCTATTTTTTCCTCGGTGCGTTACATCCCTCGGGACACAAATTTGCACCTTGAGAAAAATCTAGCTCTTCTCTCTCTTGATACATAATCTACTATTGCAATAAAAAAAGCAAGAATTTTCGAAAATTCGTAACTTACGGACACATTTTCAAAAATGATGATGTGGCCATCATGTTACTTTCTCCGACTTGATGGTATCATAGCCATTTATACTTACATTTTCATGGTTTATTTTCAATTGAAATCATATTTTAAATGCACATCGATCGTTGTGTAAACTCGGATAAAACTGACGTTTAAAACGTCAAAATTATGAAAGATGGAAAAATTATACTTCAAATTCAAAAACTGAGTTTACTCAAAAACTAAAGGGATTTCGAAAAAACGTATTCTTTAGAAGTTGTTCATTTTAACATTCTCTACAATTATTATTAAAATAAATTTTCTGTAACTATTATCGTTTTATAATTATAAACCAAAAATTTAAAAAAAATAATAATAATTTTTTTTCTCGAATGAAAAATGTTTTCAAGCGAAAGATGTTCATTTCTTTGTTATCTTCAAATTTTGTTTAAATGTTTTTGTGATATTTTTCATATTTAAGAAAATATTGGCAAAAAACAAAAAACAGTTAAGGTAAACGCCCACTTCCGGTGTACGAAATTTTACCAAAAGCTTTTCAGTTCTTCAGATTATAAAATAAGACGGATGTTCAAAGTTTCATATCAATTGCTTTATTAGTTTTTGAGATACAGCGCGCACAGACAGACACACACACAGCCACGCAGACACACACACACACAGACACACACACACACACACACACAGACACACACACACAGCCACACACACACAGACACACACACACACACACACACACACACACACACACACACACACACACATACACACATTTTTTTTCCAGAAATTATTGAAATGGCATCTAGGGACCCAAAACGGATATTTCCGTGAAAAAAATTTTGAAAAAAAAAATGACGATCACAATACTTTCTCGTACTTCTTAACGGAGAAAGTAAAAAACTAGCGTAAATTAATTTAAATTTAAACTTTCAAAAATGCTATTTTTCCCTCGGGAAAAATCACGATCTTCTCTCCCTTCATATATAATTGCAATGCAAAAAGGAAGAATTTTCAAAAAATCATAACTTACGGAAAAAGTGACACATTTTCAAAAAGATAGATGTTTTGTGAATACAGGGTGTCTCGTTTCGAATGTGCCAAACGAGCACACGAAGTAGATAACGTTATTCTGAACACAAAAATTCAAATAAACATATGTCCGATTTCTTACCGTTATCGAGATAAATAATCTTAAAGATTTTTCGATCGTTACAAATCTTATAAATTCTTAGTGTAAATTGATTAGATTGTTATGAATTTGGCGCACATTTAGACTCTGAAGTCATTTTAGATGATTTGCCACTTGTACACACAACGGCTTAGGATGTGGTTCCAACACGATAGAGCACCTCCCCATTATTCAAGAAGTATCAGAACTTGTCTAAATATTTAAATTCCTGATAGCAGGGTCCTTTCCCTGGCCTTTACTGGAAATAATTTTAGATGATTTGCCACTTGCATACACAACGGCTTAGGATGTGGTTCCAACACGACGGAGCAGCTCCCCATTATGCAAGAAGTATCAGAACTTGTCTAAAGATTTAAATTCATGATAGATGGATTGGACGAGCAGGGTCCTGGCCACCTCGATCTCCTGATCTTACATCTATAGACTATTCTTTCAGGGGAAACACGACACAAACAGTTTATAAATACAAAGGAACAATTACAAAAGCGGATAATAAATTCTCCTGGAGAAATTAGAATGGGGCGCAATTTGAACATTTACTTTGATGCTGTTTTTTTCTTTCTCTTTGAACTACCTTTGTTCATTAGCAAATAAAATTAATTGATATATACCGGGTGTAACTGAATTCTGGTAGACCTCAAATATCATTTTCATTTTTACATATATCTTTATGAAATTTAGTATGGTGTTTTTGAAAACAAAAAATACAATTTTTGGCAACGAAAAGTACAATTTTTGAAAGCTGAAAAATGCCATTTTTGAAAATTAAAAAAATATCGAAAAATGCTGATTTTGATAGCTGAAAAATACCATTTATATAGGTAGGAAGTACCATTTTTGGCAGCTGAAAATTATCATTTTTGACAGCTGAAACATTACATTTTTGACAGCTGAATAATACAATTCTTATTTGCTAAAAATTCCATTGTTGATAACAACAACACACTATTATTGACAACTGTATCATACCATTATTGTTGTCAGCTAAAAAATACAATTTTTGAAAACAAAAAATACAATTTTTGGCAACGAAAAGTACAATTTTTGAAAGGTAAAAAATGCCATTTTTGACAATTAAAAAAATACTGAAAAATGCTGTTTTTGATAGCTGAAAAATACCATTTATATAGGTGGGAAATGCCATTTTTGGCAGCTAAAAAATATCATTTTTGACAGCTGAAACATTACATTTTTGACAGCTGAATAATACAATTCTTATTAGCTAAAAATTCCATTGTTGATAACAGCAACACACTATTATTGACAACTGTATCATACCATTATTATTGTCAGCTAAAAAATACAATTTTTGGAAACAAAAACTACAATTTTTGAAAGCTGGAAAATGCCATTTTTGACAATTAAAAAAAATGCTGCTTACATATATCCGTATGAAATTTAGTTTTGTGTTTTTAGAGAAGAAAGTGTGTCTACATGCGGATTTTTAAGAAAATATTAACTCCGGTTTAACCGGAAATTACCTTAACTTTTCTTTTTTTAAATGGAACACCCTATATATTTTTACATAATTTAATTCGTCTTTGAATTCTGAGTTTAGAGATGTATCATAAATTACCTTTTGACTGTTAGTTTTTTGTTTGAATTTAAATTAAATTTACAAAAAATAACAAACTTAAATTTAATTTAAACAAAAAACTAACAACCAAAGCGTCACTTATGACACATCTATGAACTCATAGTTTAGAGAGGAATTAAATTGTGTAAAAATATACAGGGTGTTCTATCCGAAATAGAAAAGTTAAAGTCATTTCCGGTTAAACCGGAAATAGAATTTTTATAAAATTAAAATATTAATTTTGATAGTAATATTACTTGGTGTAACTGACAAGTTGCTCTGGTATTTTTATTTTATTCTGTTCAGAATAACATTATCTTCTTCCTGTTTTTGTTTAGCACACTCGAAACGAGACACCCTGTATATTAAAATTTTTGGGAAACCCTATCATCTCAGTATTTATAGATTTTTAGTTCAAATCTTCAACAACTTGAAATATTAATTTTCAAAAATTCACAACTCACGCTAAAATTGACGCATTTTCAAAAATCGAACGTAATTCTAAAGGCAGATGTTTTGTGAGTATTCTGAAAGTTTTGAGAAGCTATATCGTATCAGTTGTTTTTTTTTTTAGATTTTTTCGTCAGAAATATTTTGTGTTTGGTTTTCAAAAATTCGTAACACGCAAAAATTGACTCATTTTCAAACAACAAAGTTAATTTTAAAGGTAAATGTTTTATGATTTTTTTTTTTTTTTTTTTTTTTTTTTTTTTTTTTTTTTTTTTTTTGGCGTCGACTGCTTGGTCATCTGCCACTACCATGTTTTATGATTTCATTGGAGTTTTTAAGGAATTCAACCATAACAGTGTTCTTTTTTTTTCTATTTATTCTTTGTTTAAATATTATAACTTAAAACATTATTTTTATTTTTATTTCTAACTCAAGCAGAAATTGACACATTTTTTTAAATCAAAATTTGTCTTAAGAGTAGATATTTTGCGAATGTATTAAATTTTTTGAGCAATTCCGCTATGTAGGTATTTTTTAGATTCTTTTGACAACTTAAAAAATTAATTTTCAAAAATTTATAACTCACCCAAAATTTGACACATTTTCAAAAATCGAATATAGTTCTAAAGGCAGATGTTTTGTGAGTATACTCAAAGTTTTGAGAAGCTCTATCATATCAGTATTTTTTTTGTTTTGTCAAAAATCAATTTTGTTTTTTGTTTCTAAAAATTTATAATACGCAAAAATTGACTCATTTTCAAACGCTAAAGTTAATTTTAAAGGTGAATGTATTATGATTTTATTAGAGTTTTTTGAGGAATCCAACCATATCAGTGTTATTTTTTTTCTATTTGTTTTGTTTAAAAATTATAACTCAAAACATTCATTTTTTAAACTCGAAACGAAACACCCTGTATATTAAAATTTTTGAGGAACCCTATCATCTCAGTATTTATAGAATTTTAGTTCAAATCTTCAACAACTTGAAATATTAATTTTCAAAAATTCATAACTCACGCAGAAATTGACACATTTTTAAAAATCAAAGTTTATCTTAAGAGTAGATACTTTGTGAATGTATTAAATTTATTGAGTAATTCCATCATATAGGTTTTTTTTTTAGATTTTTTTAACAACTTACGCAAAATTTGACACATTTTCAAAAATCAAACTTCATTCTAAAGGCAGATGTTTAGTGAGTATACTAAAGTTTTGAGAAGCTATATCATATCAGTATTTATATTTTTTAGATTTCTTTTTCAAAAATATTTCAGGAACTCAATTTTGTTTTTTGTTTAAAAAAATTCATAACACGCAAAAATTGACACATTTTCAAACAACAAAGTTAATTTTAAAGGTAAATGTAGTAATAATAATAATAATAATAATATATTTACGGGATTCACCCTGTACATTTAAGTATTAATTAGAATATAAAATATAAAACAAAATATAAATATAAAATATAAAAATACAAAAATTAAAATTACAATTTAAAATTGCGACAACTTTGATGTGACAAACAAACAAAAACAAGTTAAAAACAAAGTATGATTTTATTAGTTTTTTTTAAGGAATTTAACCATATCGGTGTTATTTTTTTTCTATTTATTCTTTGTTCAAATATTATAACTTAAAACATTCATTTTTTTAAATTTATAACTCACGCAGAAATAGACACATTTTTTAAAATCTTTAACGTTTATCTTAAAGGTAGATATTTTGTGATTGTATTAATTTTTTGAGCAATTCCATCACACGTGTATAAGTATTTTTTTTTTAGATTTTTTTGTTAAATTATTTGACAACTTAAAACATTAATTTTCAAAAAACTTGGAAAGAAATTGGCACGTTCTTAAAAACTCAAGTTGGTTTTAAAGGCAGATGTTTTTGTAAAAATACTAAACTTTTTGAGAAACGTAATAATACACTCTGGCCGCGCTATGATGGCATCTGAGATGATTAACTTGGGCGCGTTGGACGATGCGTCTCAAATGCCTGAGGTTCTCAATAAGCGAACATGGGATTTTGGATTGCGTGCATACTATTTCCAAAGTTAAGAACCACCGATTTATAAATAGAAACCGATACTGCATCATCACCTCAGATGCCATCGTAGCGCGGCCAGATTATATATGCGTGGATGTATAACTTAAGTTTATTTTAATTTTTACGTGGCGTTTAATATTCCATTGCATTTTTCTGAAAATCGTTCAGTCATGCGCATTTTTTTTAATACTTGATTTGAAATATTTATATTCTAATAGCAATTTCCGTTCCCTCGTCAGATTCTGACTGTGTTGGTGAGACTTGAAAGGTCGAAACCGGTCCATAGATGAACTAAACAATATTTGATGTTTCAACATAAATCTGCATAATTATTTAATTACGTCTGTAATATATTTAAATTTGTAGGTAATGGACTTAACATTCAACAGAATCCGAGAAATAACAGCGACCGATTTGGACAGGTACACGAACCTGAAGTTTCTTTACCTGGGCGAGAATATGATCATGAAAATCGACCCGGAGGCGTTCACCGGGAAAACCGAGCTGCAAACCCTCGATCTATCCTACAACGGCTTCTCCAAACCCCTTCCAGACGTGATCTTCAGGCTGCCATCGTTACAAAATCTGTACCTAAGCCAGAACCAGAACATCAACATCATAGAAATTTTGGAGAACGCCGCGCCGATCCGGAGCCCCCTGGCGAAACTGGACATTTCGTACAACAACTACGAGGACGTGCAGAGGTTGCCGAAATTGGGCATCATCGCCACGTTGGTGATGTACAACGTGTCCGGCATGGACCTGCTGCTGAGTCCCATGGATACCGCGGGGCTTTGCAACCTGAAGTTCTTCATAAACAAGAACGTGACGGCGTATTTTGATGATCCGTGCGATTGTTGGGTGATACAGCGGTGGTTCGAGTACAGGAACGTTCAGTTCACGCCGTTTTTGTGTCCGACTCAAGAAAACGGTAAGATTTTATGCGTACAGTCCGGCAAATATAACTTGGCCAGACGCGCAGGCACGAAGCCAATATCTAACAAGAGAGAGAGAGAGAAAGAGAGAGAATTGACGCTTTGTTGTGTAGTGCAAAACGGTTTAAAAAGATACCAAACAATACATCAATTATAAATTATTTCTCAAAAATCAAAGTGTTTATGAAGGAGCGAAACAAGCGCACTCCTTTGTTATGTACGCAAGTTGATTGTAATTATGTTATAGTTAACTTTAAAACTGTTTTTCTTCCAGAATGTTCTTCCGTAATCCCGGACGAGGCGGAGGAGATACACAGCGTCTGCAAGCAGCAGCACACGGAAATGGTTTACCAGGCCAAGCTGAATCACGGCCTCATGATCGGCGGAATTACCATCGGCGTCATCCTCTTGGTGCTGGTGATCGTGATCTACAAATGGCGCAGGACGTCCCGCAGGAAAAGGCAGCTCAGGCACGCCATTATAGAGCGCGGCGATTTAGACCGCGTGCGGGGCTGAGAAGGAAGACGAAACGCCAAAACCCAAACTCTGTGATTTATATAAATGAATGAAAACTCGTACGCGCGGATGTAAAACGTGCGAATAAGCCAGACCACACCACTCACCCAGCTTCTGTAAAGTTTAGCTCCGTAAATTAACAAAATGGAACAATCGGCGTGCGTTCGAAGAGGACGCGCCAGTGCTACCAACACTAAATGGGTATACCTCCGCGGGATGTTCTGAAACGATGCTTGGTTTATAAATGTTAATCGATTATGTATATAATTTATAAATATAGTTTTTATATAATTACCATTGCGGCATTTGAAATTTATTAGCCCAGACAACCAATGTTCAGTTTACCTTAAAAAATAAGGTATTTGGGCTGAAGTGGCATCATAGATTATTTATATAGAAACACAAAACATTTTAACTGTTTACCGTTACTCGCCCTACCGCCCGCTGAAGCAATGGCGCTGCGGGGTACGGTAGTCACCATGAACATTTTAGAAAATTACAAAAAAATAATTGATTTTTCAGACTTTCGGCTAAACGTAAACTCCAAATTGAACGCGGTTTGCAAATCTGAGCTCCTCGTACGTCAATTAGTCGGATTAGAGATTTTTAATTTTTGACGAAAACACGAAAAAAACACATGAGTAAATTTGTTAAAAAATGCAACTTTCTTAAAAATCATCGTAGACTATTACAGTTGACTTTTTTTTCATCAGAAAGACGAGAGAAATTGATTGCCGTTAAAAAATTTCAGCTATCTTCAATAGCAAAAAAATTAGTCAGTCACCATGAACATTTTAGAAAATTTACAAAAATAATTGATTTTTCAGACTTTGATCGGCCGTAGCGGCCAAACGAAAACTCCAAATTGAACGCGGTTTGCAAATCTGAGCTCCTCGTACGTCAATTAGTCGGATTAGAGATTTTCATTTTTTGACGAAAACACGAAAAAAAGACATGAGTAAACCCCTTGAAAATTTGTTAAAAAATGCAACTTTCTTAAAAATCATCGTAGACTATTAAAGTTGACTTTTTTTTCATCAGAGAGACGAGAGAAATTGATTGCCGTTAAAAAATTTCAGCTATCTTCAATAGCAAAAAAATTAGTCAGTCACCATGAACATTTTAGAAAATTTACAAAAATAATTGATTTTTCAGACTTTGATCGGCCGTAGCGGCCAAACGAAAACTCCAAATTGAACGCGGTTTGCAAATCTGAGCTCCTCGTACGTCAATTAGTCGGATTAGAGATTTTCATTTTTTGACGAAAACACGAAAAAAAAAGACATGAGTAAACCCCTTGAAAATTTGTTAAAAAATGCAACTTTCTTAAAAATCATCGTAGACTATTAAAGTTGACTTTTTTTTCATCAGAAAGACGAGAGAAATTGATTGCCGTTAAAAAATGTCAGCTATCTTCAATAGCAAAAAAATTAGTCAGTCACCATGAACATTTTAGAAAATTTACAAAAATAATTGATTTTCAGACTTTGATCGGCCGTAGCGGCCAAACGAAAACTCCAAATTGAACGCGGTTTGCAAATCTGAGCTCCTCGTACGTCAATTAGTCGGATTGGAGATTTTTAATTTTTGACGAAAACACGAAAAAAAGACATGAGTAAACCCCTTGGAAATTTGTTAAAAAATGCAACTTTCTTAAAAATCATCGTAGACTATTAAAGTTGACTTTTTTTTCATCAGAAAGACGAGAGAAATTGATTGCCGTTAAAAAATTTCAGCTATCTTCAATAGCAAAAAAATTAGTCAGTCACCATGAACATTTTAGAAAATTTACAAAAATAATTGATTTTTCAGACTTTGATCGGCCGTAGCGGCCAAACGAAAACTCCAAATTGAACGCGGTTTGCAAATCTGAGCTCCTCGTACGTCAATTAGTCGGATTAGAGATTTTCATTTTTTGACGAAAACACGAAAAAAAGACATGAGTAAACCCCTTGAAAATTTGTTAAAAAATGCAACTTTCTTAAAAATCATCGTAGACTATTAAAGTTGACTTTTTTTTCATCAGAAAGACGAGAGAAATTGATTGCCGTTAAAAAATTTCAGCTATCTTCAATAGCAAAAAAATTAGTCAGTCACCATGAACATTTTAGAAAATTTACAAAAATAATTGATTTTTCAGACTTTGATCGGCCGTAGCGGCCAAACGAAAACTCCAAATTGAACGCGGTTTGCAAATCTGAGCTCCTCGTACGTCAATTAGTCGGATTGGAGATTTTTAATATTTGACGAAAACACGAAAAAAAGACATGAGTAAACCCCTTGGAAATTTGTTAAAAAATGCAACTTTCTTAAAAATCATCGTAGACTATTAAAGTTGACTTTTTTTTCATCAGAAAGACGAGAGAAATTGATTGCCGTTAAAAAATTTCAGCTATCTTCAATAGCAAAAAAATTAGTCAGTCACCATGAACATTTTAGAAAATTTACAAAAATAATTGATTTTTCAGACTTTGATCGGCCGTAGCGGCCAAACGAAAACTCCAAATTGAACGCGGTTTGCAAATCTGAGCTCCTCGTACGTCAATTAGTCGGATTGGAGATTTTTAATTTTTGACGAAAACACGAAAAAAAGACATGAGTAAACCCCTTGGAAATTTGTTAAAAAATGCAACTTTCTTAAAAATCATCGTAGACTATTAAAGTTGACTTTTTTTTCATCAGAAAGACGAGAGAAATTGATTGCCGTTAAAAAATTTCAGCTATCTTCAATAGCAAAAAAATTAGTCAGTCACCATGAACATTTTAGAAAATTTACAAAAATAATTGATTTTTCAGACTTTGATCGGCCGTAGCGGCCAAACGAAAACTCCAAATTGAACGCGGTTTGCAAATCTGAGCTCCTCGTACGTCAATTAGTCGGATTAGAGATTTTCATTTTTTGACGAAAACACGAAAAAAAGACATGAGTAAACCCCTTGAAAAGTTGTTAAAAAATGCAACTTTCTTAAAAATCATCGTAGACTATTAAAGTTGACTTTTTTTTCATCAGAAAGACGAGAGAAATTGATTGCCGTTAAAAAATTTCAGCTATCTTCAATAGCAAAAAAATTAGTCAGTCACCATGAACATTTTAGAAAATTTACAAAAATAATTGATTTTTCAGACTTTGATCGGCCGTAGCGGCCAAACGAAAACTCCAAATTGAACGCGGTTTGCAAATCTGAGCTCCTCGTACGTCAATTAGTCGGATTAGAGATTTTCATTTTTTGACGAAAACACGAAAAAAAGACATGAGTAAACCCCTTGAAAAGTTGTTAAAAAATGCAACTTTCTTAAAAATCATCGTAGACTATTAAAGTTGACTTTTTTTTCATCAGAAAGACGAGAGAAATTGATTGCCGTTAAAAAATTTCAGCTATCTTCAATAGCAAAAAAATTAGTCAGTCACCATGAACATTTTAGAAAATTTACAAAAATAATTGATTTTTCAGACTTTGATCGGCCGTAGCGGCCAAACGAAAACTCCAAATTGAACGCGGTTTGCAAATCTGAGCTCCTCGTACGTCAATTAGTCGGATTAGAGATTTTCATTTTTTGACGAAAACACGAAAAAAAGACATGAGTAAACCCCTTGAAAATTTGTTAAAAAATGCAACTTTCTTAAAAATCATCGTAGACTATTAAAGTTGACTTTTTTTTCATCAGAAAGACGAGAGAAATTGATTGCCGTTAAAAAATTTCAGCTATCTTCAATAGCAAAAAAATTAGTCAGTCACCATGAACATTTTAGAAAATTTACAAAAATAATTGATTTTTCAGAGTTTGATCGGCCGTAGCGGCCAAACGAAAACTCCAAATTGAACGCGGTTTGCAAATCTGAGCTCCTCGTACGTCAATTAGTCGGATTAGAGATTTTCATTTTTTGACGAAAACACGAAAAAAAGACATGAGTAAACCCCTTGAAAAGTTGTTAAAAAATGCAACTTTCTTAAAAATCATCGTAGACTATTAAAGTTGACTTTTTTTTCATCAGAAAGACGAGAGAAATTGATTGCCGTTAAAAAATTTCAGCTATCTTCAATAGCAAAAAAATTAGTCAGTCACCATGAACATTTTAGAAAATTTACAAAAATAATTGATTTTTCAGACTTTGATCGGCCGTAGCGGCCAAACGAAAACTCCAAATTGAACGCGGTTTGCAAATCTGAGCTCCTCGTACGTCAATTAGTCGGATTGGAGATTTTTAATTTTTGACGAAAACACGAAAAAAAGACATGAGTAAACCCCTTGGAAATTTGTTAAAAAATGCAACTTTCTTAAAAATCATCGTAGACTATTAAAGTTGACTTTTTTTTCATCAGAAAGACGAGAGAAATTGATTGCCGTTAAAAAATTTCAGCTATCTTCAATAGCAAAAAAATTAGTCAGTCACCATGAACATTTTAGAAAATTTACAAAAATAATTGATTTTTCAGACTTTGATCGGCCGTAGCGGCCAAACGAAAACTCCAAATTGAACGCGGTTTGCAAATCTGAGCTCCTCGTACGTCAATTAGTCGGATTAGAGATTTTCATTTTTTGACGAAAACACGAAAAAAAGACATGAGTAAACCCCTTGAAAAGTTGTTAAAAAATGCAACTTTCTTAAAAATCATCGTAGACTATTAAAGTTGACTTTTTTTTCATCAGAAAGACGAGAGAAATTGATTGCCGTTAAAAAATTTCAGCTATCTTCAATAGCAAAAAAATTAGTCAGTCACCATGAACATTTTAGAAAATTTACAAAAATAATTGATTTTTCAGACTTTGATCGGCCGTAGCGGCCAAACGAAAACTCCAAATTGAACGCGGTTTGCAAATCTGAGCTCCTCGTACGTCAATTAGTCGGATTAGAGATTTTCATTTTTTGACGAAAACACGAAAAAAAGACATGAGTAAACCCCTTGAAAATTTGTTAAAAAATGCAACTTTCTTAAAAATCATCGTAGACTATTAAAGTTGACTTTTTTTTCATCAGAAAGACGAGAGAAATTGATTGCCGTTAAAAAATTTCAGCTATCTTCAATAGCAAAAAAATTAGTCAGTCACCATGAACATTTTAGAAAATTTACAAAAATAATTGATTTTTCAGAGTTTGATCGGCCGTAGCGGCCAAACGAAAACTCCAAATTGAACGCGGTTTGCAAATCTGAGCTCCTCGTACGTCAATTAGTCGGATTAGAGATTTTCATTTTTTGACGAAAACACGAAAAAAAGACATGAGTAAACCCCTTGAAAATTTGTTAAAAAATGCAACTTTCTTAAAAATCATCGTAGACTATTAAAGTTGACTTTTTTTTCATCAGAAAGACGAGAGAAATTGATTGCTGTTAAAAAATTTCAGCTATCTTCAATAGCAAAAAAATTAGTCAGTCACCATGAACATTTTAGAAAATTTACAAAAATAATTGATTTTTCAGACTTTGATCGGCCGTAGCGGCCAAACGAAAACTCCAAATTGAACGCGGTTTGCAAATCTGAGCTCCTCGTACGTCAATTAGTCGGATTAGAGATTTTCTTTTTTTGACGAAAACACGAAAAAAAGACATGAGTAAACCCCTTGAAAATTTGTTAAAAAATGCAACTTTCTTAAAAATCATCGTAGACTATTAAAGTTGACTTTTTTTTCATCAGAAAGACGAGAGAAATTGATTGCTGTTAAAAAATTTCAGCTATCTTCAATAGCAAAAAAATTAGTCAGTCACCATGAACATTTTAGAAAATTTACAAAAATAATTGATTTTTCAGACTTTGATCGGCCGTAGCGGCCAAACGAAAACTCCAAATTGAACGCGGTTTGCAAATCTGAGCTCCTCGTACGTCAATTAGTCGGATTAGAGATTTTCATTTTTTGACGAAAACACGAAAAAAAGACATGAGTAAACCCCTTGAAAATTTGTTAAAAAATGCAACTTTCTTAAAAATCATCGTAGACTATTAAAGTTGACTTTTTTTTCATCAGAAAGACGAGAGAAATTGATTGCCGTTAAAAAATTTCAGCTATCTTCAATAGCAAAAAAATTAGTCAGTCACCATGAACATTTTAGAAAATTTACAAAAATAATTGATTTTTCAGACTTTGATCGGCCGTAGCGGCCAAACGAAAACTCCAAATTGAACGCGGTTTGCAAATCTGAGCTCCTCGTACGTCAATTAGTCGGATTAGAGATTTTCATTTTTTGACGAAAACACGAAAAAAAGACATGAGTAAACCCCTTGAAAATTTGTTAAAAAATGCAACTTTCTTAAAAATTATCGTAGACTATTAAAGTTGACTTTTTTTCATCAGAAAGACGAGAGAAATTGATTGCCGTTAAAAAATTTCAGCTATCTTCAATAGCAAAAAAATTAGTCAGTCACCATGAACATTTTAGAAAATTTACAAAAATAATTGATTTTTCAGACTTTGATCGGCCGTAGCGGCCAAACGAAAACTCCAAATTGAACGCGGTTTGCAAATCTGAGCTCCTCGTACGTCAATTAGTCGGATTAGAGATTTTCATTTTTTGACGAAAACACGAAAAAAAGACCCCTTGAAAATTTGTTAAAAAATGCAACTTTCTTAAAAATCATCGTAGACTATTAAAGTTGACTTTTTTTTCATCAGAAAGACGAGAGAAATTGATTGCCGTTAAAAAATTTCAGCTATCTTCAATAGCAAAAAAATTAGTCAGTCACCATGAACATTTTAGAAAATTTACAAAAATAATTGATTTTTCAGACTTTGATCGGCCGTAGCGGCCAAACGAAAACTTCAAATTGAACGCGGTTTGCAAATCTGAGCTCCTCGTACGTCAATTAGTCGGATTGGAGATTTTTAATTTTTGACGAAAACACGAAAAAAAGACATGAGTAAACCCCTTGGAAATTTGTTAAAAAATGCAACTTTCTTAAAAATCATCGTAGACTATTAAAGTTGACTTTTTTTTCATCAGAAAGACGAGAGAAATTGATTGCCGTTAAAAATTTCAGCTATCTTCAATAGCAAAAAAATTAGTCAGTCACCATGAACATTTTAGAAAATTTACAAAAATAATTGATTTTTCAGACTTTGATCGGCCGTCGCGGCCAAACGAAAACTCCAAATTGAACGCGGTTTGCAAATCTGAGCTCCTCGTACGTCAATTAGTCGGATTAGAGATTTTCATTTTTTGACGAAAACACGAAAAAAAGACATGAGTAAACCCCTTGAAAATTTGTTAAAAAAATGCAACTTTCTTAAAAATCATCGTAGACTATTAAAGTTGACTTTTTTTTCATCAGAAAGACGAGAGAAATTGATTGCCGTTAAAAAATTTCAGCTATCTTCAATAGCAAAAAAATTAGTCAGTCACCATGAACATTTTAGAAAATTTACAAAAATAATTGATTTTTCAGACTTTGATCGGCCGTAGCGGCCAAACGAAAACTCCAAATTGAACGCGGTTTGCAAATCTGAGCTCCTCGTACGTCAATTAGTCGGATTGGAGATTTTTAATTTTTGACGAAAACACGAAAAAAAGACATGAGTAAACCCCTTGGAAATTTGTTAAAAAATGCAACTTTCTTAAAAATCATCGTAGACTATTAAAGTTGACTTTTTTTTCATCAGAAAGACGAGAGAAATTGATTGCCGTTAAAAAATTTCAGCTATCTTCAATAGCAAAAAAATTAGTCAGTCACCATGAACATTTTAGAAAATTTACAAAAATAATTGATTTTTCAGACTTTGATCGGCCGTAGCGGCCAAACGAAAACTCCAAATTGAACGCGGTTTGCAAATCTGAGCTCCTCGTACGTCAATTAGTCGGATTAGAGATTTTCATTTTTTGACGAAAACACGAAAAAAAGACATGAGTAAACCCCTTGAAAATTTGTTAAAAAATGCAACTTTCTTAAAAATCATCGTAGACTATTAAAGTTGACTTTTTTTTCATCAGAAAGACGAGAGAAATTGATTGCCGTTAAAAAATGTCAGCTATCTTCAATAGCAAAAAAATTAGTCAGTCACCATGAACATTTTAGAAAATTTACAAAAATAATTGATTTTTCAGACTTTGATCGGCCGTAGCGGCCAAACGAAAACTCCAAATTGAACGCGGTTTGCAAATCTGAGCTCCTCGTACGTCAATTAGTCGGATTAGAGATTTTCATTTTTTGACGAAAACACGAAAAAAAGACATGAGTAAACCCCTTGAAAAGTTGTTAAAAAATGCAACTTTCTTAAAAATCATCGTAGACTATTAAAGTTGACTTTTTTTTCATCAGAAAGACGAGAGAAATTGATTGCCGTTAAAAAATTTCAGCTTTCTTCAATAGCAAAAAAATTAGTCATTCACCATGAACATTTTAGAAAATTTACAAAAATAATTGATTTTTCAGACTTTGATCGGCCGTAGCGGCCAAACGAAAACTCCAAATTGAACGCGGTTTGCAAATCTGAGCTCCTCGTACGTCAATTAGTCGGATTGGAGATTTTTAATTTTTGACGAAAACACGAAAAAAAGACATGAGTAAACCCCTTGGAAATTTGTTAAAAAATGCAACTTTCTTAAAAATCATCGTAGACTATTAAAGTTGACTTTTTTTTCATCAGAAAGACGAGAGAAATTGATTGCCGTTAAAAAATTTCAGCTTTCTTCAATAGCAAAAAAATTAGTCAGTCACCATGAACATTTTAGAAAATTTACAAAAATAATTGATTTTTCAGACTTTGATCGGCCGTAGCGGCCAAACGAAAACTCCAAATTGAACGCGGTTTGCAAATCTGAGCTCCTCGTACGTCAATTAGTCGGATTAGAGATTTTCATTTTTTGACGAAAACACGAAAAAAAGACATGAGTAAACCCCTTGAAAATTTGTTAAAAAATGCAACTTTCTTAAAAATCATCGTAGACTATTAAAGTTGACTTTTTTTTCATCAGAAAGACGAGAGAAATTGATTGCCGTTAAAAAATTTCAGCTATCTTCAATAGCAAAAAAATTAGTCAGTCACCATGAACATTTTAGAAAATTTACAAAAATAATTGATTTTTCAGACTTTGATCGGCCGTAGCGGCCAAACGAAAACTCCAAATTGAACGCGGTTTGCAAATCTGAGCTCCTCGTACGTCAATTAGTCGGATTAGAGATTTTCATTTTTTGACGAAAACACGAAAAAAAGACATGAGTAAACCCCTTGAAAATTTGTTAAAAAATGCAACTTTCTTAAAAATCATCGTAGACTATTAAAGTTGACTTTTTTTTCATCAGAAAGACGAGAGAAATTGATTGCCGTTAAAAAATGTCAGCTATCTTCAATAGCAAAAAAATTAGTCAGTCACCATGAACATTTTAGAAAATTTACAAAAATAATTGATTTTTCAGACTTTGATCGGCCGTAGCGGCCAAACGAAAACTCCAAATTGAACGCGGTTTGCAAATCTGAGCTCCTCGTACGTCAATTAGTCGGATTAGAGATTTTCATTTTTTGACGAAAACACGAAAAAAAGACATGAGTAAACCCCTTGAAAAGTTGTTAAAAAATGCAACTTTCTTAAAAATCATCGTAGACTATTAAAGTTGACTTTTTTTTCATCAGAAAGACGAGAGAAATTGATTGCCGTTAAAAAATTTCAGCTTTCTTCAATAGCAAAAAAATTAGTCAGTCACCATGAACATTTTAGAAAATTTACAAAAATAATTGATTTTTCAGACTTTGATCGGCCGTAGCGGCCAAACGAAAACTCCAAATTGAACGCGGTTTGCAAATCTGAGCTCCTCGTACGTCAATTAGTCGGATTAGAGATTTTCATTTTTTGACGAAAACACGAAAAAAAGACATGAGTAAACCCCTTGAAAAGTTGTTAAAAAATGCAACTTTCTTAAAAATCATCGTAGACTATTAAAGTTGACTTTTTTTTCATCAGAAAGACGAGAGAAATTGATTGCCGTTAAAAAATTTCAGCTTTCTTCAATAGCAAAAAAATTAGTCAGTCACCATGAACATTTTAGAAAATTTACAAAAATAATTGATTTTTCAGACTTTGATCGGCCGTAGCGGCCAAACGAAAACTCCAAATTGAACGCGGTTTGCAAATCTGAGCTCCTCGTACGTCAATTAGTCGGATTAGAGATTTTCATTTTTTGACGAAAACACGAAAAAAAGACATGAGTAAACCCCTTGAAAAGTTGTTAAAAAATGCAACTTTCTTAAAAATCATCGTAGACTATTAAAGTTGACTTTTTTTTCATCAGAAAGACGAGAGAAATTGATTGCCGTTAAAAAATTTCAGCTTTCTTCAATAGCAAAAAAATTAGTCAGTCACCATGAACATTTTAGAAAATTTACAAAAATAATTGATTTTTCAGACTTTGATCGGCCGTAGCGGCCAAACGAAAACTCCAAATTGAACGCGGTTTGCAAATCTGAGCTCCTCGTACGTCAATTAGTCGGATTGGAGATTTTTAATTTTTGACGAAAACACGAAAAAAAGACATGAGTAAACCCCTTGGAAATTTGTTAAAAAATGCAACTTTCTTAAAAATCATCGTAGACTATTAAAGTTGACTTTTTTTTCATCAGAAAGACGAGAGAAATTGATTGCCGTTAAAAAATTTCAGCTATCTTCAATAGCAAAAAAATTAGTCAGTCACCATGAACATTTTAGAAAATTTACAAAAATAATTGATTTTTCAGACTTTGATCGGCCGTAGCGGCCAAACGAAAACTCCAAATTGAACGCGGTTTGCAAATCTGAGCTCCTCGTACGTCAATTAGTCGGATTGGAGATTTTTAATTTTTGACGAAAACACGAAAAAAAGACATGAGTAAACCCCTTGAAAAGTTGTTAAAAAATGCAACTTTCTTAAAAATCATCGTAGACTATTAAAGTTGACTTTTTTTTCATCAGAAAGACGAGAGAAATTGATTGCCGTTAAAAAATTTCAGCTTTCTTCAATAGCAAAAAAATTAGTCATTCACCATGAACATTTTAGAAAATTTACAAAAATAATTGATTTTTCAGACTTTGATCGGCCGTAGCGGCCAAACGAAAACTCCAAATTGAACGCGGTTTGCAAATCTGAGCTCCTCGTACGTCAATTAGTCGGATTGGAGATTTTTAATTTTTGACGAAAACACGAAAAAAAGACATGAGTAAACCCCTTGGAAATTTGTTAAAAAATGCAACTTTCTTAAAAATCATCGTAGACTATTAAAGTTGACTTTTTTTTCATCAGAAAGACGAGAGAAATTGATTGCCGTTAAAAAATTTCAGCTTTCTTCAATAGCAAAAAAATTAGTCAGTCACCATGAACATTTTAGAAAATTTACAAAAATAATTGATTTTTCAGACTTTGATCGGCCGTAGCGGCCAAACGAAAACTCCAAATTGAACGCGGTTTGCAAATCTGAGCTCCTCGTACGTCAATTAGTCGGATTGGAGATTTTTAATTTTTGACGAAAACACGAAAAAAAGACATGAGTAAACCCCTTGGAAATTTTTTAAAAAATGCAACTTTCTTAAAAATCATCGTAGACTATTAAAGTTGACTTTTTTTTCATCAGAAAGACGAGAGAAATTGATTGCCGTTAAAAAATTTCAGCTATCTTCAATAGCAAAAAAATTAGTCAGTCACCATGAACATTTTAGAAAATTTACAAAAATAATTGATTTTTCAGACTTTGATCGGCCGTAGCGGCCAAACGAAAACTCCAAATTGAACGCGGTTTGCAAATCTGAGCTCCTCGTACGTCAATTAGTCGGGTTAGAGATTTTCATTTTTTGACGAAAACACGAAAAAAAGACATGAGTAAACCCCTTGAAAAGTTGTTAAAAAATGCAACTTTCTTAAAAATCATCGTAGACTATTAAAGTTGACTTTTTTTTCATCAGAAAGACGAGAGAAATTGATTGCCGTTAAAAAATTTCAGCTTTCTTCAATAGCAAAAAAATTAGTCAGTCACCATGAACATTTTAGAAAATTTACAAAAATAATTGATTTTTCAGACTTTGATCGGCCGTAGCGGCCAAACGAAAACTCCAAATTGAACGCGGTTTGCAAATCTGAGCTCCTCGTACGTCAATTAGTCGGATTAGAGATTTTCATTTTTTGACGAAAACACGAAAAAAAGACATGAGTAAACCCCTTGAAAATTTGTTAAAAAATGCAACTTTCTTAAAAATCATCGTAGACTATTAAAGTTGACTTTTTTTTCATCAGAAAGACGAGAGAAATTGATTGCCGTTAAAAAATTTCAGCTATCTTCAATAGCAAAAAAATTAGTCAGTCACCATGAACATTTTAGAAAATTTACAAAAATAATTGATTTTTCAGACTTTGATCGGCCGTAGCGGCCAAACGAAAACTCCAAATTGAACGCGGTTTGCAAATCTGAGCTCCTCGTACGTCAATTAGTCGGATTAGAGATTTTCATTTTTTGACGAAAACACGAAAAAAAGACATGAGTAAACCCCTTGAAAATTTGTTAAAAAATGCAACTTTCTTAAAAATCATCGTAGACTATTAAAGTTGACTTTTTTTTCATCAGAAAGACGAGAGAAATTGATTGCCGTTAAAAAATTTCAGCTATCTTCAATAGCAAAAAAATTAGTCAGTCACCATGAACATTTTAGAAAATTTACAAAAATAATTGATTTTTCAGACTTTGATCGGCCGTAGCGGCCAAACGAAAACTCCAAATTGAACGCGGTTTGCAAATCTGAGCTCCTCGTACGTCAATTAGTCGGATTGGAGATTTTTAATTTTTGACGAAAACACGAAAAAAAGACATGAGTAAACCCCTTGGAAATTTGTTAAAAAATGCAACTTTCTTAAAAATCATCGTAGACTATTAAAGTTGACTTTTTTTTCATCAGAAAGACGAGAGAAATTGATTGCCGTTAAAAAATTTCAGCTATCTTCAATAGCAAAAAAATTAGTCAGTCACCATGAACATTTTAGAAAATTTACAAAAATAATTGATTTTTCAGAATTTGATCGGCCGTAGCGGCCAAACGAAAACTCCAAATTGAACGCGGTTTGCAAATCTGAGCTCCTCGTACGTCAATTAGTCGGATTGGAGATTTTTAATATTTGACGAAAACACGAAAAAAAGAAATGAGTAAACCCCTTGGAAATTTGTTAAAAAATGCAACTTTCTTAAAAATCATCGTAGACTATTAAAGTTGACTTTTTTTTCATCAGAAAGACGAGAGAAATTGATTGCCGTTAAAAAATTTCAGCTATCTTCAATAGCAAAAAAATTAGTCAGTCACCATGAACATTTTAGAAAATTTACAAAAATAATTGATTTTTCAGACTTTGATCGGCCGTAGCGGCCAAACGAAAACTCCAAATTGAACGCGGTTTGCAAATCTGAGCTCCTCGTACGTCAATTAGTCGGATTAGAGATTTTCATTTTTTGACGAAAACACGAAAAAAAGACATGAGTAAACCCCTTGAAAATTTGTTAAAAAATGCAACTTTCTTAAAAATCATCGTAGACTATTAAAGTTGACTTTTTTTTCATCAGAAAGACGAGAGAAATTGATTGCCGTTAAAAAATTTCAGCTATCTTCAATAGCAAAAAAATTAGTCAGTCACCATGAACATTTTAGAAAATTTACAAAAATAATTGATTTTTCAGACTTTGATCGGCCGTAGCGGCCAAACGAAAACTCCAAATTGAACGCGGTTTGCAAATCTGAGCTCCTCGTACGTCAATTAGTCGGATTAGAGATTTTCATTTTTTGACGAAAACACGAAAAAAAGACATGAGTAAACCCCTTGAAAATTTGTTAAAAAATGCAACTTTCTTAAAAATCATCGTAGACTATTAAAGTTGACTTTTTTTTCATCAGAAAGACGAGAGAAATTGATTGCCGTTAAAAAATTTCAGCTATCTTCAATAGCAAAAAAATTAGTCAGTCACCATGAACATTTTAGAAAATTTACAAAAATAATTGATTTTTCAGACTTTGATCGGCCGTAGCGGCCAAACGAAAACTCCAAATTGAACGCGGTTTGCAAATCTGAGCTCCTCGTACGTCAATTAGTCGGATTGGAGATTTTTAATTTTTGACGAAAACACGAAAAAAAGACATGAGTAAACCCCTTGGAAATTTGTTAAAAAATGCAACTTTCTTAAAAATCATCGTAGACTATTAAAGTTGACTTTTTTTTCATCAGAAAGACGAGAGAAATTGATTGCCGTTAAAAAATTTCAGCTATCTTCAATAGCAAAAAAATTAGTCAGTCACCATGAACATTTTAGAAAATTTACAAAAATAATTGATTTTTCAGACTTTGATCGGCCGTAGCGGCCAAACGAAAACTCCAAATTGAACGCGGTTTGCAAATCTGAGCTCCTCGTACGTCAATTAGTCGGATTGGAGATTTTTAATTTTTGACGAAAACACGAAAAAAAGACATGAGTAAACCCCTTGGAAATTTGTTAAAAAATGCAACTTTCTTAAAAATCATCGTAGACTATTAAAGTTGACTTTTTTTTCATCAGAAAGACGAGAGAAATTGATTGCCGTTAAAAAATTTCAGCTATCTTCAATAGCAAAAAAATTAGTCAGTCACCATGAACATTTTAGAAAATTTACAAAAATAATTGATTTTTCAGACTTTGATCGGCCGTAGCGGCCAAACGAAAACTCCAAATTGAACGCGGTTTGCAAATCTGAGCTCCTCGTACGTCAATTAGTCGGATTAGAGATTTTCATTTTTTGACGAAAACACGAAAAAAAGACATGAGTAAACCCCTTGGAATATTGTTAAAAAATGCAACTTTCTTAAAAATCATCGTAGACTATTAAAGTTGACTTTTTTTTCATCAGAAAGACGAGAGAAATTGATTGCCGTTAAAAAATTTCAGCTATCTTCAATAGCAAAAAAATTAGTCAGTCACCATGAACATTTTAGAAAATTTACAAAAATAATTGATTTTTCAGACTTTGATCGGCCGTAGCGGCCAAACGAAAACTCCAAATTGAACGCGGTTTGCAAATCTGAGCTCCTCGTACGTCAATTAGTCGGATTGGAGATTTTTAATTTTTGACGAAAACACGAAAAAAAGACATGAGTAAACCCCTTGGAAATTTGTTAAAAAATGCAACTTTCTTAAAAATCATCGTAGACTATTAAAGTTGACTTTTTTTTCATCAGAAAGACGAGAGAAATTGATTGCCGTTAAAAAATTTCAGCTATCTTCAATAGCAAAAAAATTAGTCAGTCACCATGAACATTTTAGAAAATTTACAAAAATAATTGATTTTTCAGACTTTGATCGGCCGTAGCGGCCAAACGAAAACTCCAAATTGAACGCGGTTTGCAAATCTGAGCTCCTCGTACGTCAATTAGTCGGATTGGAGATTTTTAATTTTTGACGAAAACACGAAAAAAAGACATGAGTAAACCCCTTGGAAATTTGTTAAAAAATGCAACTTTCTTAAAAATCATCGTAGACTATTAAAGTTGACTTTTTTTTCATCAGAAAGACGAGAGAAATTGATTGCCGTTAAAAAATTTCAGCTATCTTCAATAGCAAAAAAATTAGTCAGTCACCATGAACATTTTAGAAAATTTACAAAAATAATTGATTTTTCAGACTTTGATCGGCCGTAGCGGCCAAACGAAAACTCCAAATTGAACGCGGTTTGCAAATCTGAGCTCCTCGTACGTCAATTAGTCGGATTGGAGATTTTTAATTTTTGACGAAAACACGAAAAAAAGACATGAGTAAACCCCTTGGAAATTTGTTAAAAAATGCAACTTTCTTAAAAATCATCGTAGACTATTAAAGTTGACTTTTTTTTCATCAGAAAGACGAGAGAAATTGATTGCCGTTAAAAAATTTCAGCTATCTTCAATAGCAAAAAAATTAGTCAGTCACCATGAACATTTTAGAAAATTTACAAAAATAATTGATTTTTCAGACTTTGATCGGCCGTAGCGGCCAAACGAAAACTCCAAATTGAACGCGGTTTGCAAATCTGAGCTCCTCGTACGTCAATTAGTCGGATTAGAGATTTTCATTTTTTGACGAAAACACGAAAAAAAGACATGAGTAAACCCCTTGGAATATTGTTAAAAAATGCAACTTTCTTAAAAATCATCGTAGACTATTAAAGTTGACTTTTTTTTCATCAGAAAGACGAGAGAAATTGATTGCCGTTCAAAAATTTCAGCTATCTTTAATAGCAAAAAATTAGTCAGTCACCATGAACATTTTAGAAAATTTACAAAAATAATTGATTTTTCAGACTTTGATCGGCCGTAGCGGCCAAACGAAAACTCCAAATTGAACGCGGTTTGCAAATCTGAGCTCCTCGTACGTCAATTAGTCGGATTAGAGATTTTTATTTTTTGACGAAAACACGAAAAAAAGACATGAGTAAACCCCTTGAAAATTTGTTAAAAAATGCAACTTTCTTAAAAATCATCGTAGACCATTAAAGTTGACTTTTTTTTCATCAGAAAGACGAGAGAAATTGATTGCCGTTAAAAAATTTCAGCTATCTTCAATAGCAAAAAAATTAGTCAGTCACCATGAACATTTTAGAAAATTTACAAAAATAATTGATTTTTCAGACTTTGATCGGCCGTAGCGGCCAAACGAAAACTCCAAATTGAACGCGGTTTGCAAATCTGAGCTCCTCGTACGTCAATTAGTCGGATTAGAGATTTTTAATTTTTGATGAAAACACGAAAAAAAGACATGAGTAAACCCCTTGGAAATTTGTTAAAAAATGCAACTTTCTTAATAATTATCGTAGACTATTGAAGTAACCTTCTTTTTCATCAGAAAACGAGAGATTGCTGGTCACGCCATATGTCAAATGTCACATTGTGTTGTCACAATTGTGGTTCGTTTATATCAATTTTCGTCGTTTATTTCTTTCTGCAAGTATCTGTATTAAAATAAGTCTTTTTCAAGACTCGTCGTGCCTTATTGGCTTTCAAAAGGTATTTGAAAATTATTTTCATAATAGCGATGGTTACCTGAAACGAGAGTTTTTTTCTAGGTTATCCACTTCGTTTTAGAGTTTTGCTTTTTTTTATTCAACGTGTCTGGGTAAAAATATGGAAAATATTGGAGCCCATAAAAGGCGTAAGTGTAATTCTAATGTGAGAAATTAACACTCATCCATAAATAATGTAAATTGTTGTAGAATGCTACTGAAGGGGAAAGAAACATGATTGGCATATCAAAAGACTTTCCCAACTGGACAAAACAAGTGTATGGAGAAAACACACTGGTAGGAATGTAATAAATTCTAAAAGTTAACAATGCTAATCAGGTCTGTGTGTTGATAAGGATGTGGGGTTAATACAATTGAAAAGTATTTGCGAGTGGAACAATCAACAGGAAATATTAAGCCGCCCAAGCAGCTAAGAAGAAATCCAGAAACACCATAAATATCTTATCCGAAAGACAGGGCACTCCTTCTTTTTGGAAAATAAAATTCCTACAGTGGATGAGGTTAGCAATAATGACGAAATCCCAAGTATAAGTCGCTCGAAACTATACAAAGTTCTGCGAGAGCTAAAATTTAGGTACGAGTAACATTGGTACCATTAATCTTAAGTAATAAGTTTATAAAAATGATAAAATAAGATTCTTTAATTGTAAGTACCTTACATATATCACGTGGAAAATTATATTCAATAATCAGTGGCGCAGGATATTATTTTGGACAATTGCCCTCATTTACTTACTAACCAATGAAATCGAATAACGTTGATGAGATGATCCAATAAAATTCTAATTACGATGCGTAACAGACCGCGCTACATGTTATGCATGGCAATTCACCCTGGGTGGTATCCAATCAGATAATCCCTCATGTTGGTATTGCCTAGCAACGCGTTAGTACATGTTCTATAACATATAAAACGTCAGTTATTGCCGGACTTTTAAGCAGTTTGCTTCTGATCCCGACCTGTTTGTATTTTCGGGTGAAGTGTTAGTGCTTTCATCAGTAATAATATTCATAGGCATTTCTTAAAATATTGGTAAGCTCATTTTTATTACAATTATTATGGCGCAGATTAATACACGTCTGACACTTGGTGTCACTGAATTTAACTTTTCAAATTATGAAGTGTGAACTTTCTGTTCTTCTCGAATCTAACTCGTGACTCATTTTTCCTAGGCAATTATTAGCGGCTTGATCACTCTTGCTTGTTGCTTCTAGAAAATCGTCGAATTTCATCGCAACAAGCAATCGTGATCCTGCCGCTAATAATTGCCGACATTACATTGTTTAAGCACCATACATTGTTTAATTCTTAAGATTGTAGTTTAGGTGTTATAATTATATTATTGTAAATATTTTATAAAAAAAGGTGTAACCGTTTATTAATAAATAAATAAATAAATAAAACCATAGGCACTCATTATATTACTGTTGATAATCAATGGTTTAACGTAGTAACTGTCGCAACCATCTATTGTCGGCTAAACACAAATTAATAAATAAAGTTGAACCTCCTTTGAATCAAACAGCAATAAGCTTTTTTCTGGAAAATATTTCATCGCTTTGTGCTACTTGTGGAAAAGATGTAATGAGTTGACAGAAAAAAGAATTGATGGAAATAAATAATGGAAATGATTGTAGTAATCGGTAAATAATAGTTATATCAGGTTTGCGTACTAGAAATCTTGTAAAACGGGACGGTAGTGATGGTTTTGCAAGAATTTACAGACACTCACCATATTTGCTGCAGGGCTTGTCGCAGGAGGCCGAAAAAATCAAAATGGCTGGTGACGCCGAAAAAATTGAAGAAACAACTCCGAATTTTCTAGGAAATCATCCACTCCGGATCTTCGCACTAACAGCATCGCTTTCAGTACACGGTTTCGCGTTTATCGGGAGGCTACACTAACACTATCATCGGCCGCGGTAACGGTTTCAGTTCTAACGGGGACTAACGCTTCGCGTTCACCGGGTTCGGAGGGTTATGCTGAAACACCGAATGCACCACCGTGTTTTACACCGAAGTTACGCTTTCCGTTTGAGCAGGACGTCGGCCCCGCTGTAATGCACTACCGATTTTAAGGGCTTGCAAGGGAACACGAGCTCAGTGAGGGCCGCGTGCGGTCTCGACTCGAGCAAAACATAATGGCGCTGAAAACAACGGAAGGTGGTTGCCGCGCAAACGCGTTCGAAGTCGGAGCAGGCGCGAAATAAGAAAGGGCCGGCGGTGTGTGGTACGAGAAAGAGACTGGAAAACGCGTTTTTTTTTTAAGTAGCTATCGCTATTATGATTTATAATAATGTAAACTTACGTGAACTGATGGTTTTTATTCTGTTATTCCCGAAAAAGTTACATAGATTACACGTTTCACATGTATTTAAGCGCTTGGTCGGTAGGATTATGAACTAAACTCAATTACTGCTTGTGTCTCTAAAGACTGCTTCGTAACAACCCGGGAACGGCAACGACAACAGAAGGGAACCAAAAGTTAAATGATATTACATACACATGTCCGGCAACGGGAACGAGAAGCTTGGCATATTTTCGTTCCCGTTCCCATTACCGTTATTGGGTTGTTAAGCGGTTTAATGACAAAAGCAGTAATAGAGTTTATAGTTCATAATCCTACCGACCAAGCGCTCAAAAACACGCACCAGCAAATTATAAACAAATTCTGTTTACAATTAAAACCGGACTGAGGAACAATTACTTCGCAATTTCAAAAATTGCGACCGTAGTCGTGGGAAAACTCTGCTAGCACCTTTCTTCAACTGGTAAGCTTTTCAATCATCGTCTCGATGATATTTCAAACGAATACAAACTAATTTTTGTTTTTCTAACCTATAATTTTCTTGGTAAGGTTATGGGGACCAAGGAAAAATTAATTTAGGGCTTGGTGCGCAAGAGGAGGTCCGTTGGAGGGGGTTCCTACATTGAATGCGGTACATGTTGAGGTTAGCAAGAATGACGAAATCCCAAGTATGAGTCGCTCGAAACTATACAAAGTTCTGCGAGAGCCAAAATTTAGGTACGAGTAACATTGGTACCATTAATCTTAAGTAATAAGTTTATAAAAATGATAAAATAAGATTTTTTAATTGTAAGTACCTTACATAAATCACGTGGAAAATTATATTCAATAATCAGTGGCGCAGGATGTTATTTTGGACAATTGCCCTCATTTACCTACGAACCAATGAAATTGAATAACGTTGATGAGATGATCCAATAAAATTCTAATTACGATGCGTAACAGACCACGCTGCATGTTATGCAAGGCAATTCACCCTGGGTGGTATCTAATCAGATAATCCCTCATGTAGGTATTGCCTAGCAATGCGTTAGTACATTTTCTATAACATATAAAACGTCAGTTATTGCCGGACCTTTAAGCAGTTTACTCCTGAACCCGATCTGTTTGTATTTTCGGGTGAAGTGTTAGTGCTTTTAGCAGTAATAGTATTCATCGGCATTTCTCAAAATATTGGTAAGCTCATTTTTATTACAATTATTGTGGCGCAGATTAATACACGTCTGACACTTGGTGTCACTAAATTTAACTTTTCAAATTGTGAAAGTGTGAACTTTCTGTTCTTCTCGAATCTAACTCGTGACTGATTTTTCCTAGGCAATTGTTAGCGGCTTGATCACTCTTGCTTGTTGCTTCTAGAAAATCGTCGATTTTCGTCGCAATAAGCAATCGTGATCCTGCCGCTAATAATTGCCGGCATTACATTGTTTAAGCACCATACATTGTTTAATTCTTAAGATTGTAGTTTAGGTGTTATAATTATATTATTGTAAATATTTTATAAAAAAGGTGTAACCGTTTATTAATAAATAAATAAATAAATAAAACCATAGGCACTCGTTATATTACTGTTGATAATCAACGGTTTAACGTAGTAACTGTCGCAACCATCTATTGTCGGCTAAACACAAATTAATAAATAAAGTTGAACCTCCTTTGAATCAAACAGCAATAAGCTTTTTTCTGGAAAATATTTCATCGCTTAGTGCTACTTGTGGAAAAGATGTAATGAGTTGACAGAAAAAAAAATTGATGGAAATAAATAATGGAAATGATTGTAGTAATCGGTAAATAATAGTTATATCAGGTTTGCGTACTAGAAATCTTGTAAAATGGGACGGTAGTGATGGTTTTGCAAGAATTTACAGACACTCACCATATTTGCTGCAGGGCTTGTCGCAGGAGGCCGAAAAAATCAAAATGGCTGGTGACGCCGAAAAAATTGAAGAAACAACTCCGAATTTTCTAGGAAATCATCCACTTCGAATCTTCGGACTAACAGCATCGCTTTCAGTACACGGTTTCGCGTTTATCGGGGGGCTACACTAACACTATCATCGGCCGCGGTAACGGTTTCAGTTTTAACGGGGACCAACGCTTCGCGTTCACCGGGTTCGGAGGGTTATGCTGAAACACCAAATGCACCACCGTGTTTTACACCGAAGTTACGCTTTCCGTTTGAGCAGGACGTCGGCCCCGCTGTAATGCACTACCGATTTTAAGGGCTTGCAAGGGAACACGAGCTCAGTGAGGGCCGCGCGCGAACTCGACTCGAGCAACACAGAATGGCGCTGAAAACAACGGAAGGCGTTTGCGGCGCAAGCGCGTTCGAAGTCGGAGCAGGCGCGAAATAAGAAAGGGCCGGAGGTGTGTGGTACGAGAAAGAGACTGGAAAACGTGTTTTTTTTTTTAAGTAGCTACCGCTATTATGATTTATAGTAATGTAAACTTACGCGAACTGATGGTTTTTATCCTGTTATTCCCGAAAATATTACATGGATTACACGTTTCACATGTATTTAAGCGCTTGGTCGGTAGGATTATGAACTAAACTCTATTACTGCTTGTGTCTCTAAAGACCGCTTTGTAACAACCCGGGAACGGGTACGACAACAAGGAAACCAAAAGTTAAATGATATGATTCGAATGTAGACGTACACAACTAATAACTAATTTCAGTCATATTTTCGTTCCCGTTCCCATTACCGTTCTTGGGTTGTTGTGTTAAGCGGCTTTTAATGACAAAAGCAGTAATAGAGTTTATAGTTCATAATCCTACCGACCAAGCGCTCAAATATACGCACCAGCAAATTATAAACAAATTCTGTTTACAATTAAAACCGGATTGAGGAACAATTACTTCACAATTTCAAAAATTGCGTCCGTAGTCGTGGGAAAACTCTGCTAGCACCTTTCTTCAACTGGTAAGCTTTTTAATCATCGTCCCAATGATATTTCAAGCGAATACAAACTAATTTTTGTTTTTCTAACCTATAATTTTCTTGGTAAGGTTATGGGGACCAAGGAAAAATTAATTTAGGGCTTGGTGCGCAAGAGGAGGTCCGTTGGAGGGGGGTTCCTACATTGAATGCGGTACATGTTGAGGTTAGCAAGAATGACGAAATCCCAAGTATGAGTCGCTCGAAACTATACAAAGTTCTGCGAGAGCTAAAATTTAGGTACGAGTAACATTGGTACCATTAATCTTAAGTAATAAGTTTATAAAAATGATAAAATAAGATTTTTTAATTGTAAGTACCTTAGATATATCACGTGGAAAATTATATTCAATAATCAGTGGCGCAGGATGTTATTTTGGACAATTGCCCTCATTTACCTACGAACCAATGAAATTGAATAACGTTGATGAGATGATCCAATAAAATTCTAATTACGATGCGTAACAGACCACGCTGCATGTTATGCAAGGCAATTCACCCTGGGTGATATCTAATCAGATAATCCCTCATGTAGGTATTGCCTTGCAACGCGTTAGTACATTTTCTATAACATATAAAACGTCAGTTATTGCCGGACTTTTAAGCAGTTTACGCCTGATCCCGATCTGTTTGTATGTTCGGGTGAAGTGGTAGTGCTTTCATCAGTAATAGTATTCATCGGCATTTCTCAAAATATTGGTAAGCTCATTTTTATTACAATTATTGTGGCGCAGATTAATACACGTCTGACACTTGGTGTCACTAAATTTAACTTTTCAAATTATGAAGTATGAATTTTCTGTTCGGCCAATTGTCTTCTCGAATCTAACTCGTGACTGATTTTTCCTAGGCAATTATTAGCGGCTTGATCACTCTTGCTTGTAGCTTCTAGAAAATCAACGATTTTCGTCGCAACAAGCAATCGTGATCCTGCCGCTAATAATTGCCGGCATTACATTGTTTAAGCACCATACATTGTTTAATTCTTAAGATTGTAGTTTAGGTGTTATAATTATATTATTGTAAATATTTTATAAAAAAGGTGTAACCGTTTATTAATAAATAAATAAATAAATAAAACCATAGACACTCGTTATATTACTGTTGATAATCAACGGTTTAACGTAGTAACTGTCGCAACCATCTATTGTCGGCTAAACACAAATTAATAAATAAATTTGAACCTCCCTTGAATCAAACAGCAATAAGCTTTTTTCTGGAAAATATTTCATCGCTTAGTGCTACTTGTGGAAAAGATGTAATGAGTTGACAGAAAAAAGAATTGATGGAAATAAATAATGGAAATGTTTGTAGTAATCGGTAAATAATAGTTATATCAGGTTTGCGTACTAGAAATCTTGTAAAATGGGACGGTAGTGATGGTTTTGCAAGAATTTACAGACACTCACCATATTTGCTGCAGGGCTTGTCGCAGGAGGCCGAAAAAATCAAAATGGCTGGTGACGCCGAAAAAATTGAAGAAACAACTCCGAATTTTCTAGGAAATCATCCACTTCGAATCTTCGGACTAACAGCATCGCTTTCAGTACACGGTTTCGCATTTATCGGGGGGTACACTAACACTATCATCGGCCGCGGTAACGGTTTCAGTTCTAACGGGGACCAACGCTTCGCGTTCACCGGGTTCGGAGGGTTATGCTGAAACACCGAATGCACCACCATGTTTTACACCGAAGTTACGCTTTCCGTTTGAGCAGGACGTCGGCCCCGCTGTAATGCACTACCGATTTTAAGGGCTTGCAAGGGAACACGAGCTCAGTGAGGGCCGCGCGCGAACTCGACTCGAGCAACACAGAATGGCGCTGAAAACAACGGAAGGCGTTTGCGGCGCAAGCGCGTTCGAAGTCGGAGCAGGCGCGAAATAAGAAAGGGCCGGCGGTGTGTAGTACGAGAAAGAGACTGTAAAACGCATTTTTTTTAAGTAGCTATCGCTGTTATGAATTATAACAATGTAAACTTACGTGAACCGATGGTTGTTATCCTTTCATTCCCGAAAAAGTTACATAGATTACACGTTTCACATGTATTTAAGCGCTTGGTCGGTAGGATTATGAACTAAACTCTATCGCGAAATAAGAAAGGGCGGGCGGTGTGTGGTACGAGAAGTAGGTACCGCTATTATGATTTATAATAATGTAAACTTACGCGAACTCATGGTTTTTATTCCCGAAAATATTACATAGATTACACGTTTCACATGTATTTAAGCGCTTGGTCGGTAGGATTATGAACTAAACTATTACTGCTTGTGTCGCTAAAGACTGCTTTGTAACAACCCGGGAACGGGTACGACAACAAGGGAACCAAAAGTTAAATGATATGATTCGAATGTTGACTTACACAACTAATAACTAATTTCCGCCAACGGGAAGCTTGGCATATTTTCGTTCCCGTTCCCATTACCGTTCTTGGGTTGTTGTTAAGCGGCTTTTAATGACAAAAGCAGTAATAGAGTTTATAGTTCATAATCCTACCGACCAAGCGCTCAAATACACGCACCAGCAAATTATAAACAAATTCTGTTTACAATTAAAACCGGATTGAGGAACAATTACATCGCAATTTCAAAAATTGCGTCCGTAGTCGTGGGAAAACTCTGCTAGTACCTTTCTTCAACAGGTAAGCCTTATAATCATCGTCTCAATGATATTTCAAGCGAATACAAACTAATCATGGTGATGGTTGCGACCGTTTCTACGTGGTAATTCATTATAGAATCACTGAATAAAACACCAATTGTGCTAAAAAACTTAGTAAGTGTTTTATTCAGTGAATACAAACTAATTTTTGTTTTTCTAACCTATAATTTTCTTGGAAAGGTTATGGGGACCAAGGGAAAATTAATTGAGGGCTTGGTGCGCAAGAGGAGGTCCGTTGGAGGGGTGGACAGCGTCAAGTTTGATAGGCGGCGGTGTAGAATACTCAATGGTTGCGAGGAGGTGAAAGATGGAGCAGATTCGGTGGTTTACTGGATGCAACGGGACTGTCGGGTGCAGGACAACTGGGCCTTGCTGTTTGCACAGAAACTGGCGCTGAAAAATAAACTACCGTTGCACGTTTGTTTTTACGCGTAAGTACTAATTAGATTTATGTTTCGAATAGTTTATTACAGGCTCAATCATATTTTATTTCACAGGCTCTTTTTGTATGAATATTAATTTGAATTACATCGTAATACACGTTGAAATTTAGTAAATTATGAACGCGGTTAAATTTTTTCATGATATTAATTTTAATTACATCGTAATACATGTTGAAACTTGGTAAATTATGAACGGGGTTAAATTTTTTATTAACCACTTCGCGCCCATGCTGCTTTGATTATGTTATAGCAGTGGTGGCCAACCTATGGCACGCATGCACGTAAGAAAATTTTGCTGGTACATGAAGGATTTACAATTGATATCATTTTATACACTTAAAATTATTCCGCATTGTTATATTGAAGTAATCCACTGAGACGTGGCGTCAGTTTTGGCGTCATACTCAGGATACCTAGACTATCTTCTCTCTAATCGGAAACGCTCGTTTTAGAAGGCAGATACAAGCAGCGGCAAGTATATTGTTATTTTGTTTTTGCTCAAGTTTTAGCTGTATCTGTGAATTAAAGGTAATGCATTTAATAAAATATTGATATTTTGAAAATATAAAGAATACATTTGATTTTGGAATTTTTCAATAAAATGCACTTTGTTGGTATCACACACTTTTCTATAGGCACTGTCTGTTTGATAATGACTTTATGATCCCTGTTACAAAATTTGTCCCTTTGATGTTGGCAAATAATACACGATAATCCTTTAAAATATTTATTGTCTAAGTTCGCGACAAAGAAAATATTCCATAGATGGCGCTAAAGGGGTAATTTTTTTTTGTAAAATATTTTTGTTTTCGTTTTTTGCTTGTCGCCACATGTAGTAAGCTGGGCGTGAAGAGGTTAATAATTATTTTTTTTGTCTCGGCATTAAGCCTGTCCTTGGTTCTATGACCATTAGCCATCATCAATGTTTTTAATAGATTTAAGTTATAAATTAAATGAAAAAATGAATAATAAAACACGTATACAACAACCACGGACCCGAACGAATACTTCTCGAAACCGAAAAATCTTTCGTCCGTGCTGGGAATCGAACCCACACGGCCGCTGTAGAGCAGGCACAAGCGCTCACCTGTACCCATTACACCAACAGACCGCCCAGGGGTTGTTCACTCCATACGATTTTTTGGTGCCATATCTCAGTACTATGTTCAAACGTATGGTGGCGCTGTCTTCAGTTTTTTAATAGTTTGCCTAAAAACCGTGCCTGAATTTTATGGTTTGCATATTGGCTTTGTTTTGTAAACATAGCAACATAATTATTCAGTACACGTGTTTCGTTTGTTCTACTGTTCTGTGCAGTTTTGTGTTTAATTAGACAACATTGATTCCGTTGAATTTAGTGATTGTATTATTTAATTGGTAAGCACAAGTAGATTTTTATTTTCATTTATATAAATTCTCATATCAACTTATTGTAGGTACATTACTGTCACTCATAAACGTCACATTTTTCATTTTTCAATACAGTTTAAATAAAATACCATTACTTTGTAAAACTTAAAATTTTTATTTTCGTGACCTTAGTTTGGGAATTTTTAACTTGCTTTATCGAAGAAATAGTAAATTAGAATTACCAAGCTACCAAAACGATAGTCATAAATATAAAAATAAAATCTAGAACTTTTACAAAATAGTGTGTTATAAGAGTATTTTAAAATTAGCGCCATTTTATCCCAACCAATAAAATCCACGATCAAATAGTAGGTGGCGCTAAATTTGGTACCAACACTTTTCCCCAATTCTGTTGCTTGAGTTGGCAATCTTAATTAATAGTTTATCTATGAGACCGCCCCATTCATAATTAATGCTACTTGTTATTGTGCGAAAACTATAGTCATTATTAATTAAAGAAATAATGTACCGTGTTCATATTTCACTAATTCTAATAATATTTTTCCACAGATTTCCAATTATTAATTATTACCCGACACCAAGACAGTACAAATTCCTACTCCAAGGCCTTAAAGAAGTGCAGGACGAGCTGCTGGAATTAGACGTAAACTTTTACGTGATCAATGAAAAGGTCGCAGATTCCCTGTTGAATGTGATTAAGGAAAACAACGCGGGGGCTTTGATCTGCGACTTTAATCCGTTAAGGCAACACACGAATGATGTTAAAAGTTTAACAGATGAGTTCCCGGCCGACGTGCCTTTTATACAAGTGGATGCTCATAACGTAGTCCCCGTTCAAGAGGCCTCCGGAAAGCAAGAGTGCGCAGCGAGGACCATCCGCCCGAAAATAAACAAAGTATTGGATGAGTTTCTCGTCGAATTTCCCGAGGTTGTCGTGCATCCTTACAAGGGAGAGCGTTACGATGTCGAGAGTGAAGATTGTGATAAATTACTCGAGAAGAATTTGAAACGTAAGTTAGGTATTATACTTAATTTTTTTAATTTTTTTTATTTTATCCTATAATGTTATCACGCCAATAACTCCTTAGCAACGAGTTACGTTAAGGTACCTTTAATAACACTAGTGTTGTTAAGAATTCTTAACAACACTGGTGTTGTTATATTTATCTTAACGCAACTCATTCCTATGGAGATATTGGCATACAAACATTATTTCGCCTATGGCGTTTTTGATTAAACATTTTTCTTATTAAAAAAAATAGAAATAGGGTAAAATAAACTGTGTTACGACACACGTAATGTTATTTGTTTTTACATTACTCGAGAATTTAAAAGCACTCGCTCCTACGTCGCTCGTGCTTTCAAACTGTTCTCTCGTAATGTAAAAATCTTCATAACGTTACTTGTATCGTAAATTACTATTACAGATTTATGTTTATGTAGGAAGCTTCTATTTTGTTATACATGTTTGTTTTTTATATGAAATAAAACACTTTTTACTTTGTATAACACTTTGATTCATTTACTCAAAACGAATAAATAAAGTAGCGTTTTATTTCAAAGATTCCACTTGGTAAAGATAGATGGCGATAGTTTTATATTGTCAAATGTTTCTGATAAAATTGGATTTGAGAACATCACTGAAGGATTCTCTGGCTCAGACGCTGACCCGAAATCCGAGTTCACAGTCCCTACCTAATATTGCTTAATTATTACGGCTATTGTAATCAAATAAACCCTGTTTTTCATAATAATCCAACATTAAAATTTCCCGTTTTTTTCGATCATGTTATTAGAATAGAATATTTACAACCATTTTTTTTTACCATCCTCAGATTTCAAGCGAACCGATCTACCAGACATCACGTGGGCAAACGGAGGTTATTCAAACGGCATTAAAGTACTAGAAACTTTCATCGAAGAGGGTTTGTGCAACTACAACAGAGATCGCAACGAGCCTTCGTTAAAGGGACAATCGCACCTCTCCCCGTGGCTGCATTTCGGACACGTTTCACCCCAGAGATGTGCACTCGAGGTTAAACAGAGCGGAAAGAACGACAACGTCAATTCTTTCTTGGAAGAACTCATCATAAGGCGGGAGTTGGCTGATAATTATTGCTTCTACAACGATAACTATGACACCTTAGCAGGTTTGTGCTAGTATTACTAATATAATTTCATCGAGTGTAATTTTGATTTTTGTATACAGTGAATTAATAGTTGGCAGCACATTTTCTTAAATAATTTAACCCGTTCAGATTTTGAAATTTGAAAAAAAAAATTTTTTGTTAATTATTATTGATGGGGAGCTTCTTAAGACCATAAATACCAAATTTGAACTGTTTTGATTAATTAATATAGGAATTAATTAGTGAGGCTTTGTTGAAGTGACATCTAGTGATAAACAGCAAAAATATGGATTGTCATAGTAAGTAGAGACATGTAAATGTTGCGGTGGCAATTGCCACCACCAGGGCCGAAAGGGTTAAGTTTACTCAATCTACTCATAGATTAGACTTTTTTGACATCTTTAGTGAATTTAAGTCGAATTTATCAAGAATAAATTTAATGTTTTTATATGGGCAGTAACACTGTATTTATAAATATTGATATGTTTAGTATTATACTTTTTGTTTGTTATTCATTGCGCAAGTTATAGAACTTGAAAAAAGTTGTTTTTGTTTATAATTTGTATAAAAAAGGTGTAACCGTTAAATAAATAAATAAACACTAGAAAATGAAAAGTATCAACAGGGCTATGAAAAAAATGTAATTCTGCAACAAGTTAGGTTGGTACCAATCTATTCATACATGAAGTCACCAATAGACACATTACTGACAGTTTGTTATTGTTATTAATTTTCGCTATGAAGAACATTCTAAATGATGTGACGAAGCAACTACACACCTAAGTTTTGTAAGTACTACTTTTTGTGGCGAAAGTTGTTCGGCAACCTAGTGGGATTTCTGTCACTCAAGATGTCAAAAAAGTCTAATCTATGAGTAGATGGAGTATATTATTATTATAATTTAATTGAGGGTGATTTTGATTTTTTTGCACGTAACAGCGGCTCGTGAAAGTTCTCTTTGCCGAGAGAAGGGATACGGCTAAAATTTCTATATTGCACACTCCACCTTCTTGCAATAAGCAAACGCTTCTACGACGACTTTTTTAAAGACCTTTTTTTTAGGTCTTTCTTTTTCGGAACTTTTCTTTCGGGACTTTTTTAAGGACATTTTATTCGGGACCTTTTCAAAGACGTTTTTCAGTATATTTTCAGGATTTTTTTTAAACTTTATTTTCAAGACTTTTTTAAGGATTTTCTCCAGGGCATTTTAAGGACTTTTTTTTTAAGGGATTTTTTTCAGAATATTATTTAAGATTTTATTTTTAGGATTTTTTTCCGAGCCTATTTTTCAGGACTTTTTTTGTCGGGATTCTTTTTAGGACCATTTTCAGAACTTTTTTCCAAGACTCTATATTCAAGAATTTTTTTTAAGACTTCTTTCTTTGGAACTTTTTTAAGGTCTTTTGACAGGACCCTTTTTAGGAATTTTTATTCAGGGATTTTTTCAATAAAATTTTCAGACTTTATTTTCAGGACTCTTTCTCCGGACTTTCTTCAGGACGTTTCAGGGCTTTTTTTGAAGACTTCTTTTTTAGGACTTTCTTTTTCGGAACTTTTCTTTCAGGACGTCTTTCTTCAGGACTTTTTATTCGGGACCTTTTCAAAGACGTTTTTCATTATATTTTCAGGACTTTTTTTAAACTTTATTTTCAAGACTTTTTCAGGATTTTCTTCAGGGAATTTAAGGACTTTTTTTGGGACTTCTTTTTCGGAATTTTTTCAGAATATTATTTAAGATTTTAAGCGATGAGTCACAGGCAGCTCTCAGCGGACCGACTATACACATTTCGATGTGTAATAACTGTAATGTAATGTAAAAAGTGTGCGGTAATAATATTACGTACGGTTTCCATGGAAACGTTGTCAAATCCGTGCTTTTTTTACTCACTGTGAGGAATTTTCCACCGTCAAATATCACTCGTTTTCTTTTGTTTCATTCGTATAGGAGCGGATAATTGGGCCCGTCAAACGCTGGAACTCCACAGAAAAGACAAACGACCGCACCTCTACGACTACTCGCAACTGGAATCCTCGAAGACCCTCGATCCGTACTGGAACTCGGCCCAGATCCAGCTCAGGCTCGAGGGGAAGATGCACGGCTACATGCGGATGTACTGGTGCAAGAAGATCCTGGAGTGGACAACGTCCCCGGAGGAGGCCATCGAGTTCGCCCTGCGCCTGAACGACGAGCTGAGTCTGGACGGCAGCGACCCGAACGGCTTCGTCGGAGTCATGTGGAGCGTGTGCGGCGTCCACGATCACGGATGGAAGGAGAGGGACATTTTCGGTAAGATTAGATTCATGGTCGATTACAGTTTGGCTAAGAAATTCGATTTGAAACCGTTCTGTCGAAAGTATTCCGGTGACGATGTGAAGAGCAAACGGTTCAAAAGAAAATAAGGAATTTGGCAGTGGGTTTACGGAATCTTTTTATCACTGCAATAAAATTGAATTGAAAATTTTGCTAGAAAAATATATTCTTTGGTTATTTTCCGTTAAATTCCCATCCTTATGTGATCAAATTCATCCTTAATTATTAGGCCGCGGGCACTTTAGACACTAATTGTATTGTACGTAAACGTATGAATACTGTTCGTACAAATTGAGTGCGCACACAAAATACTATCCCAACAAGTTCGGATAGTTTTCGGACGTCGTATGTAAACGCACGTATACGTACGACTAATCGCACGCAGTCTGCGCGCTCCTATGGTACTTGGTAGATCGGGATTGTTCATGCTTATTCGTACATTTCCGCGTGAGTTAAATTCGTACGAAAAAAAAGTGTGTTCGGCCTTAGTCTTGATATCTGCGCATTGGTGGTTTATATTAGTAACTATAGTAACATAAAAGAACAAGTTTACTAAACTCTGTTCTATTTTGATTTTTAACTAAGTTGGCTCTGTTAGGGTGACCTATGTAAAAAGTCACTAGACTTTTCTAGACACTTGAAAAAATGGGTTATATAAAAAAAAGAGGTTATATTTTATGACCCTAGGCAATGTTGCCATCAGCACACTTGAATGATTGAAGCAATAATTTAATTAATTTAATACATGAATTAGGCAACGTTTGTTAAAAATCTAAGATTTAATAATTGTTTCACTGTCAGATCATTTTTGTTGGTGTTCACAGACTAACCAGACGACAAACTCAATGTATTTTTCTGTCGGCAAAACCTTTGTACACGTTTGTAGATGGCGAAAGTGTAGAAAATTGTGGGAAATTCAAATGTAAGATAAGCACTATTAACACGTTGACTGCCACGACCTTGTGAACTGCATTAAACTACTATGAGGATTCTTGTAGTTGGCAGTCAACGTGTTAATAATGATAACAATAAATATGCTCAATAAATTCAGTTTTAAATAAAGTAAATCTGTCGGGTATAATGCAATATTAACTTCATTAATGTATATAACCAATAAATTCACACATTTATTAAAAAAAAAGAACAATGCAAAATAGGAATTTGAAGTTACGAAATATTTAGTGACCTTTTAACAATATTAATTTCCTGCATTATGATAAATTCATTATTTAATATATTTGTAGTAGTGTCGCATATTGCATTAGGTAAATAAAAGAAGAGGTTGTTTATTACATGAATGAACGTTTCTTCGTTTTATTTATAAATTCTGGTATTTACCTTGATATGCCAAGAAATTACTTATATGTTTATTATTAAAATACAAATCGGGCATTTGATTTCTTGTCACACCAGGAGACACCCAGCGGGAAAACCAATCTCAGAACTGTCATTTAACAAATTTACATCAAATAAAACGGGAAAGATAATTCGCATTGAAAACCTTACTTATTGCAGTTGAAGAGCAAAATATGAAATGATAACATTTGAGTGTCGCAGACTAACTTAGGAATGACATTTCGTTTTTTTTTAAATTGTCCGGATCTACTGTCTCTGTCTTCCATCAAAATTGCACATCGCTCTTTCTCTCCTCGATAAAACCTTTCACATCTGTAGAGGCGCCCAAGTAGACCATACAAAAAATGGAAACTGTAAGATGATTTGCTTAGTTCGTTTAGGTATTAATAGATGGACATATACAGGGTGTTTCAGAGCTCTGGGAACGGTCAATCACGTGCTTATTTTTCAAAATTTCGAAAAATATTTTATACAAAAGTTGTGTATAATAGTGAGCTGCACGCCCTTAAAATATTTAAATTTATACAGGGTGTCTCATAACAAAGTTACAGACCAAACTTATGTTTTTTTAAATGGAACACCCTGTATTTTTTTTAATTTTTGAATTATATGAAGCAAATAAAGGTGAGTTACTTCAATACTCCCTATACCTACTGTTTGCAGTTTTCGAAATATTTGAAGATTTGTTAAAATGCATGGTCTGGGTGAAATTTTATTTCTGCCCCAGTGATTGACGTTGAACGATTAAAATCATTTCTATTATTCGAACTATAGAGCCAACCATGATATCATACAAAAAATTATACAGGGTGATAAAAAAATGCGGTAGAAAAACCGAACTTATAAAGTTAAATAACTTCCTTTTTTTCAAATGGCACACCCTGTATTTAGTAACGTATTCTTAAGTAGAATCCAATTATCTTTCAGATTGTATAAGGAGTTTTCTTGTATTCGGCGATTATCATATCAGGAATAATTATTATAATCTGAAAGATAATTGGATTCTACCTGAGAATACGTTACTAAATACAGGGTGTGCCGTTTGAAAAAATGAACTTATTCAACTTTATAAGTTGGGTTTTTCCACCGCATTTTTTTATCACCCTGTATAATTTTTTGTATGAAATCATGGTTGGCTCTATAGTTCGAACCTTCAAGCAAATAATTGAAATGATTTTAATCGTTCAACATCAATCACTGGGGCAAAAATAAAATTTCACCCAGACCATGCATTTCAACAAATCTTCAAATATTTTGAAAACGGCATACAATAGGTATAGGGAGTATTGAAGTAACTCACCTTTATTTGCTTCATATAATTCAAAAATGACAAAAAATACAGGGTGTTCCATTTAAAAAAAACACAAGTTTGGTCTGTAACTTTGTTATGAGAGACCCTGTATAAATTTAAATATTTTTAGAGCGTGCAGCTCACTATTATACACAACTTTTGTATTAAACATTTTTCGAAATTTTGAAAAATAAGCACGTGATTGACCATTCCCAGAGCTCTGAAACACCCTGTATATGTCCATCTATTAATACCTAAACGAACTAAGCAAATCATCTTGCAGTTTCCATTTTTTGTATGGTCTACTCGGGCGCCTCTACAGATGTGAAAGGTTTTATCGAGGAGAGAAAGAGCGATGTGCAATTTTGATGGAAGACAGAGACAGTAGATCCAGACAAATTTCCCTATTCCCTCGGCGGTCTGGTTAGTCTGTGTTGGTGTACATGTGTGAAACTTTATAAAATGAAACCACAGCCTTCTTACTTAACCCTTTAGCTACTAAAAAGTTTTCAAGAAACTGGCTGCCTGAACGCAAAAAAACAAAGACTGAAAATTTGATAAATTTTATTCCATTTGAACCAACGTATCATGTTACTAGTGGTCGTCAATAAGCGATTCACGGCATAAAAGAACGGTAAAAAATATGTGAATCACTTATTGACGACAGCCGTAGTTACGGTAAAGTTTACCCAAGTCGCTTATTGACGGCAGCCGCAGTTAAAGGGTTAATAATAAAAATGAAACAGAGTATACCAAATTAAGGGATATTCTAAATTTAAAAAATTTGAAATGGTTGGTTAATCAACAGATTAACCCATGTTTGCCCGAGATTTTAATTAAAGGAAAGTAAAAGATACGTTTCTCTACATCAAGTAATTAAGATTTAAAAACACAGAGAGGTTATTTTTTGCTTCCTGTCAAATGTCCATGAATAATCACTGAACGTACTTATTGGAATAAAAAAATGATAGATGGCGCTGACGCTATTCTAGATATAATTTTAAGAGGAACTTTAACACTTTCGCTGCCACCGCAATTGGGATTGCATTTACGCAAGTATAAAATCGGACGCACTAGCGCGTCGGTGGCAGTGAACGTGTTAAAATAGTCGTCCTACATATAGAACTGTAGGCATATCAGGCTTTATACATTTTGACTTTTGTAAATCTAATTGAGAATGTCCCCGCGAATGTCACAACCCGTGCTACAAGGAAACTGCCTTGATAAAATTTCTGCAGAAATCTTGGATTGATTATTAGCTTTTATCAACAGTTTGATTGAAGTTCTAATCGGGAAATTATAGTTCGCGCCCATGCTGCTTTGTTTGGGTAATAGCATAATCCAAGGGCGTTTCCAACCAACTAGTCTAGAGGGGGTAATTAAAAAAAAGTTAAACAAACCGGTGCTTCCGCTCTCATACACCTGTTCCGTGAAATCTCCCCATCTTTTTCCAATGTTTTAAAGCGTTGGAAAAATTTACCGGTTATATTATTTGTTTGGAGTATGGAATATCGGTAATTAAATAAATAAGGAAGTCTCCAACACCTGTTGTTTAAGATCTGAAGGAGGCACACACGATCATATTATTCAGGAGAGCCACTTGAGCCTTCCTAGGGAGACCAGCGCTCTTAAAAAGAAAAAAAAAATGAATGAATAAAAAATTCTTAGGGGGGGTACCCTATTACCCCCTTTGAAACCGCCACTGGCATGATTTTTTTTTTAAGGTTTACTGAACAATTAATTACTTTTTTGTTGTTACATCACAAAGTTACTCATTTATGCAAAAAAATATGAAAAAATATTCCACAGATGGCGCTAAAGTGGTAAAACATTTTTACATCAGACTATTTATCGCAGATGAAATAAATTTATTATTCCCTTCAAATTTTCACAGCGTCTAAATAAATCCCATTCTCATTAGTGTAGCCAATATCGAAAACCTTCATAACCAATTCAGGGTGCGTATCCTCGTTCAACCGCACCCTGTAACTTCTTAGGATCTGCGCCAGCCCGACTTTCATCATCATCACGGCAAAACGTGCACCTGAAATGTTTTCTGTGATCAAAAATGTTCACCTTTCGTCATCGTTAATACCAATGCATGAACGTGGGCCGTCTCCGAACGGTAAGTACGTGAACGGTGGAATGTTTTTCTTGTTCTCGTCGGAGAAACGTTCCGGATCGAACTTCTCCGGTTCTGGAAAATACGCCTCGTCGTAATGTAAACCGTACGTCGGAATCAGGACCATGGTGTGTTTGTCTATGGTGGTGTCGGTGTTTGGTATGTTGTAATCTTTCGAACATTTTCTGAATAGGAATGTTACCGGACTGTCCTTTCTGCATGTTTCTAAAAAAAAAACAATGATTATAATTTGAAAATACGAAATTTCATGTTAGCTCCATTAACCTCTTCACGCTCAGGTTGCCACATGTGGCAACAAGCAAAAAAAGAAAATAAAAACATTGTACAAAAAAATTACTCCTGTGGAATTTTTTTCAATAAGTTTGTGACAGTGAAATAATATTTCGTAGAAAAAGGTAACAACAACAAAGAAATAATTTTTCATCAACTCTGCGATTAAATCAAAGCAGCATGGGCGCGAAGTGGTTAATAATACTTATTGTACAAAAAAAAACGTCGAGTAAATATACAAATATACACACAGTGGATGTCACAAACGTGGTAATAAATATAACTCTGGCTTAACCCGTTCGAGCCTCATTGTTTTTTTTTTTTATTAGTTTTCACTCAATTTTTGAGGTTATATTTACTTTTTCAATGAAAATTTGTATTAAATGTATAATATTCCTATCCTACAATACAATCCATTGCTTCGACTAATAAATAAGTTAAACGTGTAAACGGGTTGGATTGTAGGATAGGGCCCACCCACCGCCCCGGATTCCACTTTTATTTCAACTACAAAATCATGTTTCTTATTATTTCTAAACTTTACAACTCTCGAATAAATTGTTAAAGAAATTTTTGTTCAACCAAACAGTTTCGTAGTTTAAAATAATGTTGATTCTTGGGGTGGTGGGTGGGTCCTATTCTAGAATTCAATCCGTTGCTCACGTGTCCAGATTTTTTACTAATAAATAAGTTAAACAAGTAGGAAAGACGACAGTGAAGACCTTTTTTTTTAATTAACTTATTAATTGGTGGATAAAAGGGTGCGTGATCCGCAGGTTGGATTGTAGGATAGGGCCCGCCCGCCACCCCGGATTGCACTTTTATTTCAACTAGCAAAATCACTTACCTTATTATTTCTAAACTTTGCAACTCTCGAATAAATTATCAAAGAAATTTCTTGAACCAAACAGTTTTGTAGTTTAAAATAATATTGATTCGAGGGGTGGCGGGTGGGTCCTATCCTACAATCCAATCCGTTGCTCATGCGTCCACGTTTCCACTAATAAATAAGTTAAACGAGTAAGAAAGACAGTAAAGACCTTATTTTTTTTATTCGCTTATTAATTGTTGGAAAAAAGGGCTCGTGATCCGTAGGTTGGATTGTAGGATAGGGCCCACCCGCCACCCTCGATTCCACTTTTATTTCAACTACAAAATCACTTACCTTATTATTTCTAAACTTTACAACTCTTGAATAAATTATCAAAGAAATTTCTTGAACCGAACAGTTTTGTAGTTTAAAATAATATTGATTCGAGGGGTGGCGGGTGGGCCCTATCCTACAATCCAATCCGTTGCTCACGCGTCCAGGTTTCCACTAATAAATAAATTAAACGAGTAAGAAAGACAGTAAAGACCGTATTTTTTTTATTCGCTTATTAATTGTTGGAAAAAAGGGCGCGTGAGCCACAGGTTGGATTGTGTAACATTTAGAAAATAATTCATTCAAATTATATAGTTTGATATTATGTAAGAACTTCTACACTTCTACAAAGTTTCTTGCTAGCTTTTATGGACCAAAGTTTTTTAATGCTCCACTAGATGGCATTAAATCATTATCAATAAAGTGGCTTGATGCAAGTTTCTGATGGTCGTTTACCACTTTTGGAGATGACATTTTAAACTGTTATAACATCGCCAGTTTTAATGTGTTGTGACATTAACTAGTTCATCCCCATTATCTCCATTTGATGCATGCCTTGATTTTAAATTTTAAACTGTGGACCGAAGATGGGGTAAAGAATTCCGAAAGCTCGGTCTTTATCGAAAATAAGTAAGACTTCAATAATAGCCTCTGATCGAGAGACTTACTTTGATCAATGGATCTTTGCATGCACGTCATAGATAGCTGACCCTAGCTCTGACAGCAAGTTAAATTAGACGCAATCACGTGTGTACGTATGTCGTCCAACTTGAGAAAACTCAGTCACACATAAAGATCCATTGATCAAACCATATACATATTGGGCAAAGTGTTAAAAAAGTGATTCCCAAAATGGGCGCCAGCGCCCCCTAGTGGGTGCTGCAGCGATTTAGGGGGCGCTGATGGCCACAGGTGCATTTGGGGTCGATGAATAACTGTAAGGGGGCAGTGATAATATAAAAGAAAGAAGAGAAGATTTAGTTAAACGTGGGTTCAGTGCGGTAACCAATTTATTAACAAACCAATTGCAAATAGTCAATCTTGGTAATCCTATTAATTGCTTTTAAAATAAAAAAAATAAAAATTCCAGGGGGCGCTAAGTAATATTTTTTCTTGAAAGGGGGCGGTAGGACAAAAAAGTTTGGGAACCACTGTGTTAGAAGATTATTATAATTTAAAAATCCCTCCGCAGCTACTAAGGCATTTTAGTAAAAAAAAAAAAAACAATTACCATCGATTACCTGCTGCAAGTACTTCATCTCTTGAACGGCCTCGTAATTCAAGTCCCCGCCATATCGTTCCAAAACCCCGTTCACCTCCTCGCGCACTTTCTCCTGTACATCTCCATGCATGGCCAGCTCAAATAAAGCATACGTCATTGCCAGAGCGGTGCTGTCAAACCCCGCAAAGAAAAACATGTAAACCTGCGCCGACAACTCCTCCAGCGTCAGCAAACCGTTGCCCTTCAACCCGATCAAAATCTGCAAGAAATCATTCCTTTCCACCCCGCGCTCCTCCCTGTACTCCACCGTGGTCTTCACCAAGCCCATAAAAAACTCACTAACCTCCTTCCTGATGATCCTCAATCCCAGTTTCCTCGATAAATCCGGCCAGAATTGTAATAGATAGAATTTAGGCCTCATCACGTAATCCAGCGCGGCCGTTTTTCCGTAATGCACAAATTCCGAATCGGGATTTTTGAAGGTGTTGGATTCAACGCCGAACCCACACGAGCTGATTAAATCCAGCAAGTATTTCTGCATTAAATCCTTAACGTCGAAGCGCACCTTCCTCTTATCGATTTCCTCGATTAAAGGTAAGCTGCAATCCTTCACTAGTTTGAACATCATCTTCATCTTGCTGCTAGTAAACGTAGGCGTAAGTTTCGAACGCAAATCCTTCCATTTCTTATCTTCGAGGGTGAAAAGGTGCGCGCTGAGTGGATCGTCAGCTTGATTGCAGTACAAACCGTGGTTGGTGAAATGGGGAAAATCCTTCACCAGCACGTTTCTGATGTATTCCCCGTTAATGGGCATGTACACGGGAAGCGTGGACACGTAAAACCCTGCGTGTTTATATCCGAGTTTCCTCATGCTTCGATAATACTCCCTGAAGTGGGAGTAGATCGGTTTTTCCAGGAATATAAGGTTGCCGAAGTTCCCGAACGGGATGGTGGGTTTGAAGTGTGGAATGTTTTTGCGCGCCCAGTGCAAATACGCTTGCCTGTAATGGTTGTAAATTATTGCGAGCAACAGGAATATTGCAGCCACTAAAGTCCACATCGCGATTTGCTAATGTTGTTGATCGCCGCCTGCTTTTTGTAACGTTTATAAATTATAAAAGCAAATCTGAGACTGTAATTGCTTGACGTTAATTTTCTAATGTATACAAGTTTAAATGCAAATTTAAGATTATGATATCTGTAATTGGTTTACCAATTTAAGTTAATTACATGTTTAGACCAGCTAATACACTACCATTAAATAGTGTACAACAAACAATACTCACGAAAAATCGAATGTTGCTGTATTCACGGCAATACAAGTATTCTCGTAGGTTCGAAAAATTTTAAGCTCCGTGTGCATTCACCATCATATCAATTTATGAATAGGCTCATTTTGGTTGTCCTTAAAACGATGGTTGTGACTATTATGGTTGGTTTACACGCTCGTACATTTTGCGCCAATTGGCTTGTACAAGCTAATTTGCACAAGTAAATCGTTGCGTGTAAACGTATGTGTAAGTCAAAAAGTTTGGCTTGTTAGACAATTTGCATGAGATTGGTGCATTTTCTGTCATTCTGTTTTGATTGTACCTTTTTCACTTAATAACATAAGCCGTAGCCGCAGGTAGAAGTAATTTTTCGTCAATATTTTCCATCTACATCGGATGGCGCAAGCATCTTAATTAAAATAAGAAACAGGCGAATGTTTCTTTATAACCGATTTGACTTCTTATTCGAATTTAATTACTCAACAAATCAGAAATTGAAGTAATTGGGCACCTCTAACTTCGTGATATATTCCGAATGTATGCATGTAAAAACAGTTAATTTCCTTGTCCCGTACCCCCCTGAACCAGGCAGCGTGTTAGTATGCAGCGTCATTACCGACGCGCGGTCGAGTGCCTAACGAAAAACGCTGATGTTTTCTAGATACGCAATTTGGTTTCATAATCACCTCCAGGTGGGGTAGGTTTAACCCATTGAGTGCTGATGACGTGCAAAGGCGTCATGTAGATTCTTTGGTAAGTGGACCTGATTGCTTTAGGCGTCATCAACCTATACACGCATTACATTTTCATTTTTGAAAGCCGTTACACACTAAGTGGAAATAAAGTTTCAGCTTCTAGAGTACCCCTTACAAAACCCATCAGCAGTGAAAGGGTTAAGGCCGTTTTATTGCCTAGATCAACAAGGCCCGGCAACTAGATGGCACGTGAAAGGATTTTTGGTAGCACGCCTCGAAAGTGACAGTTGAAGAAAAACCAGAAATATGCATAAAATTTAAAAAAATTCAAACCATGGGAGTCATGTTTAAATATTGTGATTTTGTATGTTGTTTTTATATAGCCTGTGTTATTCTAGTCAAATAAATACCTCTTAAAACGCAAAACAAAATTTTATAAAAGTCCATTAAACAACAAGCATAACTTGATTGTTGTTTGAGGCCGCACAACCGATTTTTTAAGACGATTTCAATTAAATAAATTGTTGCAAATGATTCTCGGATATCTCTTAAACGGTTTCTTGAAATTATACAAAAATCCGTCGAAAAACGAGCGAGTTAGCTTGACCGCATAACCGACCATTTTTAGACAATTTTACCGAATAAGTTGCAATTCTTTTCACTAAAATCGTATTAAAAAAAAATCGGTCATGCGGTCGCGATAAAACGCTAGTTGTATGGATTTTTGTGAAATTTTAGGTAAACATAAAAAAAATCATTAAAATTGGTTATGGGGTCGCGATAACTAGCTAGTTTTACGACGGATTATTGTAAAATTTTAGGTAAATGTCCATGTAGGAATCATAAATCGTTTGTACTAGATTTTCTGGTTTTATTTTAGTAGCACGCTTTGTGTCCGGTACTTTCAATGCATTTGGGTTGCCGACCGCTGGCCTAGGACACGTTTATGCAAAGGGCCCAGTCGCCGCTTTTACTTTTATTTTGTAAAGTCGCCGAAAGCGAAATGCAGCCACGACGACGTAAAAGTGATTTAGGTCTTTGGGGTCTGACTCCTCCTGTTTAACACACATATCGTAGGGCCCTTGCAATTTTAAAGACGGTTTTGTATAAGTCCATTAAGGAATAGTTACGAAGAAGCCAGAAGGTTTGTCAGGGCTCTGATGGGTCAGCGGAGAAGCAAGGTGAAGGCGGCGATGATGGCGCTGCCAAGGCCTCACGCTCGGGGATCAGCAATGAACCAGGAGTTGACCGACGCGCTTAATGGCTGCCTGAAGGAGGGGATCTTCCCAGTACGATATAAGCAGGTAAAGCTGGTCATCATCCCGAAGGAACCGATCGCTTACCCTCCGGTATGCCTTATCGTTGGCGAGGGCAACGTTGCTGGCGGAGAGGCTAAAGCAGTAATAGAAAAAAAAACAGGGGCCTTGTTTGTCGCACCGGCAGTACGGTTTCAGGAGAGGATGGTCGCAGAGGCCAGTAACGGAGCGCTGAGAGGGACGAGGCATTGCCTCGCCACAGCGTCGGACGTAAAGAATTCATTAAACTTCATCCCCTGGCCGATGATTCTCAAGGCGCTAGTAAAAAGAGAGGTGCCGCCGTATCTGCTACGAACAGTCGTTATCTACAACTGAAGAAGAGGGTAGTTTATCTGAAACTACCCAAGGCAGTATATCCGAAACCAGCCAGGGCCATCCGCAGATAAAGTACCAAAGGATAAGAAAGGAAGTTCCGAAATGAAGGAGAGGAGGATGTGCACAAGAAGGAGGCGATGTCGGTGAAGTCCCTCAAGGCACGATTCTGGCCCGCGCTTCTGGAATGCAGCGTACGATGAGGTATCAAGGCAGTGGTGTTCATTGTTGATGGGCAGAATGAGGGCCTCAGGGTAGCGACTCGGAAACTAATAGAGCAAGTAGCGGAATGGATGGCGCTCCAGAAGAAGGGTGAGAAAATCAGCAAGACTATGGAAGCTTTGTGCAGCTCACAGGGAGAGGAGACAGCAGCAGGGGCGGCTCGTTTAGCGGTTGCACGCCTGCTGGCTATCGTGGGCAGGCCAACGAAGCTGACCAGACTGATGCTAGTAGGAGTGGCGGCGACAAAGCTCCTACACGCAGCGCCGGCTTGAGCAAGGTGCGTAGACTCCAAAAGGGATATGGATGGGGCGGAGCACTGAGACCCTCTCTGAGGCTCTCGGGATTACACGATGGCTACTAAGGTCCTGGTGTCGCCAGTGGTACCATATCTTGTTATTTTTTTGGAAGACGTGTTGGTCGCGAACGACTCACTAAATCGGCACACTATTCGGTGCCTTGCCGCCTACAGTTTTAGGCCTTCTATTCGAGTTCTTCAACCGGTGAAATAATTCCACAATAATCCCCCTACCCATTTGCCTTAGCGGCCTCTTGCCTCTCCATGTACATGTCTGATTTAACAAGGGTGCATGCAAGAACACGAACTTTTTCAGGGCTTTCTTGTAGTTGCCCGTTTCGTCTGCCAACCGTGTGTGTTGGGAGTGGTTGGGGCCTGGAACGGTTGGTAGGAGAGAAGGGCTATGACCGCCACCGCACAACACGGAAAATCAAGAGACGAATTTCCTAGTGGGGCCGGGTTCCCTTACACTTTTCCAGTACTTCTCGCGGAGACAAAGCCCGGGAATAAATGTGATTGTCTCTTAATAAGAGCAAAAGCCAAACACATCCGTCCGCTGCAAGTGCAAGAGAGCCACCTAGTGCTAAGGATGTGAAGCTGAACTCACAGGCCAGTCGCTCGGGGGATGTGAAGAGAAAAGGTCTAGAGCATCGGCAGGATATGTGGAGCAGGGTCATCAAAGGGACTTAAATCTGTGGACTTATTGCCGATCTCGAGAGGAGGCACGCGAAGGTAGACCACTTCCTGTTCTACATCCTTTCGGGGCACAGGCAGTTCCAGAGCTATCGGGAAGGCATACAGGTGTACAGTCCTCCAAAGTTCAACTGCCTAATGTGAAGGTGGGTCGCGTACCGAGAATACAATTGAAAGGAACATGCCCGAGTACAAACGGGGACAAAAATTGGATGGTTTGTTACCAGTTTAGAGAAAGTCGACGTTCGGCTCGTACGCTTGCCGCCAGACACGTGCGTGCGGGGAACGCACGCCGTTTTCAACAAATTATGATAATTTTTCTCATTGAATGTCCTAAACGAACGCACTCCACTCCGTATTATACCGATGGCCTTCTCCCATTCTACACCCACCCATTTGGCACAGCGCAACTGGCCAATTTGATATTGAACCATTATAGTTCCCGTTATAGGCCCCGCGAGCCGTCATTGATATTCATTCCATAGGGTGAGTGTATTAGCAGCTAGTGGACATTTTAACTAGATTAGTTAATTCACTACGCTAGTACCGTGTAAATTACCTCCAGTCTTTATTTGAAATAAGGATCTTTCACACGGTCTTACATGATTGAAGGTACAGCTTTCGCAAATCGGCGGTAGGTGTCGCAATTTCAAAGCGGATGTTGGCGGATTTGAGCCCCGGGTGCACATCATATTCTGGTTTGGTGTACAGCCCGAAGACTTCGACGTTCGCCGTTAATGTTAGATGTCGCTGACTCCCCATCCATTGTCGAATTTGGAAGAACATTTTGCGACTTCAGGGTTACAAGATTATCGTAGGTGTGGGAAAAATAATGAAGTAAATAGATTAAATAACCTTCATTCAATGCTGGTCTTGTTAAATGTATGAACTTTACAGTACGGCAAACGTAACTTGCCGTTGTGCAGTGGCAAAATGGTGGGCGGAACCTCCGAAGGGCGCTCTCGATAGATTTCGTGAAGAGTTCGCGCGCCTGTTACATTCAATTATGTGGAGGAGAGCGCCCGATAGAGTTGTAAATGAATAGCACATGTGAAGAATATGTGCTTGCTTATTACAGAGACTGTACTCGGCCGGCTGCAGAGAGAGAGCTTTCGCTTGCTCTCTGCGCGTCTGGACAACTTACATTTGCCGTCCTGTACCACACAACTCGCCAAAAATGTGGGAATAGTCCTTGAGCTCGTCGACGACTGGCATAGCTTAAGCATAATCTCCCCATCAGGATTTTGAATGCTGATTGCTTCGCGCTTTAATGTAAACCGTACTATAAGGAGGATCTTTCTTAATCGGTTTCTCTTGTACCCTCATTGGGTATCGAGTGGGCTATAAATATAAAATATTAACTAACTGCACTTCCTACCAGTGACAGCTAGAGGGGTGACTCATGGTACGGTCGAGGTAGCAGAGGTGGTAACCGACCCTACCTATCTGTATTGCCACCTCTGCTACCTCGACCGTATCGTGAGTCGCCCCGCCACTCACTGCTTCCTACAAGAATAGCTGAACTTGGGTTGAACCCGTTTTCAATTGATTTATTGAATACATTTACAAAATAATATTATTTTAACCAAAATATAGAAACCTTACTTGCTGCTAATGAATTAAATGCGTAATTTAAACATATAAAACATGCATGTGATATAGCCAGCAATTGTGAAAGTCAGTGCCGTAACAAGGGGTTTGAAGCACCTGTGGCAAGTGTCTAACTTGCGCCTGGTCGTAACCCAATAACGACTAAAAAAATAAATTTTACAAAATGCAATATATTAAATACTGCTATCCTGATCAAAATGATTTGCCTGTGTATACAATAATGTAATCGTCAAGGTTTTATATGGATACATATTTTATAACAAATAAAAACAATTTTTTATTCACATCCAGTGACGACAAAATAAAATAAATACAAATCATAGGTAAAACGGACAGTGACCAGTGACGGTTCGCGGGGTTTTTTTTTGGTACGGCCGAGGAACAAGAGGTGGTAATACAGAGAGGTGCAAGGTCTCTGCAACTGACCCTACCTATCTGTATTACCACCTCTTGTTCCTCGGCCGTACCAGAAAAAAAACCCGCGAACCGTCACTGACAGTGACAGTTGGTGTTGTTTTATGTAGAGTAGAATGGTTAAGAAAATAAAAACGACGTGCAACTGTCAACCGGGTCGGTATCAGCGGCGGCTCGTGGACAAAAATGTCGCTCGTGCTGCACTAGTTACTCTTATAGAGGAAGCAAATATTTCGTTGCTGTTTCGGTAAAATTTTCTTCCGTTGCTTCTACGAGTCGCCTTTGATTTGCGCCACAAACCCAGTTGAGCCGGTGGCAGCTGCCTTGTTACAGCACTGGTGAAAGTTAAGCAACATTAGATGGGTAACCGGTACAATCTGCCACTATTTAATATCTTGACGACATGCAAGATATGCACGCACCATGCATATCGTCTGATACAACGGCGCATGCATTTTGCAACGGCACGCTTGCGGGTTTGTTTTGTGCACACTGTTGTAATGACGGCTTTTACCTATGAATTAAGCAATTGTTGAAGTAAGGTTTGGTGGCGACTTGACCCCACTCTAACCTCCATTACCAGCCACTTCATCAACACCTAAAAAGACCACCTGTTGTTGACCAATGCGACTTGGTCGAAACATCGCAATCTCTGTTAAACTGCAACAATTGTATAATTCGTAAATAAAAGCCGTTACGTAAAAACAGTATAGAAAAGCAAATTGGAGCGTCCGCACTAGTTTTGGAGACTTAGACAGAATCTACAACAATTTTATCTTCGCCGTACAAAAACAGCGAGTTCGCGGCCATCTTGATCGTTGCAGGCGTACTTTCGTTCAGCTTGATGCGGTTGCTCTTGAGAAACGCCATTACGCCCAGCTTAATTTGTACAGTTGCGAATTTTAAAGCTGCGGACAAAATAGATGCAATGAGCGACAGATATAGGTCAGTCAAACGTAGTGTCAACAATGCATCATCACCTACGGCAGATCGTGAATTTTCATGAGTGTGGTAAACAGAGACATCTTAAGGGTGGATATACACTAAAGCATTTTCTCGAGCATTTCTATGTAATGTAACGTTCTAACGAATGGTACAATACAGGAAAATGCTCAGTTCCAAAAGCTGTCGTCAAAAGACGTCCGATTCGTGAGGGTGATACACTAGAACATATCATAGAGCGGCTCGTTGTTCTGTTACTAGTAAATGCTCTAGTCTATACTCACCCTAACGCGTGTCCATGACCAGGACCAAAAATTGTCATCTGAGGCAAGTCAAGGTTTTTGCCGGCTTTTTCTACAATTGCAAGGGAGAGGAGGCATAAGGTAGACAATATTGTAAACGTCGCGAAAATGCCGCCCCTACATTTAATTCTATGCGCCGGCGCTCTGTCCATTTTGAGAAGTTAAGTCGTCACACCTCTGAAGGTTCACAAGCAACCAGACGGTGATAGGATCAGCCAAACGTAGTATACAGAGTGTTGAATTGCAAAGCGGGCCATTATAAACGAATAAAACGTTTTAATCATAAATACTTTTTCTTATGTAAAATACACGGCCGATTGTAAATCGTAATGCGACAGCAAACGTCACTTTTTAGAACAAAATGAAATATCCGCCATTATGATTTCATGGCAAACCTTTGTTTTTAATTCAAATATCTCTCGCGGCCCGTGAAGTCATCGAGGGCGGTTTTTACACCCCCCGTTGACACAAGTTTTATTTGACAATTAGCTTAACCCTACTTTTAACAACTGGTGGCGAAGATGCGATGCGACGCATCAAACCAGCAACGTACGTTCCGAAATACAAAGCCACCCTTTATCTAAATAATTTTTATACATATGGTACTATTGAAACAATGCTTTGAAAAGCTTTGTTTTCGATGGTTTCACTAGCAATCACTGTCGTAGTTTTAACCTACACACACCTACTACGTTTAACCAATCCACATTTGATGGTGAATAACGTACCTATACATATTCTAGGCCCTTCACCGAACGGCATATACGTGTACGGCAGAATTTTATCCTTATTAGCTTCCGAAAACCTCTCCGGATCAAATACTTCCGGTTGATCGAAATACTCGGGATCGTGATGTACTCCATAAACCGGAACTATAACCCGAGTTCCTTTATCCAAGATGGCGTCGGTGTCCGGTATTGGGAAGTCCTGAGTGCACTCCCTGAGGTATACCGGAACGGGTGGGTACATCCGCAAAGTTTCTTAGCAAAAAAAAATCATCACCAAAAAAATTGATGTGTTGGATCTACTAACCATCAATCACCTGTTGCAGGTATCCCATTTCCGCCAAACCATCATAGCAAACCATCCCGCCGTACTTATCCAGCACCGACGTTATTTCCACCTTGACCTTCTCCTGAATCCCGGCATTTTTCGCTACTTCGTACAAACAGTAAGCTATGGTGAGGGACGTAGTGTTGAATCCGGCCACGAAAAAGGCGTAGCATTCAGCGTAAAGCTCATCCGCACTGATCCCTCCAGCAGCCTTCAAATCAATCAGTACCTGGAGAAGATCGTTCCTTCGGTATCCAGTCCGTTCCCTGTACTCCACAGTCTCCTCGCTTAAATTCTTAAAGTACTCACTAACGGTTTTGTTGATGAATCTCAGCTTGAATAACTTCGCCCAGTTTTTGAACATATAACAGAAACCGAACTTTATCGAGGCTCGATAATCAGCCAAGGCCAATAAAGCGTGTTTTCTGAAATCGTTATTCGGATCGTCCAGAGTTTTAATATCCAAACCGAAGGCGCACATGGCTATTAAATCCATGCTGTAGCTAGAACACAACTCTTGAAGGCCGATCGGAAGTTTCCTCGCGCACAAATCCGCGATCTTCCGTTCTAAACTCAACGCGCAAATCAGCTGCGTCTCAATGGTAACCTTAATTTTCGCCAGTGTATAAGCTGTCGACAACCTGGCCCGACAATTCCTCCACTCATCGCCATCTAGCGCGAACACGTGCGCGCTCAGCGGATCTGCGGTTTCGTTGTGGTAGAAACCGCGGTTGTAGAAGTGCCTGTAGCTTTTCGTCAGCACGTGCGCGATCAGATTGTTTGATATCGGGATGTAGAAGGGCGCGGTGAAGGAGTAAAACCCTGCGTGTGTGCACCCTCTTGTTTTCATCGACTGGTAGAATTTTGAAATTGTCGCGTGTGCCGCTTCTTTACCTGTAATCACCGGCTTCAGGTTTCCGAAAACCGAGCCATCCGTCATGCTTGGAATATTTTTGCGTTTCCAGTAAGAACGCCGCCATTTTGTGTAGAAGTAGCAAAGCAGAAATACGTAGAAACAGATGAGAAACATTTTAGAGTTTCTTTTGTATTCAAGCTAAAATACTCCAGTCACATTAGTAAATAATCTGTATTTTAATGAAGCTCATTGTACAGCGCAGTAAATTACGTGAGTGGAAAAACATTATCAGAGTTTACACTCAATACACCGGCAATTAGTGATTCTGCGTGTTTTGCTTTGCAATAATGATTACTTTTATGTAATTTGGAAAGGTGTGTCGCTAATTGAATATTATCGAAGCCTGTGTTAAAACTACGTCGTATATTTGTTTTAGGAGGCATGTATATATTTTTTTCTCTGTACAGATATTGACTATTAATGTTTAATATCAATGATTAGGCGTTGAAATTCAATATACAGTAATCAATTTTAGAAAAAATCACGCACTGGAGTTATTTTTGTTTCTGGCCACAATTGTATTTACTTTTAGATCTTTTTAAAATCCAACAGCATAGCGTGTTTGTTCCTCAAAGGCACGGAAAAAAAGTCCCATTCGGCTTCCGGTTGCGTTTTCGGGTTTAAGTCCACCTCGAAGTCTCGAATTGCGGCAATAATGGCAATTTTGACCTCGATTATCGAGAATTTTACAGCTGCAACAAAAAAGATGCTTTGAAAAACAATCTTTCTGCACGTCCAATCGGTGACGGCTCGCGGGGTGACTCATGGTACGGCCGAGATAGCAATATAGATAAGTAGGGTCGGTTTCGAAGACACCTAGGCAGTGGCGTAACTATAATAAGGCCGGGTCTAGAGGGGCCTTTTGTAGACCTTTCGACGCATTATCACAGCCAGTTGTGTTTTTGTGCCATTATTTCCGAATTTAGCCAAGGGGTGTTTTTAGATTTTGGTTGGATTACAAAGCAGAATGTATTTTGAGTAAATTTGGAAAATTTCAAGCCTGTGGCAATTGTTTTTATATATTTTTTTCAAACCGTAGAAAAGTGAGTAACTTTCAATTGTGTTTTTGTGCGATTATTTCCGAATTTAGTAAAGGGGTGTTTTTAGATTTTGGTTGGATGATAAAGCTGAATGTATTTTGAGTAAATTTGGAAAATTTCAAACCTGTGGCAATTGTTTTTATATTTTTTTTCAAACCGTAGAAAAGTGAGTAACTTTCAAAATGGCATAAGTTGTGTTTTTGTGCGATTATTTCCGAATTTAGCCAAGGGGTGTTTTTGGATTTTGGTTGGATGATAAAGCAGAATGTATTTTGAGTAAATTTGGAAAATTTCAAGCCTGTGGCAATTGTTTTTATATTTTTTTCAAACCGTAGAAAAGTGAGTAACTTTCAAAATAGCATAAGTTGTGTTTTTGTGCGATTATTTCCGAATTTAGCTAAGGGGTGTTTTTGGATTTTGGTTGGATTATAAAGCAAAATGTATTTTGAGTAAATTTGGAAAATTTCAAGCCTGTGGCAATTGTTTTTATATTTTTTTCAAACCGTAGAAAAGTGAGTAACTTTCAAAATGGCAAAAATTGTGTTTTTGTGCGATTATTTCTGAATTTATCGAAGGGGTGTTTTTGGATTTTGGTTGGATTATAAAGCAGAATGTATTTTGAGTAAATTTGGAAAATTTCAAGCCTGTGGCAATTGTTTTTATATTTTTTTCAAATCGTAGAAAGGTGAGTAACTTTCAAAATGACAAAAATTGTGTTTTTGTGCGATTATTTCCGAATTTACCCAAGGGGTGTTTTTGGATTTTGGTTGGATTATAAAGCAGAATGTATTTTGAGTAAATCTGGAAAATTTCAAGCCCGTGGCAATTGTTTTTATATATTTTTTAAACCGTAGAAAAGTGAGTAACTTTCAAAATGGCATAAGTTGTGTTTTTGTGCGATTATTTCCGAATTTAGTCAAGGGGTGTTTTTGGATTTTGGTTGGATTATAAAGCAGAATGTATTTTGAGTAAATTTGGAAAATTTCAAGCCTGTGGCAATTGTTTTTATATTTTTTTCAAATCGTAGAAAGGTGAGTAACTTTCAAAATGACAAAAATTGTGTTTTTGTGCGATTATTTCCGAATTTACCCAAGGGGTGTTTTTGGATTTTGGTTGGATTATAAAGCAGAATGTATTTTGAGTAAATTTGGAAAATTTCAAGCCTGTGGCAATTGTTTTTATATTTTTTTCAAACCGTGGGAAAGTGAGTAATTTTCAAAATGGCATAAGTTGTGTTTTTGTGCGATTATTTCCGAATTTAGCTAAGGGGTGTTTTTGGATTTTGGTTGGATTATAAAGCAGAATGTATTTTAAGTAAATTTGAAAAATTTCAAGCCTGCGGCAATTGTTTTTATATTTTTTTCAAACCGTAGAAAGGTGAGTAACTTTCAAAATGACAAAAATTGTGTTTTTGTGCGATTATTTCCGAATTTACCCAAGGGGTGTTTTTGGATTTTGGTTGGATTATAAAGCAGAATGTATTTTGAGTAAATTTGGAAAATTTCAAGCCTGTGGCAATTGTTTTTATATTTTTTTCAAACCGTGGGAAAGTGAGTAATTTTCAAAATGGCATAAGTTGTGTTTTTGTGCGATTATTTCCGAATTTAGCTAAGGGGTGTTTTTGGATTTTGGTTGGATTATAAAGCAGAATGTATTTTGAGTAAATTTGGAAAATTTCAAGCCTGTGGCAATTGTTTTTATATTTTTTTCAAATCGTAGAAAGGTGAGTAACTTTCAAAATGACAAAAATTGTGTTTTTGTGCGATTATTTCCGAATTTACCCAAGGGGTGTTTTTGGATTTTGGTTGGATTATAAAGCAGAATGTATTTTGAGTAAATTTGGAAAATTTCAAGCCTGTGGTATTTGTTTTTATATTTTTTTCAAACCGTGGGAAATTGAGTAAGTTTCAAAATGGCATAAGTTGTGTTTTGTGCGATTATTTCCGAATTTAACCAAGGGGTGTTTTTGGATTTTGGTTGGATTATAAAGCAGAACGTATTTTGAGTAAATTTGGAAAATTTCAAGCCTGTGGCAATTGTTTTTATATTTTTTTCAAACCGTGGGAAAGTGAGTAATTTTCAAAATGGCATAAGTTGTGTTTTTGTGCGATTATTTCCGAATTTAGCTAAGGGGTGTTTTTGGATTTTGGTTGGATTATAAAGCAGAATGTATTTTGAGTAAATTTGGAAAATTTCAAGCCTGTGGTATTTGTTTTTATATTTTTTTCAAACCGTGGGAAATTGAGTAAGTTTCAAAATGGCATAAGTTGTGTTTTGTGCGATTATTTCCGAATTTAACCAAGGGGTGTTTTTGGATTTTGGTTGGATTATAAAGCAGAATGTATTTTGAGTAAATTTGGAAAATTTCAAGCCTGTGGCAATTGTTTTTATATTTTTTTCAACCGTAGAAAAGTGGATTATAAAGCAGAATGTATTATGAGGAAATCGTTATCATGGTTAAGGTAAAGAAAATATATCCACTTGCAAACCTGTATCTACCTTTTTATCCGATTGCAAAACCGCTTACTCGGGTACTTATACACGAGTTGCATTTTCATAATAAAAAAAAAAAAGTCAAGATAAACAGGGCCTGCATTTCAGCTTCCGTCTTTTATAGCTCAGTTGTTAATTAACTTAGGACTTTGCCATTCTTTAGAATTTACCTATCCTAGTGTATCCTAGGACGTATTTCACGAAAATATTTTTGATTTTACAGGGTGTCCCAAAAAAGTGTGACGTCATGATGATATATTTTTTTATATATCCTAGGACGTAAGTCACGAAAATATTTTTGATTTTACAGGGTGTCCCAAAAAAGTGTGACGTCATGATGATACATTTTTTTATATATCCTAGAACGTATTTCAAGAAAATATTTTTGATTTTACAGGGTGTCCCAAAAAAGTGTGACGTCATGATGATATAATTTTTTATATATCCTAGAACGTATTTCACGAAAATATTTTTGATTTTACAGGGTGTCCCAAAAAAATGTGACGTGACGTCATGATGATATATATTTTTAGATTACATACTGTATATTTTGTTGCTTGTTTGCGTGCCTTTTATCGTTGCCTACATACCCCTAAAATGCTACTACCTATCAGCGGCGGCTCGTGGATTTCCGTAGGGAGGGCAAAGACAAAGATGTCGCTCGTGCCGCACTACTTACTCTTATAGAGGAAGCAAATATTTCGTTGCAACTTCGGTCAGGTTTTCTTCCGTTGCCCCGTCGCCGAATTATACTATCTGTATTGCCACCTCTGCTACCTCGGCCGTACCATGAGTCATCCCGCGAGATGTCATTGCTGTTTGAAGTAATAATTACAAATATTTTAAGTTAAGTTTAGTCTGAGAGCCGTATGCACAGATACTAACATGTTTTAACTTGTTAAGAATTGGACGCATTTTTTTTGTCTGTGGCATATTACAGCCTGAAACACCCTGTATATTAAATTACCTATGCAAACTCTGGGACCGGCTCCAAAAGGTTGATAACTCAAGGGCCGAATCTTGCTCTTATTTTCCTCTGAAAATCTTTCCGGATTGAACACATCCGGATCCTCAAAGTACTCGGGATCTCTGTGGAAGGCGATTGCAGGTATGCCAACCGACGTGCCTGTCTCCAAGGTTATGTCAGTTCCCGGTATCGTATAATCGCAATCTAATTTTCGCATATGCACTGCAGCCGGTGGATACATTCGCAGAGTTTCTACAATAAACTTGTATCTAGTGAAATATTAGGGCAAAAATCTTTTCATTTAAAATAAATTCAAAAAGACAATAAACGACGGACGCCAGGACCGAACGACCGCACATGATGACTATTTATATAATTAATCAGTGCAATCCATATTATACAACCCGAATTGTCTACCAATAAAGATTTTCTAAATTAAAAGAAGTTTCCAAAATATATCGACGGTACAACAAATATCGACGAAGAAGTTGGCGTTGGGAGTCATGTCTGTACTAAGATCACACGCGTGAAATGCTGGTTGCGTTTCAACGGTGACATGTCAGATATTATAGTTAGAGGTTATTAACATCTAACATGCAGTGGCGGCTCGTGGATCTTCGTAGAGGAGCAGTGATGGTTCGCGGGTTTTTTTCTGGTACGGCCGAGGTAACAAGGGTGGCAATACAGATAGGTAGGGTCGGTTGTGGCGTGACCGCACCTATCAGTATTACCACCTCTTGTTCCTCGGCTGTACCAGGAAAAAACCCGCGAACCCTCACTGTAGAGGAGGCTAATACAGATGCCGCTCGTGCTGCACTACTTACTCTTATAGAGGAAGCAAATATTTTGCCGCCATTTTGATAAAATTTTTCTTCCATAGCCTCCTCGCCGAACTGCTAACATGTCAAGTACCATACGCGTGTGATCTTAGTTAGACATGCCTTTAGATTTCCAGCGCCAGCTGCGCCGTCGATCTTTGATTTTTCTTGTACGCCCGTTACATACCATCAATAACCTGTCCCGTATACTTCATTTCCAACAACGAATCGTACGTTATTTCCCCGTCGTGCAACTCGAGCACAGCAATAATTTCCTCCCGCACCTTCCTCTGTATTTCTTTATGTTTCGCCATCTCAAAAAGCATGAAGGCTATCGTGGTCGCCGTGGTTACGTGTCCGGCGACGAAAAACATGAACACCTGACTCGAAATATCATCCAGCGTGATGGGCACCTTCTGGGTCCTCTTCAAATCGACGAACGTCTGCATCGCGTCGTTCCTTTTGCAATCGGTATTCTCGCGACACTCGACCACGCTCTTGATCGTCTCCCGAAAAAAGTCGGTCGTCTCCTTACCTATCGCCTGCACCCCCATTAAAGTCGCGAATTTCGGAAAACAGTAGATCGTGACCATCTTCGCCAGTTCCCACTTCGATTGCCTGAAGAGGCTGGTCGCGTGCCGCTTGAATTCCGCGTCGGAATTCTTGAAGCTGTTGCACTCGATTCCAAAAGCGCACGAACCGATCACGTCCACGGAGAAGTTGGTGGACACCTCGTGGACGTTAATCGGGCCCTCGCTGTTCGCGAAAACATCCCTCATTGGTTCGGCGCATTTCGCAATCAAGAGTGTTAGAGATTTCAGTTTTCCGGTGGTGAAAACCGGCGTCATCTGGTTCCTTAAATCCTTCCATTTCTCCCCCCTCATTGAAAATAGGTTTTGCGTGAGCGGTTCCTTCTCGTCGTACTTTAGACCGCGGTGGTGGAAATACCTAAAGTCTTTCTGCATAATCAGCTTCACGTACTCCAAATCTATGGGGATGTATACGGGTTTGTAGAATACGTAAATACCACCATGCTTACGGCCCTGCTTCTTTAAAGTATTGTAGAAATTCCAATAAGTTACGTAAAGAGCCTCGGAACGATCAACGCCGGCGTTTCCGAGGAAAAACCTCGTCTTCAAACCAGGTATATTCCTCCTCTTCCAATAACCAAAAATCCACTTGTTGTATAAAATCGCTGAAACGATTAGTAAGACCAGCGTGAGCAACATGTTCAACTGTTGAAGTAAAATGGCAAGGTGTGGATGTATAGAATTTTTTTTTTAAATTTGATTTGTGTTTATTTACAAGTAACGCTTATTATACGAATATCGTCGATCGGCTTATCGGTTTTCGCGTTGGTTTTCACGTTGCTGATGTTTTGCACGACCTCCATGCCCTTGGTTACCCTCCCGAATACGGTGTGCTTGTTGTCAAGCCACGGCGTCGGCGTGAGGGTGATGAAAAATTGACTGCCGTTGGTGTTGGGGCCCGCGTTCGCCATGGACAACGTGTAGGGACGATCGTGCCGCAAATGGGGCTTTATTTCGTCCTCGAATTCGCCGCCCCATATGCTCTCCCCTCCCGTACCGTTTCCCGTGGGATCGCCTGTTTGGATCATAAAACCTAGAAACAAACGCGTCGTTTTAATCAGTGTTGCCAAATCAGCGGAAAATCCGCTAGATCTGGCGGATTTTGAATTTGAATTGCGGAATAATTTTCGATTTAGCGGCTAACGGAATTGTGTTGGATTGTTGAGAAAACTAGCGTTATTTAAAAAATCAAATTTAAACTTTATTTTCGAAACATATATTTTACAAGAGAAAAAGCAAAAACTTAAAACATTAATTTTAAAAAAATCACAAAACACATTTTCGAAAATTAAAGTTAGTTTTAAATGAACCGCCGCAATTTCTGTGGAAGCTTACAACCATATAAGCGAAGCGGAATGTAGTAGCAAAAGTGACTTGTGCTCCACCCAGTGGTGAATAATATCAAGATACATTTCGGTTCTCGTCTACCGTTACCGGCATGTATCTACACTATAAATATTACTTCCGAAAAATTTGCAGATGTGTGTTGGGTTGAATATGGCAGACTGATGATTCTTAACAAAGATGAAACAGCTGTCTCTGTCTTTCGCCTCACATATTTGCAAATTTTTATCATCATCTGACCGAGAATCTCGTTAGCACTTTATCTACAGTTAGTTTTAAAGGTAGATGTTCTGTGAATATTCTAAAATATTTGTGGAACTCTTACCATATCAGAACTTATTTTCTATTCGATTTTTGTTTTATTTAAGTGTTCAACAACTTAAAACATTAATTTTCAAAAATTCATAACTTCCAGAAAAAGTGACATTTTCAAAAATTTAGTTTTATTATAAAAGTTAGTTTTAAAGGAAGATACATTTGTTATTTATCCATGTTACCGTTTTCTTTCTGAACGTATCTTTTGCATATTTACAGTTGCTACACCCTGTATGAATAAGTTTTTTTATATCTGTTATCACTCATATTTTTTATTTATTTATTGAAACCACTTATTTATATTATGTATATTGACCTATGTAAACCCATTATTACTGACACACGAAGGAAATTAAATTAAATAAATGTTTTGTGAATATATTTAAAAAAAAATAGATTTTTTAGTCTTCAACAACTAAAACGCAATAATTGACACATTTTCAAAAATCTAAGTTGATTCTAAAGGCACATGTTTTGTGAATTTACTTACTAAAATTTTTGAGAAATTCTATCATCAGTATTTTTTGTTTTTGTTCGACAACTTAAAAAGTTAATTTTCAAAAATTCACAATACATGGAAAAAGTGACACATTTTCAAATATTAGTTTTAAAGACAGATGTTATATGAATATAATTAAAAGAATAGATTTTTTTTACAACTCGAAAAATAATTTTTAAAAATTCATAACACGCAATTTCAAAACTTAAAGTGAATTTTAAAGGTAAATGTATTATGACTGCATTGGTCTTTTTAAGGAATTCAATCATATCAGTATTTTTTTTTTATTTTTTCATTTTCAAATATTCGACAAACTTAATTTTTTTTTTAATTATAACTAACGCAAAAATTGACATATTTTCAAAAATTGAAGATAATTCTTAAGGCTGTAGTTTTGTAAATGTACTAAAATTTTTGATAAATTTTATCATATCCGTATTTAAAACCCAAAAATGAACACATTTTCAAAATCAAAGTTAGTTTTAAAGGTAGTCAGTCGTTCTGTCGATTTATTAAAATATTTGAGGGACTCAATTTTGCGTTCGATTTTTGTTTTGTTTAAGTATTCGACAACATAAAATATGAATTTTCAAAAATTCGTAAGCCGCGCAGAAATAGACTCATTTTCAAAAATAAAAATTCTTTCTTAAGGTAAATACATACATTATGATGGCATCGATGTTTTTAAAGAATTCAATCATATCGATATTATTTAATTTTTTTATTTTTTCTTTGTTCAAATATTCGACCACTTAAAAATATAATTTTTAAAAATTTATAACTCCTGCAGAAATTGACACATTTTCAAAAATCAAAGTTTATGTTGAAGATAGATATCTTGTGAATATATTAAACATTTTGAGCAATTTCATCATTTATTTACTTCAGATTTCGATTGTTCGCTTGTTCGACAACTTAAAACATTAATTTTTAAAAAATCATAACTAAGGAAAAAATTGGCAGACTTAGTTGGTTTTAAAGGTAAATGTTTTTTAAAGATATTAAAATTTTGAAGGAATTAATATTATATGAGTATTTATTTTTTTGAATTTTTGGTTTAAGTAAAATATTAGTTTTCACAAATTCTGACTGATTTTTAAAAATTAAAGTTAATTTTTAAGGTAAATGTATTATGATTGCATCAGAGTTTTTAGGGGATTCAATTATATCGATAAGATTTTCTTTTTCTAGTTTTTCCTTGTTCAAATATTGGTCCACTTAAAAAAAAATTATAACCCAGAAATTTTAAAAAATCAAAGTTTATGTTAAAGGTTAGTGGCAGATGACCAAGCAGTCGACGCCAAAAAAAAAAAAAATGTTAAAGGTGGATCTTGTGAATGTATTAAAAATGACGAATTCCATCATATAAGTATTTATTTTCTCAAGATTTGTTCAATTGTTTGACAACTTACAAAAAATAATTTTCAGAATATCATAACTCGGGGAGAAATTGGCGAATATTCAAAAATTTAAGTTGGTTTTAAAGGTGAAAGTTTTGTCAAGATTTTAAAATCTTTGTGGAGTTCTATTATATCACTATTTATTTTTTTTTTGTTTTTTTTTTGTTTAAGCCAAAATATTAGTTTTCACAAATTCATAACTCGCGAAAAAATTGACTCATTTTCAAAAATCAAGGTTAATTTTAGAGGTAAATATATTATGATTGCATCAGAGTTTTTAAGGAATTTAATCGTATCGATATAATTTTTTTTCCTAGATTTTCTTTTTTTAAATATTTGATATTTTTAAAAGTTTATATTAAAGGTAATTCCATCATATAAGTATTTATTTTTTTAAGATTTGTTCAATTGTTCGACAACTCAAAAATTCATAAGAAATTGGAAAATTTCAGAAAATCAAGTTAATTTTAAACGTAAAGGTTTTAGGTAGATATTTCGTAGAGATTTTAAAATTTTTGTGGGATTCTATACTCTACCTACTGATAGATTAGACTTTTTTGATATCTTCAGTGACCAACACTAAAAAATGAAAACTACCAACACGGATATGAGAAAAATGTAATTTTCCGTCACTCAAGATGACAAAAATGTTCAATCTATGAGTAGACGGAGGATTTATTTTTTTAGATTTTTTTTGTAGTCTTCTACTACTAAAAATATTCATTTTCGAAAATTTATTTAAATTTTTAAGGAATTTAATCATATCTGTATTTATAATTCTTTGGATTTGTTCATTGTTCTACCTAGTATTCAACCCTAATTCGTACGCAAAACGTTAAATTTAATTGCTGAACAGTATGCGAAAATAAGAGATAGATTTGTTTCGTACTTTAAGAATGAATTTTTATTGGGTATTAACGGCCAGAATGTTGTTAAAATGTGCAAACATATATGAGAGGGAATCCAAGACGGATCCCATATTTTAACAACATTCTGGCCGTTAATACCCAATAAAAATTCATTCTTAAAGACATTATTATACGGCTGATATCCTCCATCTTGATTTTGTTTCGTACTTTATATTTTCATATTTTCTGGCGGATTCTAGTAGAATTAGGTTGGCTATCTGGCGGAAATATTATTTGATCAGATGGCAACGCTGGTTTTAATACAATCTCATACAAATGTTTATATTACATCTATCCATAGATTAGTATGTTCTCCATTCTAAAAATAGTCTAAACTCAAGAACAAACTGTCAATAATGTGTCTAATTGGCGACTTCGCGTATGAATATATTGGAAGTATACCGGTGCTGCAAAATTACATTTTTTTGATAGCCGTGTTGGTACTTTTCACTTTCTGGCGTTTGTCATTAAAGATGTTGAAAAAGTCTAATCTATGGATAGATATGGACAGCGTACTCATGGTACGACCAGCGGATATTGGTCAGGACTAACAGAATTCGACGCACCGAGTGAATGAATCAAACGACCCACACCGCTATTTATTGCCCTGGTTGTACCATCCGCCACTGCCGTTGTCAGCTAATTAACCCTTTCGGCCCTGGTGGTGCAACATTTACGTGTCTCCACTTACTATGACAATTCATATTTTTGCTGTTTATCACTAGATGTCACTTCAACGAAGCCTCACCAATTAATTCCTATACTATTTAATCAAATGAGTTCAAATTTGCTATTTATGGTCTTAAGAAGCTCCCCATCAATAATAATTAACAAAAATTTGTTTTTTTTCAAATTTAAAAATCCAGGGCTGAAAGGGTTAAAAAGATATTTCTACCAACCTTTAATAACCCTATGAAAAATGTGTCCATTGTAGTACCCATTCTTGCTATGGACGCAGAAATTCTCGACGGTTTTCGGCGCGTCCTTCAAAAACAGCTTGATGTGTATATCCCCGAAGACGGTGTGCACGATCGCAGTTTCGTACAACCTCTGCGTCGCCGGGCTATCCGAAACGGCGAAGGTGTCCTCCTTCGAAGGCTTCTCGTTGAAGATGTCGCGATCCTGCCCGTGGCTCGAAGGGTCGTCCGGCTCCCTCCTGCTGAAAACGTAAAACCTCGACTTCTTGTAAGCCGTGCACACCAACGTGGGATCGGGCCTGATCGCGTCCAACGTCGGATTGTGGCTGGCTTCAATTTCGAACGTCACGGCCGCCTTGTTTTTCTTGGCCGAGCCCTGGTACAGCGCGATGTTCAGCAGCCGCAAATTTTCGTTTTTGCCGATGACGCGCACGCAACGGTTCGTGCAAATGTTCACCAGCTTCACCCCCAGCAAAGTCGGGTAGAGGATGAAGTTGCCCGAATGGTCGAACACTATGTTGTTGAGCGTGTAATGCTCGCTCTTCTCCAAATCCCTCTCCACGGCCATCCTCCTCCCGAACTCCATGTTCGGAAGGATTTGCTTGGCCTGTTGGAGTTCCGTGAAACGCGGCAGGGTCTCGTCGAGTATCCTCAGGAGTTTCCCGCTGAGGAAATTGAAGATCCGTATCCTTCTATCCGTGGATGTGGTCGCGAATTTGTTGCCGTCATTGGCGATCGCCAATCCGGTGGGCGTTGTCTTGTTCTTGGCGAATTCGAAGAGGTCGGTGTCGAGCTTCGAGTCGAAATTTACGATCTTCGGGAACTCAAAGTCGCCTTTCATTCCGCTCCAGTATTCTGTGAAAACGCAAACGACATGGCATATAAAAATATCACATTTCAATCATCAGCCCGGTGTGAAGTTAGCAATAGATCCAGCAATAGAAAAATTAACATCACTGAGTAAAGCAAAGCGAATGGAAAGAGAAGTCTGTGATTCACTTATTTATTGGTTCGTGGGTAACAGGTTGGATTGTAGAATAAGGCCTACCCACCACCCACCTCAACTTTATTTTAACCTACAAATCCTGTTGGGGTTAAATCAACTTCTTTCGCAAATAATTGTAAAAGTTAAAAACGCTATTTTGTAGTTTAAATCCAAGTGGAACGAGGGGCGGGTGGGTGCTTCCTGTCCCACCCTCCAATTTACGGATGATAAACAAAAGTTTGCATGTCGAAATTAATTAATAACACAAGAGTAAGAAAGACATTTCAGACTTCATGATTTTGTGCAGGGGCGGCTCGTTATGTAGAGTCGAGGAGCTCTACACTACCTCTAATTTCGAGGTCGGCAAGACATTTTTCCGTTCTGGAACTGCATTAGGAACCAAATCATTTCTGGCTCCGCTCATGCGCACGACGACGACGTGCACTTGTCAGTCGTATTTCCGCGATATCCACGATGAATGAAATTAGTTCATTACCGAATACGCCTTTTTGCTAATGTAGTATAGAGAGCACTTGAAGATTGTCAATTTTAGCACTTGAAAATGTCTTTTTCGGCACTTTGCATAGTTGAAAATAGTCATTTTTGAAGACAAATATTTTTGACATTTGAAAACTTTTTTTTTACACTTGAAAATGGACAGATGGTAATTGTATTTGTTGGCATTTTTTGGCAGTTAAAAATTGTCAGTTTTGGCACTTGAAAATTGCCGTTTTTGACAGTTGAGAATGGTCATTTTTCAAACTTGAAAATTTTAATTTATGGCACTCGAAAATAATAATTTTTGACAGTTGAAATGATCGTTTTTGACAGTGGGAAAATGTTATTTTTTGCACTTAAAATTGTCAATTTTGGTACTTGAAAATGTCTTTTTCGGCACTTGAAAATGATCAGTTTGCACAATTTAAAATTGCCTTTTTGACACTTGAAAATGTCCATTTTACACTTTTGGTAATTGCCTTTTTTAACAGTTGAAAATTGCGACATTTGGCAATAAAATTTGTCATTTTTGGCACTTGAAAATTGTCGTTTTTTAGAGTTGACCATGGTATTTTTTTTAACCATTTATGGCATTTGAAAATGATAAATTTTGACAGTTGTAAAATTACATTTTTGGGCACTTGAAGATTGTTAATTTTGGCACTTGAAAATGATAAATTTTGACAGTTGTAAAATTACATTTTTGGGCACTTGAAGATTGTTAATTTTGGCACTTGAAAATGATAAATTTTGACAGTCGTAAAATTACATTTTTGGGCACTTGAAGATTGTTAATTTTGGCACTTGAAAATGTAATTTTTTGCACTTGATGATTGTCAAGTTTGCCACGTGAAAATACCTTTTTCGGCACTTTGTACAGTTGAAAATTGTCATTCTTGACACTTGAAAGTTGTCTTTTATGACAGTTGAAAATGGTCATATTTGAACCTTGAAAATTGTCACTTATGGCACCCGTAAATAATAATTTTTGACAGTTTAAAACTATCGTTCTTGACGCTGGGAAAATGTAATATTTGGCCCTTGAAAATTGTGAATTTTGAGTTTTTTTTGCACATGAAAATGGTTATTTTGCATAGTTAAAAATGGTCGTTTTTGAAACTTAAAAATTTGAATTTATGGCACTCGAAAATGATAATTTTGATAAAGTTGAAATTATCGTTTTTGACAGTTGGAAAATGTCATTATTTGCACTTGAAAATTGTCAATTTTGGTACTTGAAAATATATTTTTTGGCACTTGAAAATCGATTTGTACAGTTAAAAATTGCCTTTTTGACACCTAAAAACGTTCATTTTAGACTGTTGGTAATTGCCCTTTTTAACAGTTAAAAATTGTGACATTTGGTATTTAAAAATTTTCATTTTTGGCACCTAAAAATTGTCGTGTTTAGCAGTTGACAATGGTAATATTTGAACCATTTATGGCAATTGAAAATAATAATAATTTTTGGCAATTGGAAAATGTCGTCAATTTTGGCACTTTAAAATGTCTTTTTTGGCACTTACTGATTGTCAAGTTTGGTCTTTTGAAAATGTCTTTTTCGTCACTTTGCACGGATGAAAATAGTCATTTTTGACACTTGAAAATTGTCTTTTTTAACAGCTGAAAAATAGTCATTTTTGAACCTTGAAAATTGTCATTTATAGCACTCAAAAATGAGAATTTTTGACAGTTATAAAGTATCGTTTTTGACACTTGGAAAATGCCATTTTTTGGGGCTTGAAAATTGTGAATTTTGACTTTTTTGCACGTGAAAATGGTTATTTTTCACAGTTGAAAATGGTCATTTTTGACAATTGAAAACTGTTTTTTTGACACTTGAAAATGGGCATTTTTGGCAGTTTAAAATTGTCATTTTTGGCAGTTTGAAATTGTCATTTTTGGCACATGAAAATGGTCGTTTTTGGCAGTTGAGAATGGCCATTTTTAAAACTTGAAAATTGTCATTTATGACACTCGAAAATGAAAATTTTTGACAGTTGAAATGATAGTTTTTGGCAGTTAGAAAATGTCATTTTTTGCATTTGAAATTTGTTAATCGGAGAAGTTGAAATATACAAATTACGATTTTGTAGTTCGAATTGAAGTGGATTAAGGGGTCTGTGGGTGGGCCCTATCCCACCCTCCATTTTTTTTTTCGATGAAAACTTAATAAGTTGTTCATTTTGACATTCTCTACAACTGTTATTAATATAAATTTGATGTAACTATTATGGTTTTGTAATTATAAACCAAAAATGAAAAAAATGTAATAAATTTTTTTTCGAATAACAATGATTTTATGACAAATCTTTTGAACCAAAAGAGTTAAAAAACGTTACGAGCACCTCTTCAACCCAAAAAAAATTATTTCCTCCGCTTGTCGCAGAAATCCAATAACAATATAAATCTCAACTTTTGACAAACTTTACAATCGGCCACAACTAAATAAAAATGCTTATTCTTAGCACTAATACAAGTACTTCAATAACCAAGAATCAAAAAAACGTTACGAGCACCACTTTAACCCAAAAAAAAATGATTTCCTCCACGTGTCGCAGAAATCCAAACCTCACAAAATAAATCTCAACTTTTGACAAACTTTGCAATCAGCCACAACTAAATAAAAATGCTTATTCTTAGCACTAATACAAGTACTTCAATAACCAAGAATCAAAAAAACGTTACGAGCACCCCTTTAACCCAAAAAAATGATTTCCTCCACGTGTCGCAGAAATCCATACCTCACAATATAAATCTCAACTTTTGACAAACTTTGCAATCAGCCACAACTAAATAAAAATGCTTATTCTTAGCACTAATACAAGTACTTCAATAACCAAGAATCAAAAAAAACGTGGCGAGCACCCCTTCAACCCAAAAAAAATTATTTCCTCCACGTGTCGCAGAAATCTATACCTCAAAATATAAATCTCGATTTTTGACGAAGTAAAAGTCGACTCTTTTAATTGACTCACTCATGAGGGTAACTACACAAGGCAACTCCTTAAAGGTAATAAATAATTACCCAAAATCCCATTACTATCCACACTGATAGCAACATCGTACGCTGCGTTGTACCTGATGATGACCACCGGTTTCGTGTGTATTTTCTCCAGTTCCTTCAGCGGCGCGCACGTTCCCCTACCGTCGTAAATATATATCTTCGGCGAATCGTGATCGCTCACGGCCAGAGTGTGGACGGCATCGCCGGGCCCGTGCACCCATTCCACGCACCCGGGCGCGAACTCGGGCTTCATCATGTTGATCATGTCGAAGTTCACGATATCGAATATCTTCAAGGATTTATCCGAGGACGCGGAGCACAGCAGACTGCCCTCGACGTTGGCGACCAGCGATTTCACGGGGCCCAAGTGGCCGCGGAAGTGTTTCACGAATTCGATGCCGGTCTCCAGTTTCTTCCAGAATTTAATGTGGCCGTCGCAGCTCGCCGTCACGATGAAGTCGGTGTTCGTGGCCAGACAGTGGGTGATCGTGTCACGGTGCATGTAACTCCGTTCGTATGATTCTGCCGAGGGTAGGTTTTCCAGGTACAGTTTCTCGTGGGGTAACACTTTTCTCTTCTTGGGTTGCGAGGCTTCGGATAATGTGGGTCCGACAAAGTCCTCGTCTTCCGAATGTTCGCGTTTATCTTTCTCTGTATCACTCATTATTGCAACTCAGTTTACTTTTAAAGAACGCAACTACATAACCTCAAACAACGTAAAGAATTATAGGTTAGAAACATAGACAGAAGAAGCAGATGGGTAAGCAACTTGACTAGTTGCAAATTAGCGCCACTATTGACAGTGTGCGAAAGCTGCGAGACTGCGTGCAAAAGCAATATTCTTCGTTCTCAAAGCAAACTTTAATTTCGTTTGAACTAAAGCTTAACGTGTGGTATAGCATGTACGATAATAAACTGTGTGTAAAGTTGGACCATATTGGGTAAGTTCAAATTTTCTTTTAAAAACAATCGTATTGTTTTTTTTTTAATGTTCATGAATGAAGTTTGATTTTCGCAAATAATTATAGTGGTGCGATGTTAAAATATACCAAGCTTTTCGTTCCCGTTACCGGAGATAGCTACCTATCTGTATTACCACCTCTTGTTCCTCGGCCGTACCAGAAAAAAACCCGCGAACCGTCACTGGTTATTAGATGTGTGTCACCATGCGAATCATATAATTTAAGATTGGAATAAAACACTTTAACTTTTTTATACCACTATATTTTATTCATGTGACTAGTTTCGACCATTCACTGGTCATTTTCAAACATAAGTTAAAGTATTTTATTCCAATCTACAATCAAGATGTACCACGAAGTAAACGCCGCCAACATTAAACATATAATTTAACTTTCCCATTCTCGTTACCATTCCCGGATTGTTGTGAAGCGCATAGATAAACTAAATTAGAAGGTTGTACCATTTAGCGTCAATTTTTTGTGAGGGTAGTATTAATTCCAGATAATTAATATGGAGGGCGCTACTACACTAACAATACAAGTGAATTCATTACATAGACATAACGTAATTTTAATAAAATTTCTAACGCAAAACAGAGTCCAAATTAAAACGCTAATTTATGTACATTTTCCGCCCATTTTAAAATTCTGTGATACTTGCGCCATCCTGTGGCCCTGGGTCGAAAGCTTTAATGCCAACAACTTAATTCGTGTGGAGTGTGCATAATGAAGCGCCCTTTAAAAAAAGTCGGTTTAGTAAACAAAATGCGGCCAATGTGATGAAACAAAAATCAAATTTTATTTCACCCGCTAATTTACGAATTATCTTTAATATCAACTTATCATTAAATATTACTTTAAAACAACACCATCACGTAATAATTTAAATACGAACCTCTTAACTTGCGTATTTAAAATCGATGATTTCGTTGATGAAGCTTGGCAGAACTGCCGCAAAAGCGGCGTATCGAAATCGAACGTCATTCGCTGTCATTCGCGGTCGGTGCGTCGTGAAGTTTGTCGGTTAACTAACTAACGTGGCTCGAAATTTATTTATTTATTCGATGCGAGCGCGCGCTATTACGGTATCGGTGATTTAGTTGTGATAACTGTGATGTGCGCCCCCCGTGCCTTTTCCGTTCCATTCAATTTCCAGTGTTAACGAACGCCCCCCCTTCGATTCACTTTACATCTTCCAGCTGATCATGGCGCTGAAGAAGGTAAAGGGGAACATCGAGAGGATGTTCGACAAAAACCTCACCGATCTCGTGCGCGGCATCAGGAACAACAAGGAGAATGAGGTGAGTTGCTGGTCGCTGTTACGAGAAGATGTTGGGAAATCAATGTGCAGTTATTGTTTACACGCTGTTGTTGTTCGGGTACAATTATTTCCTATTCAATGTTAACATTAACTTGATGATTTAATTGATTGTACGAATAAAGGTTATAACTAATCAAATTTTGATTAGTTTTGAGTTTAATTTTTTTAAATAGTAGTAGTAGTAGTATTTTATTAAATGTAATGAAAATACATATATAAATATCCTACACAGTATTACATATCACAAAAACAATTAATTTAGCACTATGTTGACACTCAAATACATGCGGGTCGCAAATAATCTTGTCTTGTTATTATAATCATGACATCTCATGCCAATTAATTTCTAATGTCCGTATAACTCCAAAAATTATCCAATTTGCCAGTACGCAATTCTTCTTCACCAAGTCATGAATCCAAAAGATCTTCATATTTTCCATAGAAATTCTTGACTACCCGACTCACTTCACTGACGAGTCTTTGAGTCGGCTTACTTATGAGTTACCCATCTCTAGTTTATAGTCTTGTAGTCAAAACCAAATGATTTGGTTTAACTAAATCATGCCAACAAAAATGTCACCCTTACATGGCCTACCGGATTAAAAGTTCAAATAATAAAGACGAAAAATAGCCTGAATATATAGTGCGAAAGCTGGCTGTGGAACGTTATTTTTTGAACGCGCATCTTTTCTGATTGTTTTGTATTTTCGATACCCCCTCCCTTTTGCGTACTGATGTCATCGCCATTTTTTTTTTTTAAATAAAGAAAAATGGTTCCACATTTTTCTTTATTTCCCTAAATTTGTAGCCCTTTTTATTCTCTTTACGGCTGTATAAAAATATTTTGTTTTTTATTTAAGAAATCAAATTAATTTAATTAATTATTATTTAAGAAATGAGACAAATTCCACCAGAAATATTTCAAAATGTCAGGGATGGGTTTTATCACCGATTGGATTTTTGCCAAGAGAGGAGATGCGCATTTTGAACATTTGATACATTAAATAAGTTTTTAAAAAATAATTTTTTTTTCAATTTCTGAAATAAAAAACAAAAAAAAACAAAATATTTTTACACAGTCGTAAAGAGAATAAAAAGTACTACAAATTTAGTGAAATAAAAAAAATGGTTTCCATTAAAAAAAAATGGCCATGACGTCATTACGCAAAGAGGTGGGGGTATGGAAAATTGACAACTATCAGAAAAGATGCGCGTTAAGAAAATAAGGATTTTGGCCACAGATGATCGAGGAATTTTTTATTTCGAGCGTTCCACGGCCAACATTCGCACTGTATGAATATTCAGCCTGTTCGTGACTCTGCAACATTAAGTCTTACTAAGACTACAAACAAGCCCGATAGCCACCCCCCTGGGTGCGCGCCTGATTACTTGTACTACTAGGTAATAACGTTGGTTTAAGATCGTTAATTTCTACGTACAGGACTAACTTGAAAATTATTCTAAAATGAATTGTGAAGCTTTAAACTGTAAATGTTATTATTAAAATGAAAAAACCAGAAAACATTTTGACAAAAACACACTGTGCTGAACTTATGCCGCGTTTGCACGATGCCAATTGGGGAGACAATTGTCAGAGGACAATTTACTGGCATAAAAATATTGGCTACGTGTAAACACCTCTTGCCAATTGGCGTGCCAACTGCCCTGCCAGTTGTCCTGAAATTCGATTGTCTCCAGGAGTAGACATAGGACAATTGGCTGGGCGCAGTGACGCCCCCACCACTCTATCGAGACAGTTGTCTAGACAATTGGCGCCGTGTGAACGTTGTAGGGCAGTAGATCTCTCGTTTTGGGCCAGTTTGCCTTAGTCAGTCTAGACTGCTACACAACAGACAATGAGCACTCCACCATTTTTCGTCACCAACTGCCGTGGCAATAGTTTCACCGTGTGAACACGTTCTCATTCAATTGGACTGGCCTCAGACATTCACTCAACTGGCCCAAGACAACTGGCCCCGACAATTGTCTCTTCGATTGGCATCGTGAAAACGCGGCATTATCTAGTGTTACTAGATGAAACAAATTTGATAATAAATATGGGTTGTCTCAAGTTAATTTATTGACTAAAACTTGATCATGAATGGATTATAGATTGTGGCATCCATGACAAGTAGGGTTGCCATCCGTCCCGATATATCGGGACCATCACCGTTATAAAACTTCTTGTTCCGACATTCTTACAAGACTGTCCTGATTTTGCAAAATATTGTTACGAGCTTGGCTCAACTACTGAAGTAATGCCATCTGTTAGAGTAACATGTAAATGCAGCCTCAGTTAGTTTTATTTATGTCAACAAGGTTGCAATGCAGTCTCAGTTAGTTTGATTTATGTCAACAAGGTTGCGTTGCACATGTTGCGTATCCTGTAGGCATATTTTTTTTTACTTCATTTCTACACCCCCATCTCAGAGCGTCCTGACGAGGTTCCAGCTATGGAGCCTTTTAACGTGGTTTATAAATTTGTAATTAAAATTAAACATTAGTTACAAATCATCTGTTACTTGAGATTAATTATTCATATGCGTGTTTTTCTGTTACAGGCAAAATATATTGCGCAATGCATGGAAGACATCAAGCAAGAACTTAGGCAGGATAACCTAACTGTTAAGAGCAATGCCATCGCCAAACTCACATATGTAAGTTTTTATTCACGTTTATAGATTTCTTTAGGGAAATTGAACAACAACAACTGAAATTGAACAAAATTGAATAAATGATTTTTGTTTATACGAAAATTGTTAATAATACAGCATTTTTAACTAATCACTTTTTTATGATGAATCCAATTATGTTATTAGATTTATTGTAGGTTTCAAGATGGCGGAGAAACAACAGACTTTTGTTTTTGTTTCGGCCGCCATTAACATTTTTTAATGCATATTTTTTCTGTTTCACACATTATGGTTTCATTTTATATTCGAGTCAAAATTTTAAATTGCCATGGAAACAAAATCAACACTTGTTTAAAACAAATGTTTCTAATAATTTTAAGTTGTTATAAATTTTACTATGGTTTACATAAAATACACCCTGTATAAATAATATTAAATGCTATAACAACGAATAAATCAAATACTTATTAACCTGTTAACCGGGGAATTCTCTTTTTAATTACGTATCATATAACGGGCCCGAATTTTTTCACCGGGACATGTCAATACGTCACGCCCGGAGGACGTAATTTCATATATTTTTTTTTTTAATACTTTAATAGTTATTTAAGCACGTATTTATATGTCCTACCCATACCTGGTATTGTTTACGTTTGACATATTTATACGTCCCTCTCGGTTAACAGGTTAAACAATAAAAACATTAAACAGTGTTTGTTGTTTCATTTCATACTGCATTATAATTTTATTACAATGTTACAGTTGCAAATGCTAGGATATGACATTTCCTGGGCCGGTTTCAACATTATAGAGGTGATGAGTTCGAACAAGTTCACCCTTAAGAGGATAGGCTATTTAGCGGCCAGTCAGAGCTTCCACTGTGATTCAGAGGTACGACATTTGAAAAAATTTAAAATCAAAGTTAAAACCAGTATTAAACAGGGTAAACAAAATATTATCATAAAACGCGTTCCGTGAATCAAATCACGAATTAGCGTGTTTAATGAAATTGAGTGTTAAAAGTACCTGATTAATGCTGCCCATCCAATTAAATAATGCGCACATTATAATATTTTCGTGAACAATAGGGTATTGTACAACGAGCATATAATGCTCAAATCAAACGATTTGCTCCACTCGCCTTTTGGCTCGTTCCGCAAACATCGTTCTCGTGATTAATAGCCATTATTTGTAATATTTTCTTCTATGTTCAAGCTAATTTTCTTGGATTAAATTTAATCTAAAACCATCTTTCTGTTTAGCTTCTTATGCTGACAACAAACATGATAAGGAAGGAGCTCAACTCGCAAAATCAGTACGACGCTGGCTTGGCTCTTACGTCTCTCAGTTGTTACATCAGCACGGATTTAGCGAGGGATTTATCGCAGGATATCTTAACACTCGTAAGTATCTACACCTCGGCGTTTTCAGAATCAGAAATTTAAATCTCTCAAAAAAAAAATCAATTTTGAATGGATTATACAGGGTGTCCCACGAGGTACAGCCGATATCTCGAAAACGGTTAGTAGTATGAAAATAAAATTTGGTGGCTTTAAATGATTTGAAATGATGCCCCTTTCTGTATACATAGATTTCATTTCCGAGAAAATGACATCAACTTCAGAATTTCAAATGGAACACCCTGTATATTTATGGATTTTTGGAAAGGTGATTGAAAGACAAATACAGCAAATAAGTGATTTAATTTTAAATTATTAACTATTTTTATCAATATGGTGTTATCAAGACATTATTTGTCTTGATGATAATTCAATACTTTAGACACAATTTTTAAATTGAAAATGGAATTCCATAAATTTATTATTTATGTCTTGCCATTACATTATTCTTCCATTATTACTAATATATGTAGTACATAATACCCTAGGGCCATGAATCACGTTGATGTAAGCTTGAAATGTCAAAAATGACAGATATAACCTTTCTCTGATTGAATAGAAATTCCAGTAAGACGTAAAAGTTTTTATGCACCATGGGCGGCATTACCCATCTTCCTAATGCCCGTGGTACATAAATAACTATTAATACCTTTTATTTTTAATTTTCACTTTTTATTTAATAATTGCAGTTAAGCTCGACAAAACCCTATATACGCAAAAAGGCTGTCCTCATGATGTATAAAGTGTTTCTGAAGTACCCGGAAGCTCTGAGGCCAGCTTTCCCTAAACTCAAAGAAAAATTAGAGGATCCCGACCCAGGTAATTATAATATAATTTCTTAGCCGTAGAAATCGTCTCCCTAGGTAGAGCAGTAATCATTTAAACGTTTCTCATTATTTATTTTAACTGTCACAGGTGACAGTGTATTTTTCTAGGTTAGGTTTTAGAAACGAACATTTTATTCTTAAAATAGCCCGTTTGTGAAAAAAATAGTATATATACCTCAGTAGAGAGTGCTATTTTTCCCCCTTGATATACAGGGTGTTTCAGAGCTCTGGGAACAGTCAATCACGTGCTTATTTTTCAAAATTTCAAAAAATGTTTTATACAAAAGTTGTGTATAATAGTGAGCTGCACGCCCTAAAAATATTTAAATTTATACAGGGTGTCTCATTTCAAAGTTACAGACCACCCTGTATTTTTAGTCATTTTTGAATTATATGGAGCAAATAAAGGTGAGTTACTTCAATACTCCCTATACCTATTGTTTGCCGTTTTCGAAATATTTGAAGATTTGTTGAAATGCATGGTCTGGGTGAAATTTTATTTTTGCCCCAGTGATTGACGTTGAACGATTAAAATCATTTTAATTATTTGCTTGAAGGTTCGAACTATAGAGCCAACCATGATTTCATACAAGAAATTATACAGGGTGATAAGAAAAATGCGGTAGAAAAACCCAACTTATAAAGTTGAATAACTTCGTTTTTTCAAATGGCACACCCTGTATTTAGTAACATATTCTCAAGTAGAATCCAATTATCTTTCAGATTATAGTAATTATTCCTGATATGATAATCGCCGAATACAAGAAAACTATTGAGATTAGGAACAGGGAACCCTTATACAATCTGAAAGATAATTGGATTCTACTTAAGAATACGTTACTAAATACGGGGTGTGCCATTTGAAAAAACGAAGTTATTCAACTTTATAAGTTGGGTTTTTATCACCCAGTATAATTTTTTGCATGAAATCATGGTTGGCTCTATAGTTCGAACCTTCAAGCAAATAATTAAAATGATTTTAATCGTTCAACGTCAATCACTGGGGCAAAAATAAAATTTCAGCCAGACCATGCATTTCAACAAATCTTCAAATATTTCGAAAACGGCAAACAATAGGTATAGGGAGCATTGAAGTAACTTATCTTTATTTGCTCCATATAATTCAAAAATGACAAAAAATACAGGGTGTTCCATTTAAAAAAACATAAGTTTGGTCTGTAACTTTGTTATGAGACATTTTAATATTCTTAGGGCGTGCAGCTCACTATTATACACAACTTTTGTTTAAAACATTTTTCGAAATTTTGAAAAATAAGCACGTGGTTGATCGTTCCCAGAGCTCTGAAACACTGTATATCTCAGTAGAGAATGTTGTTCTTCTCCCTTGATATATAATCTACTATTAAATACTAGCTACAACTTTTTATAGAAAAATTTATGCAAACATTTTTGGATAGGACATTTTTTTTTCTCATGACATGAGAGTTTATTGAAGAAATAACAAATAACATGCACACAATTATCATAGTATCCCAAATAAACATATTTGCAATTTTTATATGTTTTTCTATTTATTTTATCAAAATTAATAACAAACCAACAAAATTAAAAACAAAATCTTTTTGACAGGAGTGCAATCTGCAGCCGTGAACGTTGTCTGCGAGCTGGCCAGGAAAAACCCAAAAAACTACCTAAGCTTAGCGCCCGTCTTCTTCAAACTGATGACGACCAAAACGAACAACTGGATGCTCATAAAAATCATCAAACTGGTAAGCCGCTTTTGCGTCGAATTTTTGACAAATGAAAATTCTCATTTATCCCCCACGTACACAGTTTGCCTCCTTTGTCTCCATTAATCCATCAATTGGCCAAAAGCTGACAGAGCCTCTACTTGTAACCATAAAAAGGTAGCACAAATATTATACCTCGTAGTAATAAAATATTATAAAGACGCAGTCTTATGGGAAAACAATTGTGTAATTCAATTAATGATCTGTATATCGAAACACGTGTCGGGAAATTGAAAATAAAATCATGGAACATAAGTGTTTTTCTTCACCAAATTAGTGAATTTTTATTAATTTTTTAATTAATATTGTGATACTTGAATTATTATTGATTTAATTCTGGAAGAAAAAAATCAAAATTGTCATGATAGTTTGCCGGTCATTCTTTACTTGAAACAGTAAATTTATTTCATATAATATTTTAAAACCTACAAATTTCATCTGTACGTAGGATCAGCCTTGTTGTTAATAATTTTGAAAAATTTGGATATGTGAAAAATTTTATTGTTCAACATGAAGTCAGGATATAATAATAATAATTTATTAAAGGGAAATCCCATTTTACATGTATCATGTGAGCCACAAAATTTTGTTTCAGAGTTGGCTGTGAAATAAATGAGGTATGTCGCATATTATTACGTCATGAGACAAAATAAACTGAACGTTAATCATATTTTCTATAGCTTAGGACGAGTAAGCGAAATGTATTTATTAAGTAACATCGAAAATCAACGGCAACGGAGGTCCTACTAAATTATGAACAAGAAACGAGAGTCAGTATATACAGCATCGCATTGTGTCTGCAGACTCTCCAACGGAAATAGGCAATTGTTTTCCCATAATACCTCTGCAATTTGGACAATCTGTATATTAACCCTGTATTTACATTAGTCAGGTATATTAAGTATTTAAACATCGATTGATCATCGTGTAATATAAACTACAGGGTTTTTGTTAAGAGTGTAGTTTGGAAAGTATTAATTTTTACCCTTAGTTCTGGAAAACTCTGAATTCTGTGTATAAAAGCTAGATGCATTAGAAGAATTTGCAGCACCGGCAGTATAATCTCCTTAATGTACTTAACTAGCGGTAGTAAATTTGGTTTTAGTTTGGGGCACTTACGCCGCTAGAGCCCAGACTTGGGAAAAAGCTGATAGAGCCCCTAACCAATTTGATACATAGGTAAATTAGCGCTAAGCTCACCTGTTTGTACGTGAAAAGTTAATGTACAATTGTTGCAGCACGTCTGCAATGAGTTTATTGTACGAATGCATAAATACAGTGATAGCCGTACTGATCAGCATCTCGTCGGGGATGCCCAACCATGCGGCCAGTATACAGCTCTGCGTGCAAAAGTTGAGGATACTCATCGAGGATTCCGATCAAAATTGTAAGTATGAAAAAATTAGTGCCGAATGTGCACAATAAATGTGTCCTTAGTTGGGCGCCAAAGATTTTTGTATTGACTTAAAAAAATGATTTAATGTCTTTTGTTCACGAAAATATTATAATGTGTGTATTATGTAATTCTATGGGCAGCATTAATGGGGTACATTTAACACTCAATTTCTTAAACACGCATTTGCGTGTTTAATATGGTTATTAAACACGCTAATTCGCGCTCTAATTCACAGAACGCGATTTATGATAATATTTTGTTTACCCTGTTTATTTTTTTTTCAATTGTAATTGTAATCACAACTTTAATTTCGATTTTAATATTGATTTTTATTTTGTTTTTTTTTGTTTTCATTTTGATTTAATTTTGATTTTTATTTTCGTAAATAAAGTATAGTGTACAACTCGCATATAATGGCTAATAATCACTCAAACAATTTGCTCCACTCGCCTACGGCTCTTTCCGGAAACATCATTCTCGTGATTAATAGCCATCATTATATGCTCGTTGTACAATGTACTATTAAAATTATGTGTGTTCTCAACCTTTTAAAACAAAATGCCATGTCAATGGGTGGCCAGAGCAATGCAACAGAATATCAGGATATTGAATTAAAATCCTGGAAATTTGCCATTATTCAATCGCGTATTGTAATATTAATAGAAAACGAGAAAAATAAAAAAAAACCATTATTGGCATATCTAACAATAAATATTCCATCAACCAAAAATACAATTATCATAACAATAATTCAATAATTTTCTTTTACGAGAAAAATAACTTTCCTCATTTATTTTAGTAAAATACCTGGGACTACTGGCAATGTCTAAAATTTTAAAGACCCATCCAAAGAGTGTTCAAGCCCACAAAGATTTGATATTGCAGTGTTTAGAGGATAAGGACGAATCGATTAGGTTGAGGGCCCTGGATCTTTTATATGGAATGGTATGTAAAAAAAAAAAAAAGAACCTTTATTGGCATAACCATATATACAAAACAAAAAACAAATTAATTCCTTACATCCCTCACCCCCCCCTTCCACCCCTCCCCTCCCTCCCTCTCCCCTCTTTCTCCCATCCCACCTTCTCCAGCGTCTTCACTCCTGCCCCATCCTCTCTCATCCATTCCGTCACCCTTCTATTCCCTCTCACTCCTACCCATTCTTCTTTCACCCCCTCACATTCTTCCGCCAAGTGCTTCCATGTATCCTTCCCCCACTCGCACAGCCCACATCTCATATAATCCTCCCCCATCCACCTCTTCCTCCCTTTCTCTCCTGACCCACATCTCGCCCTCGCCAACCTCACCCTCTCCTCCCTACTCCATCCTTCTTCCCCCCAATACTCTGGTATTCTCCCGTACACCTGCCACCTCCCATACATATCATTATATTCACTCCTTTCTATCCGCCCCTGTCTCTCCTGCATATCCACCTCTCTCATTTTTTCCTTCACCCATCCCGCCACCTTCACCCCCCTCCCCATCCACTCTATCACCTTTGCCTCCGATAACCCCACCCTCTCATACATCTTCCTTCTCTCCCTTCTCCATTTCCCCTCTTCCCCATTCACACACCCCCACCATACTGCCTTTACCAATCTCTCCTCCCCTAAACCCCACAATTTCTCTTCGTATTTCACCACCCTCCTCATCGTTTCACACACCATTTTGTCCCTGTTCGTCTCCTGCCTAAGTATATAACTCGGTGTCGACCTCTCCACTCCCAACATACATTTTATAAACCAACCCTGCTCCCTCTCCACCCATTCATACTCCCTCGTCCCCCATACCTCCACGCCATACATCATCACCGATCCCACACACGCATCCCATACCTTACACATCACTCTCATATTATTCTCTATCCATCTTCCCCATTTCCCCCATGCTATCCCCCATGCTCTCCTCGCTTTGCCTTGCACCCATCTTACATGCTCCTCATATCCACCCGTTTCCTTAAATACAAACCCCAAATACTTAAAACTCTTGTATGGTATGTAAATTGCTTGCTTTTTATTATATCGTGTGAGCCACAAAATTTTGTTTCAGAGTTGGCTGTGAGATAAATGTATGTCGCATATTATTATGTCATTAGTTGAATTGAATTACATTTTAAAAACTGAATAAATCTCAGACATGACTGCTATGTTTATCTCTCTCAGGCAAGACCAACTCCAAAAGAAAATTCTGTGGCTTACACCTTATTTTTACTACTGTACAAACTGAACGTAGAGTTCACTCTACTCACTGTTTGATTTGCTGTTCAAAGCAATAGCATATTTATTTATTTATTAATTAAAAACAAATATGATTCATGTACAATCAAGAAGTTTTAATGAAACAAGTTATACCTACAAATACTTATTAAAATTAAATCAAATAAAACGTATATAATATACAGGGTGCAGCATTTATCCTGTACACTCGAAATATTGTGTAAACGAAGATTCGAAAAAAAAAAATGGCTTATGCAGCCGGCACAGGTTGTTGAATCGCAAAGCGAGCCAAAAGGATTTAAGTAAAATTTGATTTAAAATTATTTGACAATAACGGTCTTTTTTTATTATTTTTAAAGCATTTTAAGTGAACGATTTGATACCTTACTCAATGGTTTCTGCAGAGTATTTACCGAAATATTTGCAAAAAACTTAACAACGAATTTGAATTAAAAACAAAGGTTTGCCATGATATCACAATGGCAGGTATTTAATTTTGTTCTAAAAAGTGACAATTGCTGCAACATTACGATTTATAGCCGGCTGTGTATTCTACACTAGAAAAAGTATCAAGTACTATTTACGAACTGACATTTATGATTTTTTTTTATCGAACGCGGATCCATGGCCGACTTCAAAAATTATTTACATCTTAAATTGTTTATTAGTTGTTTCTTAACACGTTCGCTGCCACCGCAATTGGGATTGCATTTACGCAAGTATAAAGTCGGACGCACTAGCGCGTCGGTGGCAGCGAATGATAGAAAAATGGATGAAATTTGACGATCAAAATCTGACCTTATACAGTAACATGATTGCGGATTCCATATTTAATTAGACTATTGAATGACATTGTGACAGATTTATCCTATAAGGTGTATTTATTACAAATAACCAATTAAAACTTTTACAACTTCACCGAGGTAAAATTGGGCGCTAGTCAAAACTGATAATTCGCAGAAACATGATTGTGAACTTAATATTCCATTAGACAATTGAGTGAAACTGACAGATTGATCCTAAAAAGTAAGTTACCGTTTGAAACTTTTCCAACTTCACCGATAGAAACATGACGCTGGTTAAAACTGAGATTTGTCGATCAAAATCTGACCTTATACAGAAACGTGATTGTAGATTTCATATTTAATTAGACAACTGAATGGCATTATGACAGACTAAAATTTGAAGATCAAAAATTGCCATTTGCAGAAAATGATTTCCCAGTAGACAATTGAGTGAAACTAAGTCTTCACAAATTACCATTTGAAACTTTTACAACTTTTCTGATAGAAGAACGGCACTGGTCAAAACTGAAATTTAAAGATCAAAATCTGACATGGTTGTGGCAGATGACCCAGTTGTCAACGCTATAATAAAAAAAAAAAAATCTGACATGCAGAAACACGATCGTAGATTCCATATTTAATTGGACAATTAAATGGCATTGTGACCGATTAATCCTATAAGGTGTGTTATTTCAAATAACTAATTAGAACTTTTACAACTTTTAGTCAAAACTAAAACTTGATTCGAGGAAACACGATTGTGGATTTAATATCCCATTGGACAATTGATTGAAATTGTGACAGATTAACTCACATTTGCCCGAGATTTAAATTTAACCCTTTGCACTCCAGCCTTGTGTCTCGTATAGTACACTAAAACAAAAACAAATTTATCTTCTACATCACTTATTTCAGAATTTTCTTCGTAATAAAAACCCGTTAAAATAAGCGCACGCATCAGTTACAAAAACTCTTAAACAAGGCTAAACAAGGTGTCGCCACAGAAGCTACAGTTCATATTTTAAATGTCGCGTTATCGGTGACAACGGAGTGCAAAGGGTTAAAAAAAGTAAATGGCATGTTTCCCTAAATTAAGTAATTAAGATTTTGAAACACAGAAAGGTTATTTTTCGCTTCCCGTCAAATTTCAATGAATAATCACTGAACGTACTTATTAGGATAGAAAATTGATAGATGGCGCTGACGAAATTCCAGATATAATTTTAAGAGGAACTTTAAAATAGTTGTCTTACATACGTAGGCATATCTGGGTTAATAAAGCAAGTCTTTATAAATTAAATAAAACACACTTTTACTTAGTTAATATCACACTGTTTATTTATAGTGACTGCAATTTCGATCAAACAATGATCATTATCAAACTATAAGTAAAGTAAATACAAAGAAACATCTTATTTATACTGCGTTGAACAGAGGCGAGAACATGAGGTTGGTTTGTTCATTAATTATGGGGCTGTCCGGATTATCCTTGCGTTTGTGGATTTCGAGGGATTCGAGCACGTCCATTTTAACCTCAATCAATTTTTTTTATAAATTACCAATTTCAATCATAGAAAAATTTTCGCCTGGTTGGCATTATTAAAATTGCAAAAAATAGTTATAAATTGTTTATTGGATACCTCTTAATACGTTTTGTTTTTATTAAATGAAGGATTAAATAACATTTTACTGAGATTGGTCATAATTCGGGTGATGGTGGAGGCGCCAAAATCCGTGACTGGAAAGTTGTGCCCAACTTTTCATCGGTGAGAGATACCATAATTTTCTTCGTAATGAGTTACCAATACGAGGGAATAATTGAATTTGAGAGTGAGATTGAACAATTTGGTTTATTTGCATATTGCTCGACAAGTATTGGATCATAATTATAATGGTCGTTGGATAGACGAGTTGTTTAATTATCTTGATCTGATAGATTTTTTTTATGGGGATATTTTAAGGAAATATGAAGGAACGGGTTTAAAATGCCTGTAATAATATACTTTTAAGGTGTCACAATTCGTTAGTTTGCGATTTTCAGAATGGTATTTAGGGCATCTCCTGTTAACACGTTCGCTGCCACTGCAATTGGGATTACACATACGCAAGTATAAAGTCGGGCGCACTAGTGTGTCGGTGGCAGCGAACGTGTTAATTTGATCTTTTTGTAATTGTGTTTAAGTTTTATGTATTGTTAATAAAATATCAATTTTTTGCTTTTACTTGTGTTCATTTTCCTTTGAAAAAACAAATATCGCAAAAAGAGAAAAATGTCTTGAATAAAAGATTTTTGCTCCAATTCGTAGATACATAGAAAAAAGTACAGCTTTCCATTTATAAATAACAGGTTGACCTTGAAATGACCTTGAAACCCTGCTTAGAATTAAAAATACAAACGCCTGCATGACAAATACATTTTTTTCTCCGATCTTCAATATTTTAGGTGTCCAGGATAAATGCCGCACGAACATAGTTATATAAATCTGTACGAAAAATGTGTTATCCTCATTTTCTACTCAAAAATGTTGGCAACGACATTCTGGATGCAATAAATAAAAGATTTAATACATATGTCATATCTTTAACAGGTTTCCAAGAAGAACCTTATGGAAATTGTGAAAAAGCTAATGGTGCACATGGATAAAGCCGAAGGCACCGTTTACAGGGATGAGTTGCTAACAAAAATCATCCTTATATGCTCTCAAAACAACTATCAATTCATCACAAATTTTGAATGGTACATTACTGTACTCGTGGAGCTGGCGCAAATGGAATTTGGGTCGAAGCAAGGTAAAATTTTGAACAATATTTTAGTGACTGTTGGTATTTGGCGGGTTTCATACAAGTTATCCGCAGTTTCCGTAAATCTAATGCCATTTCTGTGAATATTTGCTTTTTGACCTCTCTGTACTACAGCCGGACGGATTTCTCATGGACCGAAAAGGCGAGGTCGCGCACGGTTGGACGGCTCGAAGGGATACTGTTTACGGCCAAATACAGTCAGTAACATAATTTATATGAAGCGCCACACGTCTTTGTAATGAATACCATTTAATACGGTGTATTTAACTTTTACAACAGACTATACCATTAAAACAACAAATAGGCGTGCATCTGGAATGAGGTCCCCTCCACTTTGCCAGTGCGCACCCGACCTTCCAGTCCACGAGAAATCTGTCCGGCTTTAACTTATGTTGTCTTTGATTTTTGTAGTAACCGTTGATTATTTAACAGATTTGTTACAAGTGTCGATGCGTTTTTGACACTTCAATGCTTTTACGAAACGATTTTACATAATGATGTTGAAGAGTTCGTATTTTTCGTTGCGCGGGCTTTATTTGTGTTTGTTTTATTGGTTCACGTCACGAGTGTTTCTACCAGCAGCGAGCGCACGCATTTATGCCTTATTTTTGTTTTGATTATCTCATTTGTGTGAATTACATTTTATCAGACTATTAAGAGTTAAGAATTATTTTGCTTAGAAATAAATTATTGGATTAATTATTTATATTTCAGGACCCACGTACTCATTACTGTTTCATATTGCTACTCTTTATTCTACAATAATTTTGATTCAATGATTTCTCAGACGCACTATTAGAGTTATCAATTATTTTGGATTACTGGACCCACATACTGATTACAGTTTCATATTGCTATTCTTTTCGATGCAATAACTTCTCAACACGTCACTTGTATATGTGAAAAATAAGAAAAACCATTTTTATTTCAGGTCATGTAATAGCCGCGCAGTTAATCGACGTCTGTATACGTGTGCAGGCCATTCGGTCGTTTGCAGTGGCAGAAATGGCCCAGCTTTTGGATGTTTACGCCTCTTCGTCACAATTTACGATCATGCAGGATGTACTCTTTGCAGCTGCTTGGTTATGCGGAGAATTTTCTAGGTGAGTTATTTGAGACTAAAAAATATTATTTGCTATAGACTGGTGATGTTGACGCATCAAATTTCTGTACCCCTGCGTAAGAAAGCGATTTAAATAAATGTAATAAAGACGAAATACAGCCTGAATATGTGAATATTCAACCTGTTCGTGACTGCAAAATTAAGTCTTACTAAGATTTAAAACAAATAACTTATTGAAACAACTACTTCCTTGACTAGTGCCACGCCAGATAAATAAGTCTTAATTTTGCAGAGTCGTGAACAGGTTGAATATTCATATATTCAGTATTACATTTATTTAATGCATCTGTAACAAGCGCGGTTGTTTCAAGTTTAAGCAATTAAAGGTTTATAGTGCATCCGTTGAGAGCTGACGGTGACTCATGCATTTTCGTACTAAAAATTGCTTTGCATTTTATATCTATCTTTTTCTTTCATGTACAAAACAGTATGAAATAAAAGACGAAACGTGTGTCTGCATGTTAAAGAATAGGGCAGCGTAAACGTAGGTCTAAACTCTTGCATAGCATTGGCACGCTTCATATAAACACACAAAACACGCGAGCGCTACGTCAAATAACATAACCGTAAAAAGTTTGTTTGTATTGCGCTTTAGATTTCATTTCGATCGAGTTAATACTTAATTAATTCATCATGCTCAGACATAAATCGCTAAAAAATCAGTCTCAACATATGTTGATTAACGTGTTTAATTATTTTGAACGCAAATCGCCAAATGATAAACCGGTCTGAAAATATATAAGGTGGTGCGCGAGAATTTTTAAATATCCCGCCATTAAAATCAGCGCGGCACCAAATTTTCTTACCGACATACGTTTACTTAAATCTTGATTCATGCGATTTTAAGCGATGACTCACAGGCAGCTCTCAGCGGCCCGACTATAATTTTGTTTCTATGTAATGAAACTTTATTTGGAATCCAATTTGTAAAGATATTTATTGATGCAGTGCTAGAATCACTCGAGTCGCCAAAGTCACAATTTAATCCAATGATTCGAAGTTGGTCGTTTCACCAAAATCATCTCCTTTTGCATTTTGCAGTGAATTAAAACAGCCCGAGGACACTCTAATAGCGATGCTGAAGTACAAATCCCTGCCTCAGCAAATTGAAGTGGTCTTCCTTCAGAACATATTGAAGCTCTACGGTCACTGCTTGATGAAGTACGAGATGCGCAACGAGTACGACAAAATCGAAGGCATGTACGAGGTCACGCAGAAGAAACTCACCAACAGTCTGAAATCTCCCGAAATCGAAGTCCAAGAGAGGGCGAGCTCCACGCTCATGATTTTGGATGTTGTTCAAAACGAGATCATGTCTAGTAAGTAATAGAAATGATAGCAAAGATTTATTTAATTGTCAACAATGAGAACCATTTATTTTTAAACCTGCAACAATCGTGGCCAGAAATTGTCTCTGTCATATGTGCTGGCACTAGCGACCACTAGATGGCGTTGAAAACCATTCAGCTATTTTAATAGCAATGAAGGCCGGTTTTACATGCGTGGAATAAAGCTGGGGTAAATTTATTTCATCTTCGTTCGACGCATGAAATAAATTATGACTTTATTCTGTGCATGTAAAACCGGTCTGAGTCGCTTAACCTCCTTACACCCATGCTACTTTGATTGGGATATAACATAATCCCAGGCTTACTGAATAATTATTTTTTTTGTTGTTACCTTTGTATACGAAATATTATTCCACTCTCATAAACTTACTCATTTATGCAAAAAAATATTCCATAGATGGCGCTAAAGAGCTAATTTTATTTTTTATTTTTTTTGTTCTCTACTTTTTGTTTGTTGCCACATGTGGCGATCTGGGCATGAAGATGTTAAGACCCAACCTAATCTAACCTAACCCAACCTGACCCAACCTAACCCAACCTAATCTAACCCAACCTGACCTAACTTTACCCAACCCAACCTGACCTAACTGAACCTGTTCCCGTTATTGAACTTACTGTATTAATTGCCATTAGTTTTTAACCATTGATGAAAAACGATAATTTAAGCTGCTGTAGTTTTTCTATAAATGGTTCATATGGGTTGATTCAAAAATTGATTCATCAATGCATTTCTTTATCAATAATATGTAATAAATTTATTCCTAATTTTAGGGAAAGGTGTGGTCACCGAAAAAATAATGGAGGAAATCGATTTACCCGTGGAAGCTGACAAACCCATGGATAAAGGCGATACGGTAGCTGCGCAGCTAATGGTGCTGTTTAATGGTGAGCTGAATCCTGTCGCCCCGAAAGCCCAGAAGAAGGTTCCGATTCCCGAGGGGTGAGCAGTACCACGCGTTTTTTTTTTTATTAGATTTTAATTAATTATCATTTAAGGCTCGATTTAGATTCACTCATCGATGAGCCCGAAATGGAAGAGTCCAGTTCTGATAGCGAGTACGAGATCAAAGGAAATTTATTCATCAAGTCGGCAGATAAAAACGAGAAAAATGAAAGGTATCAGCCTGAATTGACCGAAGAAGAGAAAGTGAAGGTGAGATTTAACTTTTTTTAAATTTAACCCAGATTTACAGTTCTATATATAGAACGACAGTTTTAAAGATCCTCTTAAAATTATATCTAGAATATCGTCAGCGCCAACTATCATTTTTTTATTCCAATAGGTACGTTCAGTGATTATTCATTGACTTTTGACAGGAAGCGGAAAAATTACATCTAGAATATTGTCAGCGCCATCTATCATTTTTTCATTTATTGACTTTTGACAGAAAGCAAAAAATTACATCTAGAATATCGTCGGCAACCTCCATCATTTTTTCATTCCAATAAGTACGTTTAGTGATTATCCATTGACATTTAATGGGAATCGAAGAATAAATAAATAATGATGGATCATCCCATAAATAAAAAAAAATTCCCGCACTCTGTAGAAAAATACAATAAAATGAGAAATTGAATTCTCATTTTAAATCATTTCATAATTATAGACTAAAGAATTGCAAATTTTTCGCAAAAATATTTTTCATATTCAAACACTTCAGATTGTCAAATAAAGCTTAAGTTTAAAAAGCCATGTTAATTTTTGATATACACTTTTCAAAAACTGTCGGAATCATCTCTGCGGACCTTAAAATGGATATTTTCTTACGTTCCTTTAAATACAGTGTTTTTTTTCTTTTGCAGATCAGAGAAGCTAGAAAGTACGAGCAACTGAACAATCCTCATTACCTGAAAGGGTCCGCAAAGAAGTCCGCCGTCGTTCAGCAGAAAAGTTTGGACGTCGACGACATACCCATCGCTGAATTGGCCATCGACGTTCCACTCAAAATCATTCCAAAGAGGTCCGACAAGTACCTAAACCTTGATAAGGAGGAGAAGCAGAAGGGCAAGAAGAAATCGAAGCATCGAAAGCATAAAGTCGAAAGGTAAGTTGTAAATTCTGGGAACAGCAGTGTTACCAACACTGTAACTTATGCAATCAATCACTTTTTACTGCAGTTTCGGCAACTCAGCAAATGATCAAAGTGTTATGCAAACAAAGTAAAAAGTGTTTTATTCCATATAAAAGCATGTACAGGGCTTTTATTTCAACTCTGAACATATGATTGTTAACCACTTCGCGCCCATGCTGCTTTGATTTAATCCCAGGTTTGATGAAAAATTACTTCTTTGTTGTTGTTAACTTTCTCTACGAAATATGATTTCACTGTCACAAACTTTCCCATTTATGCAAAAAAATATGAAAAAGATATTCCATAGATGGCGCTAAAGAAGTAATTTTGTTTGTACAATGTTTTTGGTTTCATTTTTTGCTTGTTGCCACATGTGGCGAACCTGGGCGTGAAGAGGTTAATGCCTATGTTCAATCGTAAAATAATCACATCAACGCATTAATAAGCAGGCAAGTCAGCTTTACTTGATTGTCAAAATTGTGCTGTTAATAAAAATGTATTACACCACCCAAGAAAGAATACAAATAATTAATTGGTATAAGAGTGGGAATAGTACTCGTGGTGTTAAAGATTTTTTTTCGGTTGCATACCCGAGCAGACTACTTCCATCTATCGAAACAATTTTTAAATATTGTCCATAATTTTGAAAATACTGGCTGCATGAGTAATTTTCATGCTAAAAGGGCTAAAATAAGTCACATTTTAACAAAAGAGATGAAACACAACATTTCGTCATCTTTAACTCTTTGCAGGGCGGTGGGACATATACGTCCCACCTACATTCCCTCACTCAGATGCCAACATATTCTTCCCACTTCATTGTTAGTCATCAATTATATTCCCAGAGATCGAATGAACGACTGGCTACTGGGTTTGATTTTATAATACATGACTTGACAGCTGGTTTGACAGTTAACAAGCTGTCAAAACTCCTTTCCGATGTTGTAATCTTGTTCAGCGACCTTGGGAAGCTGGAAACGACGCCCAACTTGTTTTTCACTAAATTCTGTCAATTTTGACAGTTTTTGACAGCTGTCAACTATCGGAAAATTCTTCCCACATCATTATTGGTCCGTAACCTTCCTGGATCAGCCAATGAACACCTATTTCTCGATTTTCATTGCATTTTCCGACACAGCCGATTTGAGAGTGGACAGCTGTCAAAACTCATTTCTGACACCGAAATCGGAATCAGCGACCCCGAAAACCGTATGTGGCAAAGTGCCATTAGTTTCACCGTTTCATCTCCTTCCCAAAAATGTGCCCCTCAAAGGGTTAAGCGTTATTGCAGCACAGTTTCAAATAAGTTCAGCTTCCGTTTACAAGACATTAAAAGAATGTAAATACAATGCTTACAAGTTTTCAAATCATCAACAATTATCAAATCAAAGGCAAACGAATGGAATTCTGTGAAACCGTATTTAATTTAATTAACCTAACTTTATTCGTTAAGCTGTCACTGTCACTTTTGCTTACTTGGTTGCATACAATTTCAATTAAATGCCATGCATTTATATGACTATTTTACGATTGAACATAGGCGTTAATAATAGTATGTTCAGTGTTAAAATAAAAGCCCTGTATAACGAAGTAGAAGCTTCTTACATAACAAATAGTGCAACATATGTTCACCATATTATCGAATATTATGAGTATGTTTTTTTCTTTTAATCAGTTCATCTGATGAAATGGAAGGTGGTCAAGGACCGTCGTTAGTCGTGAATCAAAATTTGGAACTACCAGAAGGTGCTACCCTATCGGATTCGGAGAGCAGTCACGGTAACATGGATGATCCACACCGCGCCCTCGATATAGATCTTGAACTGTGAGTAATCGTTTGTTTTTGGTGTATTTATTGTGCATGCCATTAGAATTAATACGAATATTTGGAATGGGTATTATTTTTGGGGGTGGAATTATCATAAACTAGGGATTATTTTGTTGAATGTTTGTAACATTGGGTTAGTTATTTTGAAGATGTTTTTAAATGTTATGGTAGAAAGAAAAACTTAATCTAATCGAAAGGTGTATTTCTTAATTTTTTTTTAATTTCTATACACTGTGTACATAAAGTAAGGAATAAATTCGATTAAAATTCAGGGACTTTTCTTTCAGAAAAATGCTCGGACACGTGTATTATTATTTTTTAACGCGCATTTTTTGAGATAAAATTCAAATGTACAGGGTGTCCCAAAATCGAGGTACGACCCCTAAGTTAAAATTTTCAAATGTGAACCCCCATTTTTTGTTGCATTTATGGATTCTATGTAAAATTCTGAGTGTTTTTCATGTAGCGTACCTCATGTCGATATTCAGCTGTTTTCGAATAAATGGCCTTTAAAAAAGTACAACTATTATTTTATTTCTGGTAAAAGATAACATGGTTTCATCGAAACATTGGAATTAATAAGGAAAAATCAATTCATTATGTAAATAATAATTTTTGCTTATAATAAATAGTAGTTGTACTTTTTTAAAAGCCATTTCTTCGAAAACAAATGAATATCGACATGGGGTATGCTACATGAAAAACTCTCAGAATTTTACGTAGAATCCATAAATGCAACAAGAAATGGGGGTTCTCATTTGAAAATTTTAACTTAGGGGTCGTATCTCGTTTTTGGGACACCCTGTACATTTGAATTTGATCTCAAAAAATGCGCGTTAAAAAATAATAATACACGTGTCCGAGCATTATTCTGAAAGAAAATGCCCTGAATTTTAATCAAATTTATTCCTTACTTTATGTACACAGTGTGTAGAAATTAGTTAATGCTAAACTGAGGGTTTCAATTTTCACTTTTTCAGTTGAGTTTTGTTAAAAATTATTTTCTTTGGGATCTGCTGTGATGGTTAACATAAAAGCAAATGCTGCTTCAGACAAAAGTTTGTCTAAATGTTTACATTATTCACTCGGTCATGATTTCTACCATTTTATTCCAAATAACAGACAGTAGGTGGCGCTGCTGTCCAGGGGATCAATTTAAGTTTTTTGGTATTAAATGAATCCTGCCTTTGTAATGGTAACTGTAGATCACCCCCATGATTCTCCATTACACCCATTTCCGGATGAGCTAGATGCACCTGATAAGGATTTATCTTGTTTAACCTTCCCGCTTATGGCAGCCATCTTGGAAATGGGGCAAGAGAAGTTCTGTCCAAAGTAATAATCCTACGCCTACTTAATAAATTTTTTAAATTAGGACTTCAAATCAAAAATTGGGATAAATCCCGAAAAATCGGAATAGAAGTATTCTACCTTCCATTTCATCATCTTGCATTTATTTCTATCTTGAATTTTGGAGGCGTTCACATCGTGGTACATTTTATATTTCGATATAAAGAGAACACTTAACTATTTTTATTTAACCCCTTAATGCACGTTTTTTTTTTTTCGGAAAAATGCTAAAAGAAAATCTTTTTATTTATTTTTATAGTTGATTACAAATATACAGGATGTTTCAGGGCTCTGGGAACGGTCAATCACGTATTTTTCAAAATTTCGAAAAATGTTTTAAACAAAAGTTGTGTATAATAGTGAGCTGCACGCCCTGAAAATATTAAAATGTATACAGGGTGTTTCATAACAAAGTTACAGATCAAACTTATGTTTTTTTAAATGGAACACCCTGTATTTTTTGTCATTTTTGAACTATATGGAGCAAATAAAGGCGAGTTACTTCAATACTTTATATACCTATTGTTTGCCGTTTTCGAAATATTTGAAGATTTGTTGAAATGCATGGTCTGGGTGAAATTTTATTTATATAACAGTCAATCACGTACTTATTTTTTAAAATTTCGAAAAATGTTTAATACAAAAGTTGTGTATAATAGTGAGCTGCATGCCCTGAAAATATTAAAACGTATACAGGGTGTCTCATAACAAAGTTACAGACCAAACTTATGTTTTTTTAAATGGAACACCCTGTATTTTTTGTCATTTTTGAATTATATGGAGCAAATAATGGTGAGTTACTTTAATACTCCCTATACCTATTGTTTGCCGTTTTCGAAATATTTGAAGATTTGTTGAAATGCATGGACTGGGTGAAATTTTATTTCTGCCCCAGTGATCGACGTTGAACAATTAAAATCATTTTAATTATTTGCTTGAAGGTTCGAACTATAGAGCCAACCATGATTTCATACAAAAAATTATACAGGGTGATAAAAAAAAATGCGGTAAAAAAACCCAACTTATAAAGTTGAATAACTTCGTTTTTTCAAATGGCACACCCTGTATTTAGTGATGTATTCTCAAGTAGAATCCAATTATCTTTCAGATTATAATAATTATTCGTGATATGATAATCGCTGAATACAAGAAAACTATTGAGATTAGGAACAGGGAACCCTTATACAATCTGAAAGATAATTGGATTCTACTTAAGAATACGTTACTAAATACAGGGTGTGCCATTTGAAAAAACGAAGTTATTTAACTTTATAAGTTCGGTTTTTCTACGGCATTTTTTTTTATAATCCTGTATAATTTTTTGTATGAAATCATGGTTGGCTCTATAGTTCGAACCTTCAAGCAAATAATTAAAATGATTTTAATCGTTCAACGTCAATCACTGGGGCAGAAATAAAATTTCACCCAGACCATGCATTTCAACAAATCTTCAAATATTTCGAAAACGGCAAACAATAGGTATAGGGAGTATTGAAGTAACTCACCTTTATTTGCTACATATAATTCAAAAATGACAAAAAATACAGGGTGTCCCATTTAAAAAAAACATATGTTTGATCTGTAACTTCGTTATGAGACACCCTGTATAAATTTAAATATTTTTAGGGCGTGCAGCTCACTATTGTACATAACTTTTGTATAAAACATTTTTCGAAATTTTGACAAATAAGCACGTGAGCTTAGAGCTCTGAAACACCCTGTAAGGTGTATGTGAAACATAAAGTATGTTCATTAAAAAAAAACCTCAAGTGTGCCGTGATTTCTTGTTTTTTTAAATTTATGTTGGTAACACATATTGAGGTTATGTTACTTGCGGCATGTTCCTACCGATAAATTAATTTTCTATATACGACGCAGAGAAGTCGTAGGTTCATCTTCCAAAATTCGTTGGGCTGTGTTAATAACACCGTAAGTACGTTTGACTGGTCTACCACTTCCTGGTATACGGAGAATACTACCCGTTTCATGAAAATGTAAACGGAAAAAATTCTTCCTGAAACTCTGCCAAAGGTACATCGAATGAATTCACCTAATGTCCGTCCACCTTAGTCCCATTTCGGAAATAACTTTCAACTAGAAATGTTTTTGCTGGTTGCGTAAACCTTTGTGACCACGGAATAATTGTGACTTTTAGAACGATCCGACGTTTTGTATGTCAATTCCCAACATGTGTGCCAACTTAAATTTAAAAAAATAAAAAATCATGGCACACTTGAGGTTTTTTCTTTTTAATGAACATACGATATTTTCAATTCAAAATAGTTAAAAATATATTTTTTTCGGAAAACGGTGTTTGATTTTTTTTTTATAGTTGATAATAAATATACTTGGCACAATTTTGTCAATTACGCATGCCGGAGTCACACTCGGGCGTGTGCGTTAAGGGCTTAAATGGTATAAAAAGTTAAGTGTTTTCTTTATATCTAGAGATTTATTTATTTCTTATATTTTCCTCTTCTAACAAAATTCATCCCTCTATTACTAGATTTGTAAAAAATTAACCCTCCACCCCTAAATGAACTAACACCACAAAATCGACTAACACGGGGTAAATTCTTTTCTTGTAGACCGTCCGTCGATAACCAGGAAACGATAAAGGTTAAAAAGGTGAAGAAAACGAAGAAAAAGGTAAGTGAACCGTCGTTAAAATTGCATTTCAAGTGTTAAATTTGAACCGTGCCGCAGGAGAGGCACCATAAAAAAAGTGGGGAAAAAGTGAACGTAGCCGAGGGTAACCTAATCGAAGATATAGAGAATATCGAGAGCGGTAAGGTGAAGATCAAAACGAAGAGGTCCAAGACGGCCAAGACGGAGAAATTGAAGCAGACCAACGATGAGAACGTGCAAGACACGGAACCCAAGAAAGATAAGAAGGCCAGGCCGGAGAGGAAAGAGAAGAAGGACAAAAAAGACAAGAAGAAGAAGAACCTTAAGGATAGCGGTGAGTTGCTTATTGAATTATAATAAAAAAAATGGTTTAATCCGCTCTCTGTTCCCCGTTACCAAAATTTCCTGTTTTTCTTTATAATTATTAAAAGATTATTTTACGAAATACATATTTCATTATTATACCGAATGGAAAAATTTAATTGTTATTAATTATTGTCAACTATATATAATAATTAATTTAAAAATAATAATGCCAAGTATTAATTATTACCAATAATAAGGCTCTAAATTAAATCTGAATGAAATATCGCTCTCCAGTTGTTACACATTAACACGATCGCTGCCACCGACGCGCTAGTGCGTCCAACTTTATACTTGCGTATGTGCATTCCCAATTCTAGTGGCAGCGAACGTGTTAAGGGCCAGTATATTCATCTGTTCAGTAAAGTGTCTGTTAGTTACGTGTTCAGTAAATTTATAGGTCACCTGTAATCCAAATTTATGTGTCGCATAACTACTTTATCGCATGCATTTTCGTTGAGTCACAGACCATTAACAACTGCTACATATAATATGACATGATAATTTTATTTGAAAATCATTCAAATCAAAACATGAAGTGTTTTCGTGCACTTGTGAATCACACTCGCCAATGGGAACTTATTTTGCTGGATTCTTTTGTTTGCTGAAAATATGTTGCATGATGCCGATGCTTCTTGTCCTTGAACTTTCCGGGGGCATCTTGATAAGTGTGGATTAGTAAATGATTAACTGCAACTATTATTTATCAGTGATATTATAGTTCATACCGACATGATTTATGAGTGCAACAATTACTTGCAACTATTATTCATCAGTGATATCATAATTCGTACTGACATAATTTATGAGTACAGGGCTCCTGACTTCAAAACATAAGCATTACATTTAAGAAAATTGAGTTTTATGAGTTTGAAATTACCCCGATTGTCTTTTTTATAGCGAAAAATTTTGAAGTGTTCTCTTTTAAAGTCATGCATGCGAACTTAAGTGTAACCCTTTCTGCCCGCCTCTTGCGCTTTTTCTGAAAGTCATGCATGCGAACTTTGACGATATCAAATTAATTATTTTTTCCTTCAGTATATTTCATATGATTTCAAAAAAAAATTAGTAAAAGCTCTTATTTTTTTCCACAACCGTAAAAGGGTGACATTGCGAAGATCTCCATCATTTTTTAAATAATATTTACGTGTGAAAAAATGTTATTAATCGAAAATGACGTGTTTTCGCATTTTTTCACGCGTGAAAAATATTATTTTTCACTGAAAATAACATATTCATAAATTTTCAATATTTGGGTTTATTATTCTTATTTTATTGTTTGTATTGCTTGTGTGAAATAGGTGTTCCTTGACGCACTTATGTACTTAATAGAAGAACTATTTATTGTTTACAAAAAACTGAAATATAAACGAATAACCATTCTTAAACAGACATCACTGGTTCACCTTGTAAGTTAGTTTTAATTCAAAACATGCCGAGATAATCATGTATTCAGTGGATTTCAATATCTTTATTATCAGACTTTACATATACAGAAATTTAATGTTTACAAATGATAGTATGATTAGTCTGATAAATGGCCATTTTATACAAAACAATTGACAACAATATTGAACAAGGAATCAGTTAATTTCTTGCGCAATTTAAATTATCAAGTTTCATACAGGAAATTGGGTCTGATTGTAAAACGACTTAATAAAGTCTGGCCGCGCTATGAAGGCATCCGAGGTGCTGTCTGTAAACTTTGAAAAACCACTCATTTATTTATTCATTTACTATATCTTTGTTCTCCTTTCTTACAAAATAAAATTCACAGTATGACTAAAGATCAAAAAACATACTCAAAATTTCAAACGAAAGGAGCACGGGCGGAGTTCACTTCACAGAATGATCTTCCACTCAAACCCAATTCACGTGGACAATTGATGGTACTTTTTTTTTTATAAATAGAAGCCGATAGTGCACCAATAGCTAGTAGCAAATAAAGTGTAAACATCTGTGAGTGTAAAGTAACAAAATGTCCAATCACTACTGATGCGGCCCTTCCAGCCCTTTGTTAATCACCTCAGACGCCTTTATAGCGCGGCCAAAGTATATTTGCATATTCTTCATCATTAAAAATATTTTCACAATGCGGCCTTATTCAGACAAAATAAACGTGTTCAATTCATTCTTCGAATTTCCCTTCCAGCATCCATATTTGTACTTTTGGTTTCGTTGTCCTTTGTTACCTCCGGCCGTGTCCTTGCGTCATCCAATTACAAGTTGCAGTGTTTTCTTGATTGTTATGCATTTTTAGTGAAACATGTACCGCGTTAGTTAAATACAAGGTCGGGTCAGAAAGTAAATGGATCTGTTTATTTCTGATTGACCAAAATAAAATAAAAATATTTAAGGATAGTAATTAAATTCAGAATTTAGATTTGATTGAATTAATATCCATTTCATATTACTATCCTTGGTTGTTTTTGTTTATTTTTTCACCCCCTTGTAATAACCCTGTAGGGTAACAAAAATCGTCATAAAGTGCCATTTTATTAGGAACAATTATCTGCCAAATTTCATTCTTCTGAATTCTTCCATAGTGGATATTTGAAATAAAAACATTTTTTTCGGTTAACTTTCGAGGGCTGTAACTTGGAGAGGAAGGGGTTTTGAACAAAAAATTATATGAAAGACCTCCCTTCATTTTTGCTGAAAAACCACCCTTTAAAATCTTTCTCGTCAATTTAGAAACACCCTGTATATCTCGGGCGAGAATGCAATTTTTCCCTCGTTGGCGTTCTCCCTCAGGTTTCAAATTTGCACCTTGGGAAAAATCACGCATGATATTTGCCAACTTATAATACTGCCGTAACAGCTGTCACTAAAAATTCAAATGGTTGAATAAATCTAAACAAACTGATTTTATTATTACTATTATGGACATTCACAACATCAGAGATGATTTAAAGTAATGTTAACTAACCTAACAAAATTGAAAAAAAGTGTTTTTTAACGTCCGATATGAATGCAATCAATTATTGTTTTCCCATCACATAAATTACAGACCGGTTTCGCACTCTTTATTGACGCTAGAGTCGGACAGATGGCGGTAAAACGCTCAATCGACCAATTCCAATATACAGGGTATTTCAGAGCTCTGGGAACGGTCAATCATTTGCTTATTTGTCAAAATTTCGAAAAATGTTTTATACAAAAGTTGTCTATAATAGTGAGCTGCACGCCCTAAAAATATTTAAATTTCTACAGGGTGTCTCATAACAAAGTTACAGACCAAATTGTATAAGGGTTCCCTGTGCCTAATCTCAATAGTTTTCTTGTATTCGGCGATTATCATATCAGGAATAATTATTATAATCTGAAAGTAAATTGGATTATTAGTATTTGAGAATACGTTACTAAATACAAGGTGTGCCATTTGAAAAAACGAAGTTATTCAACTTAATAAGTTGGGTTTTTCTACCGCATTTTTTTATCACCCTGTATAATTTTTTGTATGAAATCATGGTTGGCTGTATAGTTCGAACCTTCAAGCAAATAATTGAAATGATTTTAATCGTTCAACGTCAATCACTGGGGCAAAAATAAAATTTCATCCAGACCATGCATTTCAACAAATCTTCAAATATTTCGAAAACGCAAACAATAGGTATAGGGAGTATTGAAGTAACCCACCTTTATTTGCTCCATATAATTCAAAAATGACAAAAAATACAGGGTGTTCCATTAAAACAAACATAAGTTTGATCTGTAACTTTGTTATGAGACACCCTGTATAAATTTAAATATTTTTAGGGTGTGCAGCTCACTATTATACACAACTTTTGCATAAAACATTTTTCGAAATTTTGAAAAATAAGCACGTGATTGACCGTTCCCAGAGCTCTGAGACACCCTGTATATTGTAACAACGTTATACGGGATCCTGCAACGGTGCGTCTGGCTTTCCCGACAAACATTTTTTTTAAATGGAACACCCTGTATTTACTCAAGTTTCCTGATGACATTTTTCAACCTCTACATTGTTGGTCATCTACTTTTAGATTATTTTACAGTGTTGCCAATTTACAGTTTGTTTCTCCAAATGTTATGCATAAGCAAGCTCAACTTTGAAAAATCGTAGCGACCTCGTTTTTTTAAGGTAAAAATAAGTTTTAGCAAAAATATCAGTGTGGTTAATAAGCTACGTTTTGGTAATGAGAAATTTGAATGTAGCAATACAGGGTGTTAAAAAAAAGCCAAACTTCAAAATTAGAAAGCCTGAAAAATTTCGCATAATTTCTGTCTGACGCTCATTGGCGTACCGACATTAATAAGAGTGGGGGAAGCTCCTGAATGTCTAATTATTTAAATCGTTGTATCTTCTAAATGGCTTATCCGACTTTAGCAAACGCAGGCTTGTTTGAAAGAGAAATGTAAGTATTTGTAACTGTCAAATCTAGTACCATACGATAGTTCCGAATAAAATTGTTAGGGGGCGCAATTTACGTTAATAACATTTTTTTTTATGTTGCGACCAAAACATAAATCATACGGTATAATTCTGATATAATAATCGGATGGTAGATGAAATTTGCAAGAAAAAATTTGAATAACGCAGTCCGATTTAAATAATTAGACACTCAACAGCTTCCCCCACTCTTATTAATGTCGGTACGCCAATGAGCTTGGCACTGAAAATATACGCAATTTTTCAGACTGTCTAATGGTGTTTTTAAAGTTATAGCGTAATATGAGAATTTTCGGAGTAATCCTTAATTTTATGATTTACTCTATCAATTGCGCCCTCTTGCGGCAAAATGCGGAACTTAAACATCAGCTGCAAACTAAGAAAATACATGCGGTTTTTTGTTCATGACCTGCTTTGACTATTTTTTTATTCGATGTATTATTAGTGTACATTTTAGTAGAAATTAACAATTTTTGACAGTTGTAAATTGTTATTTTGGCAATTGAAATTTTCTTTTTACTGCCAACTTGCCATTTGTGATAGTAGATATCGACTTTTGACAGTTCGAAATTGTCATTTTTAGCAGTTGAATTTTTTTTTAATTTCAAAAAATGCCGTTTTTGATAGTAAAATTCCACAATTTTCGGCAGCTGCTAATTTCCTTATTTACCGCTGAATCGTGCCGTTTGTGATGGCAGAAATGCAGAATTTTTGACAATTCGAAATTGTCATTTTTGACGGTTTTTACTATTGAAAAATGCCGTTTCTGACAGTAGAATTGCACAATTTTTGACAATTTGTAATTGTTATTTTTGGCCGTTGGAAATTTCCCTTTTTTAATATTGAAAAATGCTGATAGTGATTGTAGAAATGCTCAAATTTTGACAGTCTAACATTTTTAGCATTTAGAAATTTTCTTTTTATTGTTGAAACGTGCCGTTTTCAGTAATGAGCATTTTTTGACAGTATTGAATAGTTATTTTCAGAATTAAAAATGTCCTTTTGGCACTTAGCAGTACCATTTATGATAGTAGCGCCATTTTTGACAGTTCGAAATTGTCATTTTTAGCAGTTGAAATGTATTTATTTTTTTTTAAATCAAAAAAATGCCGTCTTTGATGGAAAAAAAATCATAATTTTTGGCAGCTGCAAATTTCTTTATTTACCGTTGAATCGTGCCGTTTGTGGTGGCAGAAATGCAGAATTTTTGACAATTCGAAATTGCCATTTTTAGCAGTAAAAATTTTCATTTGGCACTTAGCAGTACCATTTGTGATAGTAGTGCCATTTTTGACAGTTTGAAATTGTCATTTTTAGCAGTTAAAATTTACATCTTTTTTTAATATCAAAAAATGCCGTCTTTGATAGTAAAAAAAAACACAATTTTTGGCAGCTGCAAATTTCTTTATTTAGCGTTGAATCGTGCCGTTTGTGGTAGCAGAAATGCAGAATTTTTGACAATTCGAAATTGCCATTTTTAGCAGTAAAAATTTTCATTTTTTTAATATTAAAAATTCCGTTTTTGATAATGAAAATCCACAATTTTTGACCGCTGCAAATTTCTTTATGTGCCGTTTGTAGTGGCAGAAATGCAGAATTTTTGACAATTCGAAATTGTCATTTTTAACGGTTAAAAATGTATTTTTTTACTATTGAAAAATGCTGTTTCTGACAGTAGAATTGCACAATTTTTGACTGTAATTGTTACTTTTGGCGGTTGGAAATTTCCCTTTTTTAATATTGAAAAATGCCGATAGTGATAGTAGAAATGCTCAAATTTTGACAGTTAAACATTTTTGGCATTTGGAAATCTTCTATTCCCGTTTTTTAATATTGAAAAATGCTGATAGTGGTAGTAGAAATGCTCAAATTTTGACAATCTAACATTTTTGGCATTTGGAAATTTTCTTTTATTGTTGAAACGTGCCGTTTTCAGTAATGAGCAATTTCTGACAGTATTGAATAGTTATTTTCAGAATTAAAAATATCCTTTTGGCACTTGGCAGTACCATTTGTGATAGTAGTGCCATTTTTGACAGTTCGAAATTGACATTTTTAGCAGTTGAAATTTACTTCTTTTTTAATATCAAAAAATGCCGTCTTTGATAGTAAAAAAAAACACAATTTTTGGCAGCTGCGAATTTCTTTATTTAGCGTTGAATCGTGCCGTTTATGGTGGCAGAAATGCAGAATTTTTGACAACTCGAAATTGCCATTTCTAGCAGTTAAAATTTTAATTTTTTTAATATTAAAAAATGCAGTTTTTGACAATAAAAATCCACAATTTTTGACCGCTGCAATTTTTTTTATGTGCCGTTTGTGATGGCAGAAATGCAGAAAGTTTGACAATTCGAAATTGCCATTTTTAGCACTTAAAATTTTCATTTTTTTAATATTAAAAAATGCGGTTTTTGATAATAAAAATCCACAATTTTTGATCGCTGCAAATTTCTTTATATGCCGTTTGTGGTGGCAGAAATGCAAAAATTTTGTCACTGTCATTTTTGACGGTTAATTTTTTTTTTTTTACTATTGAAAAATGCTGTTTCTGACAGTAGAATCGCACAATTTTTGACAATTTATAATTGTTACTTTTGGCCGTTGGAAATTTCCCTTTTTTAATATTGAAAAATGCTGATAGTGATAGTTGAAATGCTCAAATTTTGACAGTTAAACATTTTTGGCATTTGGAAATCTTCTATTTATTGTTGAAACTTCCCGGTTTCAGTAATGAGCAATTTTTGACAGTATTGAATAGTTATTTTCCCCAATTAAAAATTTCCTTTTTACTGCTAACGTGCGACTTTTGACAGTTCGAAATTGTCATTTTCAGCAGTTGAAATTTTCTTTTTTTTAATATCAAAACATGCCGTCTTTGATGATAGTAAAAAACCATAATTTCTGGCAGCTGCTAATTTCTTTATTTACCGTTGAATCGTGTCGTTTGTGGTGGGAAAAATGCAAAATTTTTAACAATACAGAAATGGCAATTTTTTTTTTTATTATCAAAAAATGCCGTTTTTGATAGTAAAAATCCACAATTTTTGACAGCTGCAAATTTATTTATGTGCCGTTTGCGGTGGCAAAAATGCAGAATTTTTTGACAATTCGAAATTGTCATTTTTGACGGTTATTTATTCGAAATTTCTGTATGAAAGTTTTGTAGGGAAAAATTTCTATGGACGCCCATGTCGGTGGCCATCCTTAATAAAACACCCTGTATAAGTCCATACGCCAGAAATGGTAGAAAAAAACAACAATTGATCATTCATGCGGAAAGTATTCGTCGGCTTAATCATTAAACGAAACGCAATCGAGAAAATTAATCGCCCATTTATGCGTAACACAAGAACACACTGCGGTCTTGTTTCCTCCCCCCTTGAGGTTATTAAAAAATAACGATGGGACAGGTTGATGTTTCTTGCAGGTAACCAAAACCAGGACTACGAGGAGGCGGTGGGCATATCGACGCCCAGCAAGGAGTTTCCTTGAAACGCCGCGGCCGCAGATTTGTTTTCGTTGTACACATTTTTAATTTTTATCCTTTCATTTACCACGCAATTTATTTTAACCGCAGGCCGCTGAAGAGGAATATATCTGGTTACTCTGTTGTTTTTTTTTTCGATAAGTTTATTGATTGCTCTCTCTCTCTGTCCATATTACTTATACATTGATTATATTTTAAATAAAAATGATATTTAATTGGTTATTAATAGCGCTGGATTAATAATTTGTTCCTTGTGTATTCCTTTCCGATTCCATGTAATTGCGCTTGTGGTAAGGTATACCCAGGGAATAGGAAAATAGAATAGAATAGAATAGTTTATTTGTCTTTAAATATTACATTAAATGTACATTATTAGACTCGTCAAGTATGTATCGCGTGAGCCACAAAATTTTGTTTCAGAGTTGGCTGTGAAATAAATGAGGTACGTCATGAGACTGGATTACTTCAATTGAATTGTATTTAAAAAAAAATGAATGAATCTCAGACATGACTGCTGTTTCTCTCTCTCAGGAACAAAATTCTGTGGCTCACACCTTATAATCGTGAAATCAATTGTAGGGTCATTGTTGTATCTGTTACAATGCGTAGGATTTCAATTATCTATTTTGCGCCTATAATCTAGTTATTACAGCATCCAAAATAGTGCGTTTGTAGTTCATATAAGGTGTGAGTCACAGAATTTTGTTCCTGAGAGAGAGAAACATAGCAGTCATGTCTGAGATTAATTCTTTTTTTTTAAATCTAATTCAATAGTCACATGACGTAATAATATGCGGTATACCTCATTTATCTCACAGCCAACTCTGAAACAAAATGTTGTGGCTCACACGATAGGTATCTCAATCGGTGACGGTTCGCGGGTTTTTTTCTGGTACGGCCAAGGAACAAGAGGTGGCAATACAGATAGGTAGGGTCAGTTGCAGAGACCGCACCTATCTGTATGGCCACCTCTTGTTCCTCGGCCGTACTAGAAAAAACCCCGCGAACCGTCACTGATTTCAATAGACTTAGGCTCACTTGCACCGTGGTTAGAAGTTAGTCTGATTAAATCAAAATTCGGTAATATCAATGTGTTATATAAGATGTCCCAAATGTCTCTTTGATCAATATGTTATTGTGTAAACAATTTGCGTATAAAATTGTGTTTTAAAGAAGTGCTAATCACTGATTAAAGTTAATCCGTTGTGGTGCAAGTGGGTTGTTTCATGAAGAGTATTAATTTGTAGAGCTAAAACAAATATTTTAAATTTTGTTCGATGCTCCGCACCTCTTGGACGCCGATAACCAAGTAAAATCGGTTGGAGCCTAAAAAAAGATGTGCGATTATTCGCGTGCTCAAGTTTTCTGTTAATATTAGAATTGGTAGGGTTTCCGATGTGCACGAACGGTCGAGCGACTTGAATATGAACACCAGAACAACTCCACACGTCTTGGTGCCGTTTGACTCGGTTTCAGTCCAGTCTGCGCTCCCAAGGAGGAACGTTCGCGCCGCGCATTTCCCACTCCGGTATTCCGCGGACGCGAAACGTTTCCCGTTTACAGAAAACTTCCGAAATTAGTGTGTGTGCAAAAAAACAAATTCGACCGTCCGGACCCGCAAGGTAAGTACATTTCTGGGGGTGTCTCGTTACGTGCTGCATGCTGCTGTTGTCCGTGCTTGTGTAATTCGGGAGAGAAAAAAATAAATAATTTGAAAATCCCTCGAGGCGCTCCGATGAATGCAAATGAAGGAGACGCGCGCCTTTCGCCAGGAGACTCACTGGGTCGCGATTCCCGGTAATTGTAAAGTTAATATCAGATTCTCCCTACTGAGAAATTGCATAAGCAAAGCAAAATTTTGCTTCACTTGCACTTCACAAAATTTGCATACATACTATTAAATTTCTTTGCTTTCAGGCTGAGGCTTCAAGTGGAGTACTGCTCGATGGCCTTTTTCTGAAAACCTATTGTTATCTGGGAGTTTCGATACGGATCGCGATGGCCCGCGCGGCGCAACGTAATAATCTCCAGCCGGCTCTTAAATTCGGTACAGATAATTTATCGAACAGATAACCTCGAATCGAGTGAAAACTCTCCAGGGACTCTCTCTAGCTCGTTCTAACGTTTTATTCGTATTTTTTTTTTCGGTCCTGCGTTTATCTATGTTGATGTTATTATTGCAATAAATTTTTTACAATGTCCCCGCGTTAATGTCTTGTCTAAACAAGTCTTACAATAAATTCGAGGGCGCCGGCGCCATGGGTTCGAAGTTCCGCGCCAGGTGCTGTGCCCTCGCGATTGCCCTAGGTTCGGTGGCCCTCATCGCCGTCGTCGTTCTGGTGGCGGTGTCCGGGGACAGCAGCCGGCCGCCTCCCCCGGGTATGGCCTACAACTCTACCGGAAGTGTGCTGCAGGAAGCGGACATGGAAGAAATCGTCGTCACCGAAAGAGGTAATCACGTAGTTTTTTTTTTAATTATGTATCTATTTTAATTATCGCGAGCGTTGCCCCTTCGACTAATTTTAGGAGTTAATTTATCTAGCATTGAAACGATTGCTGGCGAAACGTGTGGATTTACTGAAATTTTAACATGATTAACCCATTGATAAAAATTAAAAATCAAGTCTGGGGACAGGGGCCTTTTATGTTCTTTTTACTTTCTCCGTTACGAAGTACGAGAAAGTATTGTGATCGTGATTTTTTTTTTCAAAATTTTTTTTTGCGGAAATATCCGTTTTGGGGTCCCTAGATACCATTTCAACAATTTCTGGAAAAAAAAATGTGTGTGTGTGTGTGTGTGTCTGCTGTGTGCGCTATATCTCAAAAACTAAAAGAGCAATTGATATGAAATTTTGAACATACGTCTTATTTGATAATCTGAAGAACTGAAAAGCTTTTGGTAAAATTTCGTACACTGAAAGTGGGTGTTTACCTCAACTGTTTTTTGTTTTTTGCCAATATTTTCTTAAATATAAAAAATATCACAAAAACATTTAAACAAACATTAAAGACAACAAAGAAATGAACATCTTTTGCTTAAAAATATTTTTCATAAAATCATTGCTATTCAAGAAAAAAAAATATATTTTTTTAAATTTTTGGTGTATAATTATGAAACGATAATAGTTAATAATTGTAGAGAATGCCAAAATGAACAATTTTTAAAGAATAAGTTTTTTTCGAAATCTCGTTAGTTTTTGAGTAAACCGAATTGTGGCAACTTACATACGATGCCACAATTTTAAACTGAAATCTTAATTTTGAATAATCCTACCGATTTTTTCCCGACTACACTCTAGTGCAAAAAAATAATTATTTATATGAAATACACGGATAACATCGCACAAAAATTCAGTTTACTTCACAAGACGTCGATCTTTCAAAATAATTTTGGTTTTTGAATGTGCAGCAATTTTCAGTCGAGTTAAAATTTTTCGAAAATGTATTTTTTCAATGACGAATTCTCTAGCGACAAAAAAATAAAAAATAATATAAAACGCGGGAAAAAGATTCTAAAACAAATAAAATCACTTCAAAAGACGTCAATCATTCAAAATCATGTTGGCTTTTGAATGCGCAGCATTTATCAGTCGAGTTACGAATTTTTGAAAATGTATTTTATTTAATGACGAATTCTCTAGCGCAAAAAATTAAAAATCCATATGAAACGCGGGAAAACAATCCTACAAAAATTCAAATCCCTTCACAAGACGTCGATCGTTTGAATTCATTTGGGTTTTTGAATGTATAGCAATTTTCAGTCGAGTTATGAATTATTGAAAATGTATTTTTTCAATGACGAGCAAAACATTAAAAAATGAATATGAAACGCAGAGATAAAATTCTACAAAAATTCAGTTCACTTGATTAGACGTCGATTTCTCGAAATCATTTTGGTTTTTGAATATGTAACAATTTTGAGTCGAGATACGAAATTTTAAAAATTTTAATTTTTTTCAATATCGAACTATCGGGAGCAAAAAATTCAAAAATAATATAAAACGCGGAAAAAAAATTCTACAAAAATTCAAATCACTTCACAAGTCGTCTATCTTTTAAAATTATTGTGGTTTTTAAATGTGCTGCAATTTTCAGTCTAGTTATAAATTTTTGTTTTTTTTTAAGTCGAAATCTCGGGAGCGAAAAATTAAAAAATAATATGAAACGCGGAAAAAAAGTTCTACAAAAATTCATATCACTTCACAAGACGTCTATCTTTTAAAATTATTGTGGTTTTTAAATGTGCTGCAATTTTCAGTCTAGTTATAAATTTTTGTTTTTTTTTAAGTCGAAATCTCGGGAGCAAAAAATTAAAAAATAATATGAAACGCGGGAAAAGAGTTCTACAAAAACTCAAATCACTTCACAAGACGTACGTCGATCTTTCAAAATTATTGTGGTTTTTGAATGTGCTGCAATTTTCAGTCTAGTTGTGAATTTTTGATTTTTTTTTTAAAGTCGAAATCTCGGGAGCAAAAAATAAAAAAAATAATATGAAACGCGGAAAAAAAGTTCTATAAAAATTCAAATCACTTCACAAGACGTCGATCTTTCAAAATTATTGTGGTTTTTTAATATGCTGCAGTTTTCAGTCTAGTTATGAATTTTTGAAAACGTATTTTTTTCAATGACGCAAAAAATTAAAAATTAATATGAACCGCATGGATAAAATCCTACAAAAATTCAGTTTACTTCACAACACATCGGTCTTTCAAATTAATTTTGGCTTCTGAATCTGCAGCAATTTTCAGTCGAGTTACAAATTTTTGAAAATGTATTTTTTTCAATGACGCACATTCGAATGAAAAAAATTAAAAATTAATATGAAACGCAGGGATGAAATCCTACAAAAATTCAGTTCACTTCACAATACGTCGATCTTTCAAAATAATTTTGATTTTTTTGTTTTTGAATGTGCAGCAATTTTCAGTTGAGTTATAAATTTTTGAAAATGTGTTTTTTCAATGACGCACACTCGAGTGCAAAAAATTGAAAATTAATATGAAACAAAGGGATCAAATCCCCCCTCCCCAAAAAAATATGTTTGCTTCACAAGACGTCAATCCAAAATAATTTTTGTTTTCGAAGGCAAAAAAAAATACAAATTAATATCTCCATCGATTGTTAATATTTTGAAGGTGCCAGAAAAATAATAATAAATTTACATAGTGTAAATCAGATTTTTGCGCAGAACATGCGGCGAGGTGTTTTAACAACTCTATCTGCAGAATAAATAGACTATATTTCTACAATGAAATATTTATAATTTTAATAACGCTGCTTCGTAAAGTTAGTATTGTAACAATTTTGCTATTAAATTTTGCTATAAAATTTTGCTACAAGGCATTTGATATAATTTTGTGCACCGTTAATGGGAATTTTTGATAATAAATATACGAAGAATATTTATTATCAAAAATTCTTCGTAGTTATTATTTTGAAAAAAAATGTCAAAATGAAAGTGTATAATTTTATATCTACAATTTAGAAATTACATTTTCAATGTTTGTAAATAATTTCAAAATAAACAATTTACAAAGAATAAAATTCTTTCTAAAGCTCAGCACCCTGTATAATTGTTTGTATGAAATCATGGTTGGCTCTATAGTTCGAACCTTCAAGCAAATAATAGAAATGATTTTAATCCATCAACGTCGATCACTGGGGTAGAAATAAAATTTCACCCAGACCGTGCATTTCAACAAATCTTCAAATATTTCGAAAACGGCAAACAATAGGTATAGGGAGTATCGAAGTAACTCCATATAATTCAAAAATGACAAAAAATACAGGGTGTTCCATTAAAAAAAAACATAAGTTTGATCTGTAACTTTGTTATGAGACATCCTGTATAAATTTAAATATTTTTAGGGCGTGCAGCTCACTATTATACACAACTTTTGTATAAAACATTTTTCGAAATTTTGAAAAAATAAGCACGTGATTGACACAGAGCTCTGAAACACCCTGCATACTAGATCTAAGGCATTTAATTTTTTAACGCTGACTTCTCTACTTATTGTTAGACAGAGGCCCACTAGCTTTTATAACTTTGAAATTAAAATATTTCGATACGCAATAATTTTTTTGTTACGGCCAATTTTCTCACTGACTTACGTAATCATTCTCCCTATCAGTGACGGCTCGCGGAGTGACTCATGGTACGGTCGAGGTAGCAGAGGTGGTAATACAGACCTCTGCAACCGACCCTACTTATCTGCTACCTCGGCCGTACCATGAGTCACCCCGCGAGCCGTCACCTATTATTATCAAACTAAAATGGATACTACCTATAAGAAACTTTCAGCATTACACTTTATCGACTTCACCTTGATAATACTCTGTTCCCCAGCATCAACTCAGAAATTGTAAAAACTTCGTTTAGCCTAAACGTCGCATTTTTATTTTTGACTGTATAAGAGTGACCATCAACTCTCATCATCAATCAATCCAGATCTCGGCATGTATTATTCAAATTTTTTAGACGACACCCGCTAATACCGCATAACAATGCACGGATTGCAAATGCTCACAAACAAAATTCTGGCCTGCTTAGATCCGTATATCCTCGTGTCCGTTTACGTTATTTCATTTATACTTGCAAATAGGTCACGGCTGCATAGCCAAATTTCCTAAAAATTACCAGCACCTCTCCAATTCAAATTCCCGGGAAGGCGGAGGGCTAAGCCGAGCAATCTAAACGAAAGTTACCGGTTAATAACGCACAAAAAATAAAAGTACTTCAAATGCTACGGTAGAGAGGGCGCTGTAAAACTCCCCAAAAGTTTTGATCGAAAGATACGAAAGAATGTACAGAATGAAACCACGAGTTAATAACGTTAAAAAAATAAAAGTACTTCAAACGCCCCAGTAGAGAGGGCGCTGTAAAACTCCCCAAAAGTTTTGATCGAAAGATGCGAAAGAATGTACAGAATGAAACCACCAGTTAATAACGTTAGGAAAATAAAAGTACTTCAAACGTCCCAGTAGAGAGGGCGCTGTAAATCTCCCTAGAGCAGTTTTAATCTGTACGAAAGAATGTACAAAATGAAATCCTCCAAAAGTGTTGATCGGTATCCGTACGGTACCAAAGAATGTAAAGAATTTCCGATATGAATTCCTGGGAAGGCGGAGGGCTAAGCCAAGTAATTTAAACATAAGTTACAAGTTAATAACGCACAAAAAATAAAAGTACTTCAAACGCTACGGTAGAGAGGGCGCCGTAAAACTCCCCAAAAGTTTTGATCGAAAGATACGAAAGAATGTACAGAATGAAACCACCAGTTAATAACGTTAAAAAAATAAAAGTACTTCAAACGCCCCAGTAGAGAGGGCGCTGTAAAACTCCCCAAAAGTTTTGATCGAACGATGCGAAAGAATGTACAGAATGAAACCACCAGTTAATAACGTTAAAAAAAATAAAAGTACTTCAAACGCTACGGTAGAGAGGGCGCCGTAAAACTCCCCAAAAGTTTTGATCGAAAGATACGAAAGAATGTACAGAATGAAACCACCAGTTAATAACGTTAAAAAAATAAAAGTACTTCAAATGCCCCAGTAGAGAGGGCGCTGTAAAACTCCCCAAAAGTTTTGATCGAAAGATGCGAAAGATTGTACAGAATGAAACCACCAGTTAATAACGTTAAAAAAAATAAAAGTACTTCAAACGCCCCAGTAGAGAGGGCGCTGTAAAACTCCCCAAAAGTTTTGATCGAAAGTTACGAAAGAATGTACAGAATGAAAACACCAGTTAATAACGTTAAAAAAATAAAAGTACTTCAAACGCCCCAGTAGAGAGGGCGCTGTAAAACTCCCCAAAAGTTTTGATCGAAAGATACGAAAGAATGTACAGAAGGAAAACACCAGTTAATAACGTTAAAAAAAATAAAAGTACTTCAAACGCCCCAGTAGAGAGGGCGCTGTAAATGGAAAGATACGAAATAATGTTCAGAATGAAACCACCAGTTAATAACGTTACAAAAATAAAAGTACTTCAAACGCCCCAGTAGAGAGGGCGCTGTTACACTCCTCAAAAGTTTTGATCGAAAGATACGAAAGAATGTACGGAATGAAAACACCAGTTACAAAACGTTAAAAAAAATAAAAGTACTTCAAACACCCCAGTAGAGAGGGCGCTGTAAATGGAAAGATACGAAAGAATGTACAGAATGAAACCACCAGTTAATAACGTTAAAAAAAATAAAAGTACTTCAAACACCCCAGTAGAGAGGGCGCTGTTAAACTCCCCAAAAGTTTTGATCGAAAGATGCGAAAGAATGTACAGAATGAAACCACCAGTTAATAAAGTTACAAAATAAAAGTACTTCAAACGCCCCAGTAGAGAGGGCGCTGTAAAACTCCCCAAAAGTTTTGATCGAAAGATGCGAAAGAATGAAACCACCAGTTAATAACGTTAAAAAAAGTACTTCAAACGCCCCAGTACAGAGGGCGCTGTAAAACTCCCCAAAAGTTTTGATCGAAAGATGCGAAAGAATGAAACCACCAGTTAATAACGTTAAAAAAAATAAAAGTACTTCAAACGCCCCAGTAGAGAGGGCGCCGTAAATCTCCCTAGAACAGTTTTAATCTGTACGAAAGAATGTACAAAATGAAATTCTCCAAAAGTGTTGATCGGTATTCGTACGGTACCAAAGAATGTAAAGAATTTCTGATATGAATTCCTGGGAAGGCGGAGGGCTAAGCCAAGCAATCCAAACAAAAATTACCAGTTAATAACGCACAAAAAATAAAAATACTTCAAACGCCCCAGTAGAGAGGGCGCTGTAAAACTCCTCAAAAGTTTTGATCGAAAGATACGAAAGAATGTACGGAATGAAACCACCAGGTAATAACGTTACAAAAATAAAAGTACTTCAAACGCCCCAGTAGAGAGGGCGCTGTTAAACTCCCCAAAAGTTTTGATCGGTACGAAGGAATTTAAAGAACAAAATCGCTTCAAAAGTTTTGTTTGGTATCCGTACGGTAGCAAAGAATATAAAGAAATTCTGATATGAAAATTATTTTAACGGATAAATAGTTTACTATACCTTATTTAATAACCAGGCGGACTAAATCAAATTATAGCCGCGAAAATACGTCGTTGTGATTGGCTAAACGGGCGCCGTTTTTACACAGCCCCAAATCGCTTAGAACAGCAATGGCCGTTGTTATGATCAGCTGATCTGTCACCGTTACTTGTCTCTCGTGTTTCCACTCAGTTTTTGTGTTTTTAGCCAGTTATTTCTCCCGTTGATAGTGTAAGAATCGATTCTTCTTATCCCGCTTTTTCTACCCGAGCCCCATCCTTGTGTTTCTTGTGCTGTTCTTCATAGCTACACACCAATTCCAAGAGCTAGCTGGAGGTCGTCGAGAGCAGTTTTCACAACCCACGCTGCGAACCCCCCCGCGACAAATATGAGTACAACTTGAGTTTTTCAATGTGCCTGAATTCTTAATTCTTAAGAGGGCCTCATACTTATTTTAATATTACATACTAAATCATTGACTAAATAAACAAGAAAGTTCGCTAAGAATTGATTTATGCGTTGATTTAATTGTTGAATGAATGTTATGGGTAAACGAATTCGAAATAATTTCATTTTTACCGCCAAAGCATGTCTGCTTACTTTTCTGGTAACTTTTTATAGTGTAAATGTGACTTTCGCCATTAGTCCGCCTGGTTATTAAATGAGGTATAATATAGAAGTGTCTGTGCGTTTTTAATCGATTGCGAAGAAATTGAAATATTTTTTTTATACAGTGTGAACCAGTGTTAAACGTTTAGGGTCAATTTTTCGGGTCAACGTTAGACTTCTTTCATCTGTAGAGTTTTTTCCTCCGAGCTAGAGCCTAATAGTAATTAAGGTATTTAGGGCGTTATGAGTACAATAACGACCCAGGTCGACGGTGGTGTACAGCCCGAGGGACGTACGAGCGTTTTGCTCATAACGCCCGTGGCGCCTTCAACGTTTTATGTCATACTTGTAGTTGAAATTTATCGAAGATTTTCTGACAGATTTTTGCGTCGAAAGCTGCACCGCGCAGATGTCTACGGCGTTCGCACGCTTGATTTGCGTTTGGCGAATTGTTGACAGTCGATCTGTTGATAATTACTAGAGCGTTATTTGTCATTTAATATACGATGTTTCCATGCCATTATGATTCAATAATAAACAAGTATGACATAAAAATTCTGTCTTTTCCAAGTCTTGCTATTTCTCAAAAATGTCTTCCTTTTTTTTCCTCCATTTACCTTTCCGTTCATCTAGTCTTCCTGGTTTGTTTGATTACCTTGCTTTCAGATCTCAAGCTCACCAATCTGTTTCCTTCATGGATGCAATAATTCTTTTTAGCGCTAACCACAAAAACAGTCAAAATAACCAACCAATGTGACAAAAATAAAACTTAATAGCTCTAACCAAAACTGTGTTGAAACCAAATTTGGACCTCATTATCCAAACGCGGACCGCGGTAAAGGCTTGCGAAAATATCGTAACGTAAAATCTTGGCTACTTCAGTGGTAAACGCACGTATCTTTGGATCATTAAACTTTTCGTCTCGTACTTGAGATTGTCTACCCAACATGGACCAGATTCGGTGGGCGATGATCTAAATTTGGAATCCGGCGCTCGTTGAACATTGTGTATACGTTAGCATTAACTCCTTTTAATGCACACACACACAAGTACTCAAATCCCACCAACAGTCCGTGACGTTTTCTAATTGAAACCCGTCTGATCGATGGACAGGTACCGATCGACCTCGAGAGATCGATTTTTCCCTCCGGTGACCACTTTCACGCGCGCCGCCGCCGCCTCGAGAAGACGCGCCGCGCCGCGCCGCACGCACGATGAATCTCAATTTTCGGAAGCTCGTCCTCGATACCAGCAATTAATCGACGCTCATTTCCTACTCGGATGATGTCGACGATGAGATCACGCCCCGGATAGGACCAATATGGCACACACGTGCGTGTCTTGTCCATTGTGTATTTTCGATGGTTTCGTTTTCGACCTTGTCGAACGGGCGAGGAGCGATCGACGGCCTCATGCGCGTCGAGGAAAAGGAAAAATTGTGCAGGGAATGCAGTTAAAGTGCAATGCCAACCACTCGCGATTAAATCAATTACGACGATTGTTATTGCGCGATGAATGGACGAGAAAATGCTTCCGCATGTTTTTTTTTCTGTATTTTTGATTCGAAGCTTTTAACACCGCGAGGATAATTGGAAATGTTAATTACCGGCTGGTTGTTCTTGCTAATAGCGTTGTTGCGCAATTGTTAGGTACTACGCTGTTAAAGACTGATGAATGCGTTTTTTATTAGTGCTGGAACGTTGATTAGACGAAATTTTGCACTGAAATTGACGTACAAGGAAAATAAACGAATCCTTATCTGATAACACAATTATGATTCTAACTCAAAGTACTTAAAATTGCAATCGCGGCACAATTGGTACCATTTTTAGACCGCGTGAAAGAAAGGTCAGTTTTGTAGTTTAGTCGTTGGTGTATTTTGAAAGGTAATCCATCTGTCCTTACATCGGGTACTTCGCTTCTAAAAGTTTGTTTGTGTAGCAGTTTTTTTTTTAATGTAAACGTTCGCTTTTTACGTGATTGATCAAAAATCATCTTGGAGGACCTCAAAATGAACATTTTTCGGCATAATGGATTGCATCGGGTACTTCGCTTCTAAAAGTACGTTTGGGTGGCAGTTTTTTCAAACGTTAACGTTCGCGTTTTACGCGATTTATCAAAAATCATCGGAAACGTCTTCGAGGATCCCAAAATGGATATTCGAATCGAAACTTCAAAGTAAAAAAAAATCGCGAAAACCGTATTTTCTTCTACAATATACGAAGAAAAAACTAAGGCACATTTTTTGATCTACAGTATGAGTTTTACTAAGCTACAATAGTTATTTGTATGGTAAGAGCGCAAAGTGATACATTGCCGCTTGAGAGAGGAAGTTTCCGCGCGACGCGAAGCGGCAATGAGCTTTGCGCTCGCACTATACATAATTTTTTCTCTACGACCGCTTTGAAAAAGAAACATAAATGTAATTAAATATAAAAAGCAATAATACATGACTGTGGCGTGTGCTTATTTTCAGTCTGTTATACCGTGGTCAGCCATGGAATGTCGTATCCATGGTAACGGGTCAATAAAAATTGTGCAAAGTGACGTTTAGATAGTTGTTGTGAATACTTTGCCGGGAAACGTCTACTTTGCGTTGACAAACGCAAGCGCAAACGCCTGCTTTTTATATCGGGCGTAGAAAAAATAAATTTACGACGCGCTGGTCGTCGTATGTATGACCCCGCGAATTTTAACCACGGCAAATATTATCTTCTTACACATATTGGAGGATCCACCTCCATTAAAGCGTGGCACCATCTTGCGGGGGTAAAATGTTAATCTATAGGAGAGTAATCTAAAATTATACCAAGTAAATACAAAAATGTATACAGAATGTTTCAAAAGTTACAAAACAAACAAGAACTAATTTTATTCAAAGTTTTTTTAAATTATAGCGTTTTTGCTTTCGTCGCTGCAAAAACCATCATAAAAATTATTTAAAAAAAAAATTCAGATCAAAATCGTTAAGATTATAAAAAAGGTTTTCAGTTCAAAATTATAGAATATATAAAAAAAGTTTTTTTTGGTTTAAAATCATAAAAGTTATTAAAAATGTTTTTCAGTTCAAAACCATAAAAATGATCATAACAAAAAGCTTTTTGGTTCAAAATCATAGAAAATATAAAAAAAGTTTTTCAGTAAAAGTTAAAAGTCATAAAAATTATTTCAAAAAAAGTTTTTTACTTTAAAATCCTAAAAATTATCATAGAAATGAGTTTTTCGGTTCAAAATCATAAAAATTATAAAGAAAGTTTTTCAGTTCAAAGTTATAAAAAAAGGTATTCAGTTCAAAATAAAAAAAAAACATCATAAAAAGAAGTTTTTCAATTCAAAACCATAAAAATTACAAAAAAAAGTTTTTCAGTTGAAAATCATAAAAATTATAAAAAAAGTTTTTCAGGTCAAAATCATAAAGATTATAAAAAAGCTTGTAGTTCAAAATTACAGAAAAGAAAAAAAATGTTCAGTTCAAAATAATAAAAACAATTTTTTTAGTTTAAATCATAAAAATTATAAAAAATGTTTTTCAGTTCAAAATCATAAAAATTATCATAAAAAAAACTTTTTCAGTTAAAAATAATAGAAAATATAAAAAAAGGTTTTCAGTTCAGTCATAAAAATTATTATAGAAAGTTTTTGGGTTTAAAATCGTAACAATTATAAAAAGAAAAGTTTCTCAGTTCCAAATCATAAAAGTTAAAAAAAAAAAATTTCAGTTCAAAATAAAAAAAAATATCATTAAAAGAAGTTTTAAGTTTTTCAGTTCAAAATCATAAAAATTATAAAAAAAAGTTTTTCAGGTCAAAATCATAAAAATTATAAAAAAAATGTTTTTCAGTTCAAAATCATAAAAATGATCATAAAAAAACCTTTTCAGTTCAAAATCATAGAAAATATAAAAAAAAGGTTTTCAGTTCAAGGTCATAAAAATTATTTTAAAAAAAGTTTTTTAGTTTAAAATCATAAAAATTATCATAGAAATAAGTTTTTCGGTTCAAAATCATAAATATTATAAAGAAAGTTTTTCAGTTGAAAGTTATAAAAAAAGTTATTCAGTTCAAAATAAAAAAAATATCATAAAAAAAAGTTTTTCAGTTGAAAATCATAAAAATTATAAAAAAGCTTGTAGTACAAAATCATTGAAAATATAAAATAAAGTTTTTCTGTTCAAAATCATAATTTTTTTTTTAGTTTAAAATTATAAAAAATGTTTTTCAGTTCAAAATCATAAAAATGATCATAAAAAACCTTTTGAGTTCAAAATCATAGATAATATAAAAAAAAAGTTTTCCAGTTCAGTCGTAAAAATTATTTAAAAGAAAGTTTTTTAGTTTAAAATCATAAAAATTATCATAAAAATAAGTTTTTCGGTTCATAATCGCAACAATTATAAAAAAAAAAAGTTTTTCATGTCAACATCATAAAATTTTTTTTTTTTTAAATCATAAAAATTATAAAGAATGTTTTTCAGTTCAAAATCATAAAAATTATCATAAAAAAACCTTTTCAGTTCAAAATCATAGAAAATATAAAAAAGTTTTTCAGTTCAAAATCTAAAATAGAAGATGCAGTATCTTCTGTGTGTGAAATAGAAGAAGCAGTATCTTATGTATGTAAAACAGAAGAAACAGTATCTTCTGTATGCAAAATAGAAGAAGCAGCATCTTATGTATGTATGTAACATAATTTTTTTTTAATTTAAAATCAAAAATTAAAAAAAAAATCAGTTCAAAATCACAAAAATGATCATAAAAAAACCTTTTCAGTTCAAAATCATTGAAAATAAAAATAAAAGTTTTTCAGTCATAAAAATTATTTAAAAGAAAGTTTTTTAGTTTAAAATCATAAAAATTATCATAGAAATAAGTTTTTCTGTTCAAAATCATAACAATTATAAAAAAAGGTTTTTAGTTCCAAATCATAGAAGTTATAAAAAAAGTTATTCAGTTCAAAATAAAAAAAGTAAAGTTTTTCAGTTCAAAATCATCAAAATTGCAAAAAAAAAAATTACATTCGAGAATCATAAAAATTATAAAAACAGTTTTTTTAGTTTCCTGCTAACAATTGAAGACATTTTGTAAGTTCAACTCTTTTAATTACTGCAAAAATAAAAAATAAATTCGAGTCGCAATTGTTTTCAGTTTTTTCCGCTATAAATTCCGAATGGTTAAAGAAATTTCACAAATTCGTTCACCATTTGACTCTGACCATCAATCTCGTTTAACTAATGCGAAAAACATGAATTCGAGTCGCAATTGTTTTTCACTTTTTCTGCTATAAGTTTCGAACGAATGAAGATATTTCAAAAATTCGTTCACCATCTTTACTCTACTCTTCAAACTCTTTTAATTACTAAAAAAAAAACGATTTCGAGTTGCAATTGTTTTTTTAATTTATTAGCTGTAAGTTCTGAATAATTAAAGAAATTTCACAAATTCGTTTACCGTTTGACTCTACTCGTCAAGCTCGTTCAATTAATGCAAAAAAAAAATAATTCGAGTCGCAATTGTTTTTCCGTTTGTTAGCTCTAAGTTTTGAACAAATGAAGGAATTTCAAAAATTCGTCCACCATCTTACTCTACTCTTCAAGCTCTTTTAATTACTGAAAAAGAAATAGTTGCAATTGTTTTTTTAATTTTTCAGCTATAAGTTCTGAATAGTTAAAGAAATTAAAAAAATTCGTTCACCATCTGACTCAACTCGACAAACTCGTTTAATTAATGCCAAAAAAAAAATTCGAGTCGCAATTGTTTTTCCGTTTTCAGCTAAAAGTTGCATTCAAACAAATAATAAGAGACCGTAGATGAGTGTCCTTTGAACCTTGCAAAGAGGTGAGCATTCCTTCCTAAGATGGGAATTGCTAATTAACTTTACTAAAAACCAATGTACAATTTTAATAGTTCTTCTTCACAGATGTTTCTCCATTGCCCCGAATAAGCTCGCAGCAGTGGCCAGATTAGTCAAACACGACACGCGCCGCTCTAATTTAAAATAAATACTTATTCATGACCGAGTTGTATGTTCCATTTTTGGATCACAATTCTTTATCTGATTAAATGCATTTAGTGGATTGTAAAATTTTGCAGAATATCCATATTTGCACGTCTTAATTTCGCATTGAAGCTTTTACAACTAACATAAACGCGGCACACGGTGAACAACCTTGAACGAAATGGCCTGCTGCTAATGTAAATTCACTTTTTACGACGACGTCTATTTCCAGAGTCTAATTTCGCTTTTACCGTTTCGCTAATTCGCGAATATTGTTTGTAAGTGCGTTCGCATACGTGTGTGAGTGTTTGTAATCGCCATTAACGGTACGTTGACATTTGCGCGGCACGTGGGTGGGGGCGGCGGCAATTAAGCCGCCTCCGCGCGCAATACTACACACGTTATCTTCTCGGTCGAATAGAATTAATGTCCGATTTGGTAATAACTTGTCGTACAGAAAATAGATAAGACTTCATTTAAATTGCGATACACGTTATTACCGTCGGTGTTGTAAAAAAAAAAGATAGTGTTACGTTCGCAATGTCTGGCGATACAAATGGTATTTATTTAATGAGATTACTGGAACGAATTGCGGATTGTGAACCCTGTGGGATACCAGATCTAGATTTTTTTAGAATCTGAAAGACCGATGAACTGGAGCAAGGATGCGCAAACTGTTAAATTTTTTGAGAACGCAATATCTCTAGGCCTCGTTCTATGAAAAATGAATGACCCAGGAGAATCAAGCCTTCAGGATCTGGAACAATACCCAGTTCAGACGAACGTTGATCCGATACCCGCGGGTGTGCATCTCAAACGGCCTCTTTTGAGGTGTCCTGTAAATATTTTTCAACGAATTGGTATTCGAAAAATTTACCTAAAACTTACTAATTTGCGCACCTCTATAGTAGACCAACGTTCGTCTGAAGTTGGTATCCTTACAACACCTAAACGGATCGAAGAGGATAGTTGCGTGGTAATTAAACTGAATTGAAGAATTCACTACGTATTAATTACGGTAAAAATTACAGGTTTCTGTGTTATCATTATCGATATAAAAGTCAGCCAGAAGTGGTTTTGGCAACATGAAAATCCGTCTTAAGATTTTGACGAATTATAAATCCCACACTTTTCGATGTTGTTGTTTGTTTATTTTTATTTTTTTGAGTGTTTTGCGCCAGTCGGATATTAACGATCGTGAGAGGCTAAGGTTATATTAATCTAGCAATGAATCATCACCGTCGTTTCGCGTCTGTGCGAACCAATCCGTCTGATGTCTGATGGCCGCATTAAATAAAGTGCACCCAAATATTCCGCTCACGTCTTCAACGTTTCGCGTGCGATCAACCCGGCTAGAACGAAAACAGAAAAACAATCGTCGCCGCCACGTAATTGCTTGTCGGACACGTAGACCTTTTCGATGTTGGGGAACGATAAGAATTCACTTTTAAAAAACCTTTCGGACAATATTCAGTCGGAGGAGGATGACAAGATAAACCAGTGTATGCGGTGAGTGAAGATAAAGTCTGGACATGTGTGTAAGAGCTTGATTGGTGATTGAAGTGACCGATTACTAACCCGACGTCGGACTTCGTAGGGGAGGCAAATATGGAAATGTTAAAACGACGACCTTTCCAAAAGTTGGCATCGTTAATGTACATTAAAATCTCTTAAAAAACACAAACACAACAAATACTAGTTCATCTCTTCCTACCTCTCTGCTCTGTCGTACAGTGACATCTCGCGAGGTGACTCATGGTACGGCCAAGGTAGCAGAGGTGGCAATACATTAAGGCAAAACGTAGACAGATATAGACAAATGGAATTAGAAAACGGAGACAATGAAGAAACACCCAAACAAGAGCCAGAAGAAATAAACAAGCAACAAGAACCAACAGATGAAGAAACAAACAAACATGAAGAATTAAAAAACAGAGAAAATGAAGAAATACGCAGACTACACGAATTTAAAAGCAGGGAACATGAAGAAAAAGTAGTAGACAGCAAGTATTGAAAAATAGAGAAGATGAAATAAACAGAGAAATTGAAGAAATGTACAGACAAGATTAAAAAAAAACAGAGAAGCTGATAAAAGAATTACAACAAGAACTAGCGAAGGAACAAATTGAAGAAATCAACAGGCAGAAGGTATTACTTAGCAGACGTATAGAAAAAATCAGCAGGCAAAATGAAGAAATATTTCGACGAGAAGAAACACCCAAACAAGAGCTAGAAGAAATAAGCAACAAGAACCAACAGATGAAGAAACAAACAAGAAAAATTGAAAAACAGAGAACATGAAAAAATACGCAGACTACACGAATTGAAAAGCAGGGAACATGAAGAAAAAAGTAGACAGCAAGAATTGAAAAATAGAGAAATTGATAAAACAAACAAAGAAATTGAAGAAATGTACAAACAACGAGAGTTAAAATACAGAGAAGTTGAAGAAAGAAACAAACAAATACCCTTGAAAAACAGACAAAATGACGAAATAATCAGAAAACAAGAAGAAACCGAGGATATGAAGAAATAAACAGACAACAGGAATTAAGAAGCAGACAAATTGAAGAAATTAACGGAGAAAATAATCAGTTAAATTTCCTAATTCTTGTTGCCTGTGGTTATTTCTTCATTTTCTCCGTTAATTTCTTCAATTTGTATGCTCCATTAATTCCTGTTGTCTGTTTATTTCTTTAAACAGACGGGCGAGTTGTAGAAATAAACAAAGAGAAAGAATTCATCAACAGCCCAATTGAAGAAATCAAGAGGCCAGTTAAAATAACTAGTTATATTTCCTAATTCTTGTTGCCTGGTTATTTCTTCATTTTATCCGTTCATTTCTTCAATTTGTATGCTCCATTAATTCCTGTTGTCTGTTTATTTCTTCAAACAGACGGACGAATTGTGGAAATAAACAAAGAGAAAAATTCATCAACAGTCCAATTGAAGAAATCAAGAGGCAAAATGAAGAAGCTAAAAATCTACATCTCCCATAACAGTTTCTTAAACTGCACCAACAACTATAAGTAGTTTTGATGATATTGAAGAAACAGACTAATGAATGACAAAATCATTCTACCCAAAAGAAGAAACAGACTAATTAAAACTACACCTAACCCAAATCACACGCAAACCAGTCAAAGAAACGATTCCTCAGGACACGGAAGAAGAAGAAAGAAATATTACCACTGAAAGAGTTCCTTTGTAGAGACGAAAAATTCGAAGAAACGGACAAAATGAGAAAGTAAATAATGAAGAAATAAACAGGGAATAAACAAGAATTAGGAAACAACAAATGAAGGAGTAAACAAGCGACGTAAAGTAATAGAAATAATTAATCAACAGTCGAATTGAAGAAATCAAGAGACAAAATGAAGACGCTGAAATCTACATCTCCCATAACAGTTACTGAAACTAAACCAACAACTATAAGTATTGATGATAATAATGAAGAAAGCATTGTGCCCAAAGGAAGAAATAGAACAATTAGAACTACATCTTCTAACCCAAATTTGGACATTACACGCAAACCAGTCAAAAAAATAACGATTCCTCAGCGTACGGAAGAAGAAGAAGAAGAAGAAGAAGAAAGAAAATCACCACCGAAATAGCTCCCTCTACAGAGAAGAAGAAAAATTGAAGAAACGGACAAAACGAGAAATTAAATAAACAAGGAATTAACAAGAACTATTAAAGATAATAAATGAGAAGTAAGCAAGCGACGTGAAGTAACATAAATAAACACAAAGAGAAAGAATTAATCAACAGTCCAATTGAAGAAATCAAGAGGCAAAATGAAGACGCTAAAAAATCTCCCATAACAGGTACTGAAACTGAACCAGCAACTATAAGTAGTTTTGATGATAATGATGAAGAAATCATTGTGCCCAAAAGAAGAAATAGAATATTTAAACCCAAATTTGGACATCACACGTAAATCAGTCACAGATATAACGACTCCTCAAGGCTCAGAAGAAGAAAGAAATATCACCACTCCACAGAGAAGAAGAAAAATTTGAAGAAAGTAAATAATGAAAAAAATAAACAGGGAAAATTTAGAAATTAACAGAAGGCGCTAAGAAATAAACTTAAAAATTAAAAAATTATCAAAGAAATCAAAGAAGTGTACAAAGAAATTGAAGAAATAAACCGACTAAAATAATTCAAAAAACAGTGAAAACCAGGAAACACTCATACAAGAAGAATTAAGAAATGGAGAAATTGAAGAACAAAACAAAACATAGAGAAATTGAAGAAATAAACGGGCAAAAAAAATTAAAAATGAAGAATTACTCAGGCAGGAAGAATTAAGGTTCGGAGGAATTAATGCACAAAACAACATTCATTAAAACACAGAGAAATTGAAGAAATAAATAGGTAAAAATAATTGAAAAATAGAGAAAATGAAGAATTATTCAGACAGGAAGAATTAGGACTCGGAGATATTGAAGCACAAAACAGACAATATTAATAAAAAAAAAACAGAGAAATTGATGAAATAAATTGGAAGAAGGAATTGAAAAACAGAGAAAGTGAAGAAATACTCCGACGAGAGGACTTAAAAAATAGAGAATTTGAAGAAGACTACGGACAAAACAATTGATAAATAGAGAGAATGAAGAAATAATTATACAAGAATTATGAAACGGAACGAATGAAGAAATAATACGTGAAAAATAAAGAGGGAAAATGAAGAAACACACAGGAAAATTAAAGAAATAAACAGGCAAATAGAATTGAAAAACAGAGAAAGCAAGAAATACTCTGACGAGAGGATTTAAAAAATAGAGAAGTTGAAGAACACAGACAAAACAATTGAAAAATTAAAACAGTGAAGAAATAATCAGACAACAAGGATTAGGAAATAAAACAAATGAAGAAATAAACCTGAAAATTGAAGAACCCACAGGAAATTTTAAGAAATAGACAGAGAGATTGAAGAAATAGACAGAGAAATTGAAGAAATAAATAGAGGAAATGAGAAAATAAACAGGCAAAAGGAATTGAAAAACAGAGGAAGTGAAGATATACTCCGACGAGAGGACTTAAAAAAAAGAAATTGAAGATGAAAACAGACAAAAAAATTGAAAAATGGAAAGAATGAAGAAATAATCAGATAACAAGAATTAGAAAATAGAACAAATGAAGAAATAAACCTGAAAAAATTAAGAAAAACAAAGGAAAATTGAAGAAATAAACAGGCAAAAAGAATTGAAAAACAGAGAAAGTGAAGAAATACTCCGACGAGAGGACTTCAAAAATAGAGAAATTGAAGAAGAGCACAGACAAAACAATTGAAAAATAGAGAGAATGAAGAAATAAACATACAAGAATTAGGAAACGGAACGAATGAAGGAATACACGTGAAAAATTGAAAAGTGAAGAGAATGAAGAAATAAACCTGAAAAAATGAAGAAACGCAAAGGAAAATTGAAGAAATAGACATAAATTGAAGAAATAGACAGAGAAATTGCAGAAACAAACAGAGAAAATGAGGAAATAAACAGACTGGAAGAATTACGAAACAGACGAATTGGAAATGCGAAAGACAATGAAGAAACAACCAGGAAAGAAGAATTAACAAACAGAGTGAAGAGGCCAAGAAAATGACGAAATAAGCAACAACAGAAAATATGAATCTATCTCTCGTGCAACAAATTTAGATGCTGTCCTAACCAATATTAAAAAAAAATATTTCTTAAATTTCGGTTGAAGATGAAAACTATTTGTTGCCTAGTTACATGGCGATTCGATCAAATAAAGATGCTGGTCACAATCAGAATGGGCCAATAATGCAAATACATGCATCGATTGCATTGCAATTATCATCGTCGGCGCCGATTAATGATAATTTGAAAATAATCGTCGTGTTTTCCTCTGCTAATACACAGATACGGCACGCGAAAGAAAAACTAATGATAAAATTGCGGCAATCATCGTCGGAATTATATTTAGAAAGGCCTTGATTTCATTATACAATCACGGCGAGGAGGTGCGGCGCCCCTCAATTAAGAATGAAGAAGAGGAAAAAGAAGATACGCACATCCTCACAGCGCGCGGAGATGGTGCACAATTTGAAAGGTCAGCGTCGATTACACGAATTAATAACAATTAAATTTACGAGCGACCCGCGAAAACACTTTCATTGATAAACGGAAAGACGCGGTTTCGACGTTTTGTGATTTGTCGGGGTCACGTTTAATCAACGGCGGGTTAAAAATAACCAAAGGCGCCCGTCGCGCGTTTGTAATTGGCGAGATATTGTTTTTGTTTTTAATGTATCTGGGGCCTGTCTTCACGTGAAAATATTTTTTTATCTGACAAAAAAATAATAATCAGAGTACTTCATGATTTAAATCATATTATTATCGGCGAATACTGATTTAAGCAAATCGACTGCGATCAGATTCAGCACGCACCATTCATATCGCATGATGCAACGGCGCGCGCATTTTGCTGCGGCGCGACGCAAGATATTAATTCTGCATTTTGGCCAATCTACTTCGATTTCAAAATAGCTCGACCGAAAAATATTAACATTAACATCTGCAGGGAGCCTTTTAGCATCACCCAGAGGTCCTGATAAACACCAGTCAGTAGCGACGTACCGCGCGTTTATTTATTCGGTGAAAAACGTGGCCACGATCAATGCCGATCATTGAGTCGCAAGTAAACGAACTGTTCGGCAATTAACATTTTTCGCAGGCGTGAAAATCGGCGGCGGCGAGACAATGCGGCGATTGTGTTTTGTTTTGAGAGTCTCGGCGGAGTGTGTTGAACCGGCGGCGGCGGCGGACAATTAAATTAAAAAATAAACTCGAAAAGGATACAATCGACCCGGATAGATAGACCATCCGGCTCGTAAAGCATCTTCAAAGAGGTGTATATTTATAGGCGCGGGTTTTCGCCGTTAAAATACAATTAATTGTCGATGGTAAACGAGCCTTTTACGCAACCTCGAATGGAAAGGCGCGATTATAAAATCCTCATCGGGCTGTTGCTAATGTCTGAATCAACACGCGCCGCGCATTCGGTGATTAAGTAACAAATAAACTCTCACAGGTGTCGAGAAAAATTGTCGTTCCGTAGGGTTTCAGTGTGCGAGTCTTAAAATTTCATTAAAAGGAGAATATGGGAACCCTAAAATGTGTAATTGCATATTTTAAAGATATCTTTTCGCGTGATGATACTGGAATGTATAATTAGTACCTCACGCAATCGTGATTTATTCGACGTAACAAGGTATAAAGTGTATAAATTTTTCGAAAAACCTCTTAATCAATTTTGATGAATTTTACAAAAAAATATTACATAGATGTATATAGCCCTATACCAAGAGAAAAATCGACTTTTATAGTTTAAAAGTTTTTCCGAAATTTTCAATTAATCATCGTGATTTTTCAAAATGCGCACTTTGGCTGAATTTCTTAAATTTTCCGAAAAAAATTTATAAAAAATATTTTGACATAGATTGCTCTACACCAAGAGAAAGATCGACCTGCATAGTTTAAATAGTTTTTCCGGAATTTTCAATTAAACATCGCGATTTTGCAAAATGCGCTCTTTGACTAATAAATTTCTTTAATTTTCCGAAAAAACCCTTAATAAATTTTGATTAATTTTACAAAAAAATATTACACCGAGAGAAAGATCGACCAGTATAGTTTAAATAGTTTCTCCGGAATTTTCAATTAATCATCGCGATTTTTCAAAATGCGCACTTTGACTAAATTTCTTGAATTTTCCGAAAAACCCCTTAATCAATTTTGATGAATTTTACAAAAAAAATATTCTAGACATATATAGCTATACACCGAGAGAAAGATCGACCAGTATAGTTTAAATAGTTTTTCCGGAATTTTCAATTAATCATAACGATTTTGCAAAATGCGCACTTTGACTAAATTTCTTGAATTTTCCGAAAAACCCCTTAATCAATTTTGATGAATTTTACAAAAAAAATATTCTAGACATATATAGCTATACACCGAGAGAAAGATCGACCAGTATAGTTTAAATAGTTTTTCCGGAATTTTCAATTAATCATAACGATTTTGCAAAATGCGCACTTTGACTAAATTTCTTGAATTTTCCGAAAAACCCCTTAATCAATTTTGATGAATTTTACAAACAAAATATTCTAGACATATATAGCTATACACCGAGAGAAAGATCGACCAGTATAGTTTAAATAGTTTTTCCGGAATTTTCAATTAATCATAACGATTTTGCAAAATGCGCACTTTGACTAAATTTCTTGAATTTTCCGAAAAACCCCTTAATCAATTTTGATGAATTTTACAAAAAAAATATTCTAGACATATATAGCTATACACCGAGAGAAAGATCGACCAGTATAGTTTAAATAGTTTTTCCGGAATTTTCAATTAATCATAACGATTTTGCAAAATGCGCACTTTGACTAAATTTCTTGAATTTTCCGAAAAACCCCTTAATCAATTTTGATGAATTTTACAAAAAAAATATTCTAGACATATATAGCTATACACCGAGAGAAAGATCGACCAGTATAGTTTAAATAGTTTTTCCGGAATTTTCAATTAATCATAACGATTTTGCAAAATGCGCACTTTGACTAAATTTCTTGAATTTTCCGAAAAACCCCTTAATCAATTTTGATGAATTTTACAAAAAAAATATTCTAGACATATATAGCTATACACCGAGAGAAAGATCGACCAGTATAGTTTAAATAGTTTTTCCGGAATTTTCAATTAATCATAACGATTTTGCAAAATGCGCACTTTGACTAAATTTCTTGAATTTTCCGAAAAACCCCTTAATCAATTTTGATGAATTTTACAAACAAAATATTCTAGACATATATAGCTATACACCGAGAGAAAGATCGACCAGTATAGTTTAAATAGTTTTTCCGGAATTTTCAATTAAACATCGCGATTTTGCAAAATGCGCTCTTTGACTAATAAATTTCTTTAATTTTCCGAAAAAACCCTTAATAAATTTTGATTAATTTTACAAAAAAATATTACACCGAGAGAAAGATCGACCAGTATAGTTTAAATAGTTTCTCCGGAATTTTCAATTAATCATCGCGATTTTTCAAAATGCGCACTTTGACTAAATTTCTTGAATTTTCCGAAAAACCCCTTAATCAATTTTGATGAATTTTACAAAAAAAATATTCTAGACATATATAGCTATACACCGAGAGAAAGATCGACCAGTATAGTTTAAATAGTTTTTCCGGAATTTTCAATTAATCATAACGATTTTGCAAAATGCGCACTTTGACTAAATTTCTTGAATTTTCCGAAAAACCCCTTAATCAATTTTGATGAATTTTACAAAAAAAATATTCTAGACATATATAGCTATACACCGAGAGAAAGATCGACCAGTATAGTTTAAATAGTTTTTCCGGAATTTTCAATTAATCATAACGATTTTTCAAAATGCGCACTTTGACTAAATTTCTTGAATTTTCCGAAAAACCCCTTAATCAATTTTGATGAATTTTACAAAAAAAATATTCTAGACATATATAGCTATACACCGAGAGAAAGATCGACCAGTATAGTTTAAATAGTTTTTCCGGAATTTTCAATTAATCATAACGATTTTGCAAAATGCGCACTTTGACTAAATTTCTTGAGTTTTCCGAAAAACCCATTAATCAATTTTGATGAATTTTACAAACAAAATATTCTAGACATATATAGCTATACACCGAGAGAAAGATCGACCAGTATAGTTTAAATAGTTTTTCCGGAATTTTCAATTAATCATCAGGATTTTGCAAAATGCGCACTTTGACTAAATTTCTTAAATTTTCCGAAAAACCCATTAATCAGTTTTGATGAATTTTACAAACAAAATATTCTAGACATATATAGCTATACACCGAGAGAAAGATCGACCAGTATAGTTTAAATAGTTTTTCCGGAATTTTCAATCAATCATCGCGATTTTTCAAAATGCGCACTTTGACTAAATTTCTTGAATTTTCCGAAAAACCCATTAATCAATTTTGATGAATTTTACAAAAAAAATATTGTAGACATATATTACTATAAACCAAGAGAAACATTAACAAAAATAGTATTACCAAAAATCGAAGTGCACTTCGACTAGAATTCTCTAGTATGGCTATTTTTTCCGGAATTTTCGATTAAAAATCGCGACCTTGAAAAAATTGTCAAAGTACCTAATTGAATATACATTCTTGCGGTCGGGTTAATTTAATAACGCAATTGAATTATAAATGTGTTCAAATATTCCACGGCAAATGCGACATTAGCATTATGGTACTATCCGTCCGCGCACCATATCTTTTGTTTATCGTATGCAAGTGTTATAATTTGATCTTGAATTGTCCACTCGTGGAACGCAATTGCAACGGAACTTTTAATCAATATGTTTACGCGCTGCATGCACGGCAAGTGAATCCTATTATTAACAATTGAAGAACGAGATCCATATTTCAGTACGAAATATAATATTTCTAGCACGGTAAAAACATAAGGGCAATTCGATGTGTTACTAGAAACCTTGCAGTCGTTAGGATTTTTAAAGTACTTCGATGAACTCATTAGGAAGCTTGAAGTACTTCGATATACTCACTAGAAACTTTGAAGTACTTCGGTGCAGTCATTAAAAAGTTAAAAGTACTTCGATGTACTCATTAGGAAGCTTGAAGTACTTCGATATACTCTCTAGAAACTTTGAAGTACTTCGGTGCAGTCATTAGGAAGCTTGAAGTACTTCGATATACTCACTAGAAACTTTGAAGTACTTCGATGCAGTCATTAAAAAGTTAAAAGTACTTCGATGTACTCATTAGGACGTCTGCAGCACTTCGATATACTCTCTAGAAACTTTGAAGTACTTCGGTGCAGTCATTAAGAAATTAAAAGTACTTCAATGTACTCGTTAGGAAGTCTGCAGCACTTAGATATAATTACTAGAGACTTTGAAGTACTTCGGTGCAGTCATGAGGAAGTTTAAATTGCTTCGATGTACTCATTAGGAATCTTGAAGTACTTAGATGCAGTCATTAGGACGTTTAAAATACTTCGATGTACTCACTAGGAAGCTTGAAGAACTTCAATGTACTCACTAGAAACTGTAAGTACTTCGGTGCAGTCATGAGGAAGTTTAAATTGCTTCGATGTACTCATTAGAAATCTTGAAGTACTTGGATGCAGTCATTAGGACGTTTAAAGTACTTCGATGTACTCACTAGGACGCTTGAAGTACTTCGATATACTCACTAGAAACTGTAAGTACTTCGGTGCAGTCATAAGGAAGTTTAAATTGCTTCGATGTACTCATTAGGAATCTTGAAGTACTTAGATGCAGTCATTAGGACGTTTAAAGTACTTCGATGTACTCACTAGGAAGCTTGAAGAACTTCAATATACTCACTAGAAACTGTAAGTACTTCGGTGCAGTCATGAGGAAGTTTAAATTGCTTCGATGTACTCATTAGAAATCTTGAAGTACTTGGATGCAGTCATTAGGACGTTTAAAGTACTTCGATGTACTCACTAGGACGCTTGAAGTACTTCGATATACTCACTAGAAACTGTAAGTACTTCGGTGCAGTCATAAGGAAGTTTAAATTGCTTCGATGTACTCATTAGGAATCTTGAAGTACTTAGATGCAGTCATTAGGACGTTTAAAGTACTTCGATGTACTCACTAGGAAGCTTGAAGAACTTCGATATACTCACTAGAAACTGTAAGTACTTCGCTGTAGTCATTAGGAAGTTTAAAGTACTTCGATGCAGGGGCGGCTCGTTATATAGAGCCACGGAGCCATGTTACTACCTGTAGTTTCAAACTCAAAAAAAATTCCAATAAAAAAAAATGGAAAATTATTTTGAGCAATATAGACTAATTTACAATTTTCTTTCTAAAATATTCTGCATCTTTTATTATGAAGCCTGTATTTTCGATTTATTGGATGTACATTTTTGATCATTTGACCAAAATATTCTTAATTTTGACCTAAATATTCGATTTAATTGTTACAATTTTCGACGTTTTGGTCCGCATTTTTATTTTTCCCGCCGAATTTTTAATTTTTAGATTTTTGACCTGTATTTTCAATTTTTTGATCTTTTGTCCCAACAGTTCTTTATTTTGACCTAAATTTTGAATTAAATCCTAAAAAAATTTATGGTTTGGTCCGCATTTTTTATTTTTCCCGCCGAATTTTTAATTTTTAGATTTTTGACCTGTATTTTCAATTTTTTGATCTTTTGTCCCAACAGTTCTTTATTTTGATCTAAATTTTGAATTAAATCCTAAAAAAATTATGTTTTGGTCCGCATTTTTGATGTTGCGGGGCAAATTTTTAATTATAGTTCCGTATTTTTGAATTGATTTTGATTAAAATATCTCTAACCTGAATATTTGATTTTTGTGCGAGATTTTTTTTCCCCGGTATTTTCGAGTTTTGTTTTGCATTTATTATCTTTAGGCTCGAGTCTAAATTTTTGACTTTCTGACCAACATGACAGAGTTTTTTTTTTAATCTTTTCATCTAAATGTTTCTTTACTTCGACCTAACTTTTCGATTTTATTGTTAAAATTTTCAATTTTTTGGTCCGCATTTTTGATTTTTCGTTTAGTCTACATTTATTTTTTAGGCCCGAGTTTCGATGTTTTCAAATTTTTGGCCAACATTGTAGATTTTTATTTTTTGTATCTTTTGCCCTAAATTTTTATTCATTTTCTTTTATTTGTCTGTTAAAATTTTTCTTCTGTTGGTCCACCGTTTTTATTTTTAGGTCTAAATTTTAGATTTTTGATCTAAATTTTAGATTTTTTGTCTATTTTTTTATCCTGTATTTTAGAATTTTTAACTTGGATTATTGATTTCATTTCGTATTTTTTTAAAAATTTTGGCTATTATTTTCGAACTTCTTTTCAGAAACTTATTTTTGGCGGCTGAAAGTGGCAAATTATTTTTCTTTTGCTTGTGTTTTCAATTTTTCAGTCTGCATTTTTATTTTTAGATCAGGTTATTTTTTAGATTTGTTCCAAATGTTTGATTTTTTGGCCAAAATATTCGATTTGTTTTTTGAAATTTTGGATTTCTGGGTCTGCATTTTTTATTTTTAGAACTGAATTTTTGGATTTGTTCCAGAATTTTTGATTTTTTAGCCAAAATATTTGTTTGTTGAAATTTTGGATTTCTGAGTCTGCATTTTTTATTATTTATTAGACCTGAGTTTTTGACCTTATATCCTAAATTTGGGCAAAATATCGAAAACTCGGGCCTAAAGATGAAAAATGCAGACAAAAAAATCGAAAATTTCAACAAACAAAACTCGAAAATACCGGAAAAAAATCTCGCATATAAATCAATAATTCTTTATTTCGGCCTACATTTTTGATTGGTTTGTTGAAATTTTTAATTTTTTTCCCTTCATTTTAGATTTTTTAACCGGAATTATTTATTTTTACGCGGAAATTTTCGTTTTTTTTGCAGATTTTTTTTGCGGGGTCAAAGTTTTTTATTTTTGCCCTTTATTTTAGATTTTGTCACCTGCATTTTTTAATTTTTTGACTTGAATTTGAATTCATTTCAGGTTATTTATTTAATTTTGTATTTTTTGTGGGTTTTAATTTAAAAATGGGGTTTATTTTTGGATAAAATTAATTTACTTTGATTTTTATTTGGAAAATATAGTCTCCGGGATTTATGTTAAGGAATTATTTAATTTTAAAATATTTGTAGGAATTTTGGATTTTTTGCATCAAACAATTCAATGTCTAATTAAGGTTTTTTATCTGATCTAAACTTATTTGCCAAGTACAATACTAGACTTCATTCATCATACGTTCAAGGCAGCGGCGGCTCGTGGATCTTTGTAGAGGAGGCTATGACAGAGATGTCGCTCGTGCTGCACTACTCACTCGTATAGAGGAAGAAAATATTACGCTACTGTTTTGGTCTCTATTTTCTTCCGTAGAGCCGCCGCTGGTTCAAGGGTTATCCGAGAAAAACAAACAATTGAAAAACAACTGAAGGGCGAATTTAATTTCTGTATCTTATCCACACCAAACCTGAAATTTTTTCGAAATCTAGTCATCAATTCAAGAATGATCCTCGAAATCTAGTCATCAGTTCAAGAATTATCCTCGAAAAAACAGAAAAAAAAACAATTGATGGGTGTCAATTGTAAGCAATGTAGGAGCTTTATTATTGATTAGTTTATACAATGTGTTTTAAATAGAAAGTAATCGCAGTAAGGGGCGGCTCGTTACATATAGAGGCAAGGAGCCATGACACTACCTGTACTTTTAAGCTCAACTAGAATTTTTTTTTTCTTTTTTTATTAATTCCTTAAACACTTACTTTGGTCTAGGAAGATAAATCGTTCTTTGGTTCTTCAAAAAAAGAGGGGGGGGGGGGTATTGAGAAAGTGGCTCCGCCATCAACATGTTCCACTAGCCGCCACTGCTTCGATGTACTCACTAGAAAGCTTGAAGTACTTTTATTCAGTCATTATGAAGTTTAAAGTACTTCAAGTACTTCGATGTACTCATCAAGAAGCCTGAAGCACTTCGATGTACTCACTAGGAAGCTTTAAGTACTTTCGTGCAGTCATGAGGAAGTTTAGAGTGCTTCGATGTACTCATTAGGAAGTACTTGGATGCTTGAATCATTATGACGTTTAAAGTACTTCGATGCACTCATTAGGAAGCTTGAAGTACTTTGATATACTACTTCGGTGCAGTCATTTAGGAAGCTTGAAGTACTTCGATGTACTCATTAGAAACCTTGAAGTATTTCGATGCAGTCATTGCGAATTTTAAAGTACTTGGATGTGCTCAATTAATTAATAAGCCGATCAGCTCGAAGGCGGATGACCTTAAGGTAAGGATGTGATCCAGAAGTGTGAGAGGCGAGAACTCAAAGGTCTTTAATTATTGTATCGCGATGATGTAATTAGAATTGACGGAGTGAGGCTTGCGGGTACGCGTAACAGTAACACATTTATTAGTACCAAGAGAGGGGCTATTAGTGTTACGCCAGTGTTAAGATTTTCCTGAGAGACGAAGCGATCAAGTATAATATTTATGTCATTAGCTTATGCTATTATCGATGTAATTAAGCCGTTTAGAGTAACGGGCCCAAATTGGATCCCCGTGGCACCTTGAAAATTTCAAGTGAATTAAAGTAAAATTCGCTGTCTTGATTCTTAATTATAACGTTTTAAAATTTATATTGTAAGAGGAAATACAGCGGTATATTATTAATATTGAGATTCGAAGAAACATCGCTTCAAGAGAAAACATGAATATTTTCTGGATACCGAGAATCTGATGATTGTCTGTGCATCGTTATTGTTTTATGAATATTTATAAATTAAATTGTTTACACTTCCAAAGGAATTATCTCGCGATTGTTCCTATGAATCAAGCAATGATCTGTTTGGGAAACACGCAGCTTTTACAGTACCTTAGAATTCTCCTACGCCACTGGTCGTCATCAGTACAGTGCGTTCGTTGATGGGAACACTCTTCACTAGTAGTGTTGAGCAAAACGCCGTCAGCCGTGACTGTTAAAATAAATAAATGGAGAAAAATATTTACTTCCCACCCTAGGGAGAGTAATCACTTCCCTCTCTTGGGCGAGAAATTCTATTTCTTTCGCGATTTCTACAGCTGAGAATTCGACTTTCTCTCCAGTTTGTAAAAAAATGTTGTTATTTCAATCTAAATCTTGGCAGAATTTACCAACCCTCATTGTGACGATCAAATTTGCTCAATCCGTGCCATTTCCTAGCTGCCACATTGCCTAAACAGGACATCACCATCGGCAGTGCAGAAGGGGGTGCAAAAAAAATAAAGCATGTTTTTAAATCGTTGTAGGTAAAAAAAAAACTTGATCCCTCTTAAAGTGAAAAAAATTCTCTACAATTTTAACTTTGACAATCTTTTTTACCCAGGCATGGAAAATTCCGCATTTTTTCCAACCTCACAGAGAGCGGTCAAATTATAGACTGATAAAGATTTCCCTTAGAAGAAGAAAAAAAATGGTGATGTGGCCATCATGTTACTTTCTCCGACTTGATGGTATCATAGCCATTTATATTTACGTTTTCATGGTTTATTTTCAATTGAAATCATGTTTTAAATGTACATCGAGCGTTGTGTAAACTCGGATGAAACTGACTTTTAAAACGTCAAAATTATGAAAGATGGAAACATTATACTTCAAATTCAAAAACTCAGTTTACTCAAAAACTGAAGGGATTTCGAAAAAAACTTATTCTCTATAAGTTGTTCATTTTGGCATTCTCTACAATTATTATTAACAGGAATTTGCTGTAACTATTATCGTTTTATAATTATAAAACAAAAATTTAAAAAAAAATAATAAATTTTTTTCTCGAGTAAAAATGATTTTATGAAAAATGTTTTCAAGCAAAAGATTTTCATTTCGTTGTAGTCTTCAATGTTTGTTTGAATGTTTTCGTGATATTTTTCATATTTAAGAAAATATTGGCAAAAAAACAGAAAAAACTTATTCTTTATAAGTTGTTCAATTTGACATTCTTTACAATTATTAATCATGCAAATTTGCTGCAACTATTATCGTGTTATAATTATAAACCAAAAATGAAAAAAAATTAATACATTTTTTTCTGCAATAAAAATGATTTTATGAAAAATATTTTCAAACAAAACGTCGTCTTCAAAATTTATTTGAATGTTTTCGTAAAATTTTCCATATTTAAAAAGATATTGGAAAAAAACAAAAAACGGTACAGAATTTTACCAAAAGCTTTTCAGTTCTTCGAATTGTCAAATAAAGCTTATGTTCAAAGTTTCGTGTTAATTGTTCAATTAGTTTTTGAGATACAGCGCGCACGGACACACAGATACACACATTTTTTTTCCAGAAATTGTTGAAATGGCATCTAGGAACCCTAAACCGGATATTTTCGTAAAAAAAAAATTTGAAAAAAAAATCACGATCACAATACTTTCTCGTACTTCGTAACGGAGAAAGTAAAAAATTCAAGCAATAGAGTTCCAGCAAAAGTTCCTAAAAAAATTACTGAAAAAATAATCTTGAAAAGTCGTCAGAAAAAACTCCTAAAAAAGTATTGACTAAAAACTCACGAAAAAAGTCCTGAATAAAATCTACTGAATATCTGAAAGTCCAGAACAAAATCCTAAAATCAAAATTCTGAAAAAAATCATTCAATAAGTACTGAAAAAGCCTTACAAAAGTCCCGAAAATAGACCTGGAAAAAGTCGCGAAAAAAATTCAAGCAATAGAGTTCCAGCAAAAGTTCCTAAAAAAATTACTGAAAAAATAATCTTAAAAAGTCGTGAGAAAAAAGTCCTAAAAAAGTATTGACTAAAAACTCACGAAAAAAGTCCTGAATAAAATCTACTGAATATCTGAAAGTCCAGAACAAAATCCTAAAATCAAAATTCTGAAAAAAATCATTCAATAAGTACTGAAAAAGCCTTACAAAAGTCCCGAAAATAGACCTGGAAAAAGTCGCGAAAAAAATTCAAGCAATAGAGTTCCAGCAAAAGTTCCTAAAAAAATGACTGAAAAAATAATCTTAAAAAGTCGTGAGAAAAAAGTCCTAAAAAAGTATTGACTAAAAACTCACGAAAAAAGTCCTGAATAAAATCTACTGAATATCTGAAAGTCTTGAACAAAATCCTAAAATCAAAATTCTGAAAAAAGTCATGCAATAAGTACTGAAAAAGTCTTAAAAAAGTCCCGAAAATAAATCTGAAAAATTACTGAAAAAATAATCTTAAAAAGTCGTGGAAGAAAACTTCTAAAAAAAGTACTGACTAAAAACTCATGAAAAAAGTCCCGAATAAAATTTAATGAAAATCTGAAAGTCTTGAACAAAATCCTAAAATTCATGCAACAAGTCCTGAAGAAGTCTTAAAAAAGTCCTGAAAATAGACCTTAAAAAGTCTTTAAAAAATTCCTGAAAAATAGACACGAAAAATGTCCTGCATATATTCCTCTAAAAAAAGTGCAAAAAACATTTCTGAAAAATATGCAAGCAATAGAGTTCCAGAAAAAGTTCCTAAAACAATTACTGAAAAAATAATCTTAAAAAAACTCCTAAAAAAAATGTGGCCATCACTCCTAAAAAAAGTACTGACTAAAAACTCATGAAAATAGTCTTGAATAAAATTTACTGAAAAGAGTCCTGTAAAAATGTCGTGCAGAAATTTCTTAAGAATCTGAAAGTCCCGAAAATAGACCTGAAAAAGTCGCGAAACAAATTCAAGCAATAGAGTTCCAGAAAAAGTTCATAAAAACATTACTGAAAAAATAATCTTAAAAAGTCGGGGAATAAACTCCTAAAAAAGTACTGACTAAAAACTCATGACAAAAGACCTCAATAAAATTTACTGAAAATCTGAAAGTCTTGAACAAAATCCTAAAATCAAAATTCTGAAAAAAATCATTCAATAAGTACTGAAAAAGTCTTACAAAAGTCCCGAAAATAGACCTGAAAAAAGTCGCGAAAAAAATTCAAGCAATAGAGTTCCAGAAAAAGTTCCTAAAAAAATTACTAAAAAATAATCTTAAAAAGTCGTGGAAAAAACTCCTAAAAAAAATGTGGCCATCATGTTACTTTCTTCGACAAGATAATATCATTTGTATTTACGCTTTCATGGTTTATTTTCAATTGAAATCGTATTTTAAATGTACATCGAACGGATGAAACTGACGTTTAAAACGTCAAAATTATGAAAGATGGAAAAATTATACTTCAAATTTAAAAACTCGGTTTACTCAAAAACTAACGAGATTTCGAAAAAAACTTGTTCTTTAGAAGTTGTTCATTTTGGCATTCTCTACAATTATTATTCACATAAATTTGCTGTAACTATTATCGTTTCATAATTATAAACCAAAAATTGAAAAAAAATTAATAATTTTTTTTCTCGAATAGCAATAGTAATAATCAAACAAGAAATTTGCTTCAAAATCTCCAGAGTCATTAATAATGCACTTCTCATTTTCCACAAAAAAATTACAATTTTCAAGGTGAACACAAAAGGCCTGGGGAAGCGAAGATTGCATTTAGTAAATAATTAATCAATCAAGAAATTTGCATCAAACATTTGCTCAAAATCTGAATAAGAGCGATGGATTCCTGATTTTTTTTAATTTAAAATTTAGAAAATCACAATATCTCTTTGATTTGCTGTCTTAATTAATCTTGAACCCATTCGACCTGCAACAAGTTGTGCCCCAAGGATCCCCTCTAGCCCCCATTCTATGTAATGATATTTTTAAACCTGATCCCTCATAAAATTCTCTACAATTTTAGCTTTTTTCCAGGCATGGAAAATGCCGCATTTTTTCCAACCTCACAGAAAGCGGTCAAATTATAAACTGATAAAGATTTCTCTTGCAAGAAAAAAAAAATCCGTGCGTGTGTTCTCTCGTGTAATTGTAATAGAAGCCGTGTAATAAATAATAGCATTCCAGTGAGCGGTCGAAACCATCCTAGGAACGGGTTCTCTTCGCTCGCCCCGTCGTCTTACTTGAAAATTGCATTCTTGACCTTAAAATGTTCCATCGCTGAGTGTACGCACGTATCGCGAACACGAGCAAAAACCGGCGCTCGGCGTCTAAATTTAAAACCCGAAAAATTTCGCTCCGCCCGTAAACGTTTCATCGATTCGAAAACGGCGGCGAGGCCTTGTAACCGATCACGAGACATCCAAGAAACCACCACCACCACCTCCCGAGAGGAAGAACAATAACCAGACGGGGAGAAGAACAATAACGGACGCGCCGGGCCGTCCCGATAAAAAAAATAAATAAACTTTGAGCCGGGTGTGGCCACACACATTTGAATTACAAATGTATGCATATGTGTGTGTATATAGATAGATCCTCAGGGCCGGTCCAGTGAGTGACACATCTCGCACGACCAATTTGCCGACCTAATTGGGATAATTCTCACACAGAGTGCCATCATCGCCCGTGACCCAATTTTTACGGAGATCCCGAGGCCGGCACGCAATATTCCGCAGACACGAAGTCTCGGAACATCTTCGCGACACACGCAGAAGGCAAAAGTCGTGAATGCAACGCGCTCGGACGAAAAGCCTACACGAAAAAATTCAAGGCTTCTCTCTCACTCGCCGGTCGCTAATTTATTTTGAGAAAACCGATAAAACAACGGGTCGGCTCTCTGGGCGTTACATTTTAATAAACAAATGCGGATCGTGCAACTATTTAATACATTAACATTGTATACTCTTAAAAATAAACACAGCGGATGCAACTAATATGTTTTATGTTCGACTGTTAATTTACACTTCAATACAGACTTTTCGGAAAAACTTTTACTTAACACGCTTTTTCCCGTCTTTTAGATCCCTCATGATTTTTTTCAAATTTTTCAGAAACCCAATTTTTTTCCATACATTTTTTCCTGAGTAATGGAAAAAATTACGAAAATCATCAAATGACCAAATAATTTTTTTTCGAAAAAACTATTAGTCTACACGCCTTTTCCAATCTTTAAGAACCGTCATGAATTTTTTCACATTTTTCTGAGACCCAAAATTTTTTGCATGCATTTTTTCCAGAGTAATCCTATGGAAAAAATTGTGAAAATCGTCAAATGACCAAATAATTTTTTTTCGAAAAAACTATTACTCTACACGCCTTTTCCTGTCTTTAAGCACCGTTAAGAATTTTTTCAAATTTTTCTGACACTCAATATTTTTTGCATGCATTTTTTTCCTGAGTAATACTATGGAAAATTTTTCGAAAAAACTGTTACTCTACTCGCTTTCTCTGGTCTTTAAGAACCGTCATGAATTTTTTCAAATTTTTCTGAGACCCAACATTTTTTGCATGCATTTTTTTCCTGAGTAATACTATGGAAAAAATTGTGAAAATCGTCAAATGACCAAATAATTTTTTTTCGAAAAAACTATTACTCTACACACCTTTTCCTGTCTTTAAGCACCGTCATGAATTTTTTCAAATTTTTCTGAGACCCAACATTTTTTGCATGCATTTGCTTCCTGAGTAATACTATGGAAAAAATTACGAAAATCATCAAATGACCAAATAATTTTTTTTCGAAAAACTGTTACTCTACACACCTTTTCTAGTCTTTAAGAACCGTCATGAAATTTTCAAATTTTTCTGAGACCCAACGTTTTTTTTGCATACATTTTTTTCATGAGTAATACTATGGAAAAAATTACGAAAATCGTCGAATGACCAAATATTTTTTTTTCGAAAAAACTGTTACTCTACGCGCCTTTTCCTGTCTTTAAGCACCGTCATGAATTATTTCAAATTTTTCTGAGACCCAACATTTTTTGCATGCACTTTTTTCCTGAGTAATACTATGGAAAAAATTACGAAAATCATCAAATAACCAAATATTTTTTTTTCGAAAAAACTATTACTCTACACACCTTTTCTAATCTTTAAGAACCGTCATGAATTTTTTCAAATTTTTCTGAGACCCAACATTTTTTGCATACATTTTTTTCCTGAGTAATACTATGGAAAAAATTGTGAAAATCATCAAATGACCAAATAATTTTTTTTCGAAAAAACTGTTACTCTACACACCTTTTCTAATCTTTAAGAACCGTCATGAATTTTTTCAAATTTTTCTGAGACCCAACATTTTTTGCTATCATTTTTTTTCCTGAGTAATACTATGGAAAAAATTGTGAAAATCGTCAAATGACCAAATAATTTTTTTTCGAAAAAACTGTTACTCTACACACCTTTTCTAATCTTTAAGAACCGTCATGAATTTTTTCAAATTTTTCTGAGACCCAACATTTTTTTGCATACATTTTTTTCCTGAGTAATACTATGGAAAAAATTGTGAAAATCATCAAATGACCAAATAATTTTTTTTCGAAAAAACTATTACTCTACACACCTTTTCTAGTCTTTAAGAACCGTCATGAATTTTTTCAAATTTTTCTGAGACCCAACATTTTTTGCATGCACTTTTTTCCTGAGTAATACTATGGAAAAAATTACGAAAATCATCAAATAACCAAATAATTTTTTTTCGAAAAAACTATTACTCTACACACCTTTTCTAATCTTTAAGAACCGTCATGAATTTTTTCAAATTTTTCTGAGACCCAACATTTTTTGCATGCATTTTTTTCCTAAGTAATACTATGGAAAAAATTGTGAAAATCGTCAAATGACCAAATAATTTTTTTTCGAAAAAACTATTACTCTACACACCTTTTCCTGTCTTTAAGCACCGTCATGAATTTTTTCAAATTTTTCTGAGACCCAACATTTTTTGCATACACTTTTTTCCTACTATGGAAAAAATTACGAAAATCGTCAAATGACCAAAAAAATTTTTTCGAAAAAACTGTTACTCTACACGCATTTTCTAGTCTTTAATTCTGAGACCCAAAATTTTTTGCATACATTTTTGTCCTGAGTAATACTATGGAAAAAATTGTGAAAATCATCAAATGACCAAATAATTTTTTTTCGAAAAAACTATTACTCTACACACCTTTTCTAGTCTTTAAGAACCGTCATGAATTTTTTCAAATTTTTCTGAGACCCAACATTTTTTGCATGCACTTTTTTCCTGAGTAATACTATGGAAACATTGTGAAAATCGTCAAATAACCAAATAATTTTTTTTCGAAAAAACTATTACTCTACACGCCTTTTCCTGTCTTTAGGCACCGTCATGAAGTTTTTCAAATTTTTTTGAGACTCAATATTTTTTGCATACATTTTTTCCTGAGTAATACTATGAAAAAAAAAACGTTTTGAACGTTTTTGAGGTGTAAAATTAGGTGCTAAATTCCTCTTTATGTTCCTGGTCTCCTGATACAAATCCAGAAAATTTGTCGAAATTAATTTTGGGTACACATTCTGAACCGTAAATTTTCGATTGATTTTTAAACACTATGTTTCGGTTATACAACGGCATCCAAAATTCGGTGGATATCTTTAATTGTAGCTGGAGACAATATTCAGCGGATATATTGGAATTGCTATAAATTTAGTTTATTATTATTTACGATGTGTCTTCTACTATTGCTCTAATTGTACTTTAATTTGATGAAATTTAATTTTAATTTTGTTTTGTTATATATAAGTTGTTCTTATTTTTAAATTAGTTCACAATCTGTATTTACTGTATATTATGTAATTTTTCCCTGTAATTGGAATACTCTGTTGGGAAATAAATTTATTATTATTATAAGAGTAAAATACCTCCTTGCGTTCCTCGACTCCTGATACGAATCCAGAAAATTTGTCGAAATTAAATTAGGGTACACATTCTGAACTGTAAATTTTCGATCGATTTTTGAAGAGTAAAATACCTCCTTGCGTTCCTCGACTCCTGATACAAATCCGGAAAATTTGTCGAAATTAATTTGGGGTAGACATTCTGAACCGTAAATTTTCGATCGATTTTTGAAGAGTAAAATACCTCTTTGCGTTCCTCGACTCCTGATACAAATCCGGAAAATTTGTCGAAATTAATTTGGTGTAGACATTCTGAACCGTAAATTTTCGATCGATTTTTGAAGAGTAAAATACCTCCTTGCGTTCCTCGACTCCTGATTCAAATCCGGAAAATTTGTCGAAATTAATTTGGTGTAGACATTCTGAACCGTAAATTTTCGATCGATTTTTGAAGAGTAAAATACCTCCTTGCGTTCCTCGACTCCTGATACAAATCCAGGAAATTTGTCGAAATTAAATTAGGGTAGACATTCTGAACCGTAAATTTTCGATCGATTTTTGAAGAGTAAAATACCTCCTTGCGTTCCTCGACTCCTGATACAAATCCAGGAAATTGTCGAAATTAAATTAGGGTAGACATTCTGAACCGTAAATTTTCGATCGATTTTTGAAGAGTAAAATACCTCCTTGCGTTCCTCGACTCCTGATACGAATCCAGGAAATTTGTCGAAATTAAATTAGGGTACACATTCTGAACTGTAAATTTTCGATCGATTTTTGAAGAGTAAAATACCTCCTTGCGTTCCTCGACTCCTGATACAAATCCAGGAAATTTGTCGAAATTAAATTAGGGTAGACATTCTGAACCGTAAATTTTCGATCGATTTTTGAAGAGTAAAATACCTCCTTGCGTTCCTCGACTCCTGATACGAATCCAGGAAATTTGTCGAAATTAAATTAGGGTACACATTCTGAACTGTAAATTTTCGATCGATTTTTGAAGAGTAAAATACCTCCTTGCGTTCCTCGACTCCTGATACAAATCCGGAAAATTTGTCGAAATTAATTTGGGGTAGACATTCTGAACCGTAAATTTTCGATCGATTTTTGAAGAGTAAAATACCTCTTTGCGTTCCTCGACTCCTGATACAAATCCAGAAAATTTGTCGAAATTAAATTAGGGTACACATTCTGAACCGTAAATTTTCGATCGATTTTTGAAGAGTAAAATACCTCCTTGCGTTCCTCGACTCCTGATACAAATCCAGGAAATTTGTCGAAATTAAATTAGGGTAGACATTCTGAACCGTAAATTTTCGATCGATTTTTGAAGAGTAAAATACCTCCTTGCGTTCCTCGACTCCTGATACGAATCCAGGAAATTTGTCGAAATTAAATTAGGGTACACATTCTGAACTGTAAATTTTCGATCGATTTTTGAAGAGTAAAATACCTCCTTGCGTTCCTCGACTCCTGATACAAATCCGGAAAATTTGTCGAAATTAATTTGGGGTAGACATTCTGAACCGTAAATTTTCGATCGATTTTTGAAGAGTAAAATACCTCTTTGCGTTCCTCGACTCCTGATACAAATCCAGAAAATTTGTCGAAATTAAATTAGGGTACACATTCTAAACCGTAAATTTTCGATCGATTTTTGAAGAGTAAAATACCTCCTTGCGTTCCTCGACTCCTGATACAAATCCAGGAAATTTGTCGAAATTAAATTAGGGTAGACATTCTGAACCGTAAATTTTCGATCGATTTTTGAAGAGTAAAATACCTCCTTGCGTTCCTCGACTCCTGATACGAATCCAGGAAATTTGTCGAAATTAAATTAGGGTACACATTCTGAACTGTAAATTTTCGATCGATTTTTGAAGAGTAAAATACCTCCTTGCGTTCCTCGACTCCTGATTCAAATCCGGAAAATTTGTCGAAATTAATTTGGTGTAGACATTCTGAACCGTAAATTTTCGATCGATTTTTGAAGAGTAAAATACCTCTTTGCGTTCCTCGACTCCTGATACAAATCCGGAAAATTTGTCGAAATTAATTTGGTGTAGACATTCTGAACCGTAAATTTTCGATCGATTTTTGAAGAGTAAAATACCTCCTTGCGTTCCTCGACTCCTGATTCAAATCCGGAAAATTTGTCGAAATTAATTTGGTGTAGACATTCTGAACCGTAAATTTTCGATCGATTTTTGAAGAGTAAAATACCTCCTTGCGTTCCTCGACTCCTGATTCAAATCCGGAAAATTTGTCGAAATTAATTTGGTGTAGACATTCTGAACCGTAAATTTTCGATCGATTTTTGAAGAGTAAAATACCTCCTTGCGTTCCTCGACTCCTGATTCAAATCCGGAAAATTTGTCGAAATTAATTTGGTGTAGACATTCTGAACCGTAAATTTTCGATCGATTTTTGAAGAGTAAAATACCTCCTTGCGTTCCTCGACTCCTGATACAAATCCAGAAAATTTGTCGAAATTAATTTTGGGTAGACATTCTGAACCGTAAATTTTCGATCGATTTTTCAAGAGTAAAATACCTCCTTGCGTTCCTCGACTCCTGATTCAAATCCGGAAAATTTGTCGAAATTAATTTGGTGTAGACATTCTGAACCGTAAATTTTCGATCGATTTTTGAAGAGTAAAATACCTCCTTGCGTTCCTCGACTCCTGATACAAATCCAGGAAATTTGTCGAAATTAATTTTGGGTAGACATTCTGAACCGTAAATTTTCGATCGATTTTTGAAGAGTAAAATACCTCTTTGCGTTCCTCGACTCCTGATACAAATCCGGAAAATTTGTCGAAATTAATTTGGGGTAGACATTCTGAACCGTAAATTTTCGATCGATTTTTGAAGAGTAAAATACCTCCTTGCGTTCCTCGACTCCTGATACGAATCCAGGAAATTTGTCGAAATTAAATTAGGGTAGACATTCTGAACCGTAAATTTTCGATCGATTTTTGAAGAGTAAAATACCTCCTTGCGTTCCTCGACTCCTGATACAAATCCGGAAAATTTGTCGAAATTAATTTGGGGTAGACATTCTGAACCGTAAATTTTCGATCGATTTTTGAAGAGTAAAATACCTCTTTGCGTTCCTCGACTCCTGATACAAATCCAGAAAATTTGTCGAAATTAATTTTGGGTAGACATTCTGAACCGTAAATTTTCGATCGATTTTTCAAGAGTAAAATACCTCCTTGCGTTCCTCGACTCCTGATACAAATCCAGAAAATTTGTCGAAATTAAATTAGGGTACACATTCTGAACCGTAAATTTTCGATCGATTTTTCAAGAGTAAAATACCTCCTTGCGTTCCTCGACTCCTGATACAAATCCAGAAAATTTGTCGAAATTAAATTAGGATACACATTCTGAACCGTAAATTTTCGATCGATTTTTCAAGAGTAAAATACCTCCTTGCGTTCCTCGACTCCTGATACAAATCCAGAAAATTTGTCGAAATTAAATTAGGATACACATTCTGAACCGTAAATTTTCGATCGATTTTTCAAGAGTAAAATACCTCCTTGCGTTCCTCGACTCCTGATACAAATCCAGAAAATTTGTCGAAATTAATTTTGGGTAGACATTCTGAACCGTAAATTTTCGATCGATTTTTCAAGAGTAAAATACCTCCTTGCGTTCCTCGACTCCTGATACAAATCCAGAAAATTTGTCGAAATTAATTTTGGGTAGACATTCTGAACCGTAAATTTTCGATCGATTTTTCAAGAGTAAAATACCTCCTTGCGTTCCTCGACTCCTGATACAAATCCAGAAAATTTGTCGAAATTAATTTTGGGTAGACATTCTGAACCGTAAATTTTCGATCGATTTTTCAAGAGTAAAATACCTCCTTGCGTTCCTCGACTCCTGATACAAATCCAGAAAATTTGTCGAAATTAAATTAGGGTACACATTCTGAACCGTAAATTTTCGATCGATTTTTCAAGAGTAAAATACCTCCTTGCGTTCCTCGACTCCTGATACAAATCCAGAAAATTTGTCGAAATTAAATTAGGATACACATTCTGAACCGTAAATTTTCGATCGATTTTTCAAGAGTAAAATACCTCCTTGCGTTCCTCGACTCCTGATACAAATCCAGAAAATTTGTCGAAATTAATTTTGGGTAGACATTCTGAACCGTAAATTTTCGATCGATTTTTGAAGAGTAAAATACCTCTTTGCGTTCCTCGACTCCTGATACAAATCCAGAAAATTTGTCGAAATTAATTTTGGGTAGACATTCTGAACCGTAAATTTTCGATCGATTTTTCAAGAGTAAAATACCTCCTTGCGTTCCTCGACTCCTGATACAAATCCAGAAAATTTGTCGAAATTAAATTAGGGTACACATTCTGAACCGTAAATTTTCGATCGATTTTTGAAGAGTAAAATACCTCCTTGCGTTCCTCGACTCCTGATACAAATCCAGAAAATTTGTCGAAATTAAATTAGGGTAGACATTCTGAACCGTAAATTTTCGATCGATTTTTGAAGAGTAAAATACCTCCTTGCGTTCCTCGACTCCTGATACAAATCCAGAAAATTTGTCGAAATTAAATTAGGGTACACATTCTGAACCGTAAATTTTCGATCGATTTTTGAAGAGTAAAATACCTCCTTGCGTTCCTCGACTCCTGATACAAATCCAGAAAATTTGTCGAAATTAATTTTGGGTAGACATTCTGAACCGTAAATTTTCGATCGATTTTTGAAGAGTAAAATACCTCTTTGCGTTCCTCGACTCCTGATACAAATCCAGAAAATTTGTCGAAATTAATTTTGGGTAGACATTCTGAACCGTAAATTTTCGATCGATTTTTGAAGAGTAAAATACCTCTTTGCGTTCCTCGACTCCTGATACAAATCCAGAAAATTTGTCGAAATTAATGGTGTTATTCTGAACAACTGTTATTAACAGCGATGTTATTAACATCGATGTTATTAACATTGCAATGTTATGTGAAATTGAACAGCGCTGTTAAAAACTGTATTCTGAACAGCCCGATGTACACAAATTGGCAACAGTGCAACGTCTACAGAGCGACCAACTTCATGTATATTATAATAGATGGTTAATAATACGTTTTGAGGATATTTTTAGAAAGAAAATGAGTGTTTCATAAAGCATGCACATAAATATTGGAATAAAAATCCAAATTTGAGTTTTTTGTTGACGAAAAACACAAACTACGAAATAACCTCAAAATATCTCGTAATGTCGACCGTTTTGACAAGTGTTGTTTAACATCGAAAATGTTAATTTACATCGATGTTAGTTGACAGACAGTGTACAGAATAGTAAATTCATAACATCTGTCGATGTTAGCAAATAACACCGCTGTTAACGCTAACATTTTTGTTCAGAATAACACCATAAATTAGGGTACACATTCTGAACCGTAAATTTTCGATCGATTTTTCAAGAGTAAAATACCTCCTTGCGTTCCTCGACTCCTGATACAAATCCAGAAAATTTGTCGAAATTAAATTAGGGTACACATTCTGAACCGTAAATTTTCGATCGATTTTTGAAGAGTAAAATACCTCCTTGCGTTCCTCGACTCCTGATACAAATCCAGAAAATTTGTCGAAATTAAATTAGGGTACACATTCTGAACCGTAAATTTTCGATCGATTTTTGAAGAGTAAAATACCTCCTTGCGTTCCTCGACTCCTGATACAAATCCAGAAAATTTGTCGAAATTAAATTAGGGTAGACATTCTGAACCGTAAATTTTCGATCGATTTTTGAAGAGTAAAATACCTCCTTGCGTTCCTCGACTCCTGATACAAATCCAGAAAATTTGTCGAAATTAAATTAGGGTACACATTCTGAACCGTAAATTTTCGATCGATTTTTGAAGAGTAAAATACCTCCTTGCGTTCCTCGACTCCTGATACAAATCCAGAAAATTTGTCGAAATTAAATTAGGGTAGACATTCTGAACCGTAAATTTTCGATCGATTTTTGAAGAGTAAAATACCTCCTTGCGTTCCTCGACTCCTGATACAAATCCAGAAAATTTGTCGAAATTAAATTAGGGTAGACATTCTGAACCGTAAATTCTCGATCGATTTTTGAAGAGTAAAATACCTCCTTGCGTTCCTCGACTCCTGATACAAATCCAGAAAATTTGTCGAAATTAATTTTGGGTAGACATTCTGAACCGTAAATTTTCGATCGATTTTTGAAGAGTAAAATACCTCTTTGCGTTCCTCGACTCCTGATACAAATCCAGAAAATTTGTCGAAATTAATTTTGGGTAGACATTCTGAACCGTAAATTTTCGATCGATTTTTGAAGAGTAAAATACCTCCTTGCGTTCCTCGACTCCTGATACAAATCCAGAAAATTTGTCGAAATTAAATTAGGGTAGACATTCTGAACCGTAAATTTTCGATCGATTTTTGAAGAGTAAAATACCTCCTTGCGTTCCTCGACTCCTGATACAAATCCAGAAAATTTGTCGAAATTAAATTAGGGTACACATTCTGAACCGTAAATTTTCGATCGATTTTTGAAGAGTAAAATACCTCCTTGCGTTCCTCGACTCCTGATACAAATCCAGAAAATTTGTCGAAATTAAATTAGGGTAGACATTCTGAACCGTAAATTTTCGATCGATTTTTGAAGAGTAAAATACCTCCTTGCGTTCCTCGACTCCTGATACAAATCCAGAAAATTTGTCGAAATTAATTTTGGGTAGACATTCTGAACCGTAAATTTTCGATCGATTTTTGAAGAGTAAAATACCTCCTTGCGTTCCTCGACTCCTGATACAAATCCAGAAAATTTGTCGAAATTAATTTTGGGTAGACATTCTGAACCGTAAATTTTCGATCGATTTTTGAAGAGTAAAATACCTCTTTGCGTTCCTCGACTCCTGATACAAATCGAGAAAATTTGTCGAAATTAATTTTGGGTAGACATTCTGAACCGTAAATTTTCGATCGATTTTTGAAGAGTAAAATACCTCCTTGCGTTCCTCGACTCCTGATACAAATCCAGAAAATTTGTCGAAATTAATTTTGGGTAGACATTCTGAACCGTAAATTTTCGATCGATTTTTGAAGAGTAAAATACCTCTTTGCGTTCCTCGACTCCTGATACAAATCCAGAAAATTTGTCGAAATTAATTTTGGGTAGACATTCTGAACCGTAAATTTTCGATCGATTTTTGAAGAGTAAAATACCTCTTTGCGTTCCTCGACTCCTGATACAAATCGAGAAAATTTGTCGAAATTAATTTTGGGTAGACATTCTGAACCGTAAATTTTCGATCGATTTTTGAAGAGTAAAATACCTCCTTGCGTTCCTCGACTCCTGATACAAATCCAGAAAATTTGTCGAAATTAATTTTGGGTAGACATTCTGAACCGTAAATTTTCGATCGATTTTTGAAGAGTAAAATACCTCTTTGCGTTCCTCGACTCCTGATACAAATCCAGAAAATTTGTCGAAATTAATTTTGGGTAGACATTCTGAACCGTAAATTTTCGATCGATTTTTGAAGAGTAAAATACCTCTTTGCGTTCCTCGACTCCTGATACAAATCCAGAAAATTTGTCGAAATTAAATTAGGGTACACATTCTGAACCGTAAATTTTCGATCGATTTTTGAAGAGTAAAATACCTCCTTGCGTTCCTCGACTCCTGATACAAATCCAGAAAATTTGTCGAAATTAAATTAGGGTAGACATTCTGAACCGTAAATTTTCGATCGATTTTTGAAGAGTAAAATACCTCCTTGCGTTCCTCGACTCCTGATACAAATCCAGAAAATTTGTCGAAATTAATTTTGGGTAGACATTCTGAACCGTAAATTTTCGATCGATTTTTGAAGAGTAAAATACCTCCTTGCGTTCCTCGACTCCTGATACAAATCCAGAAAATTTGTCGAAATTAAATTAGGGTAGACATTCTGAACCGTAAATTTTCGATCGATTTTTGAAGAGTAAAATACCTCCTTGCGTTCCTCGACTCCTGATACAAATCCAGAAAATTTGTCGAAATTAAATTAGGGTAGACATTCTGAACCGTAAATTTTCGATCGATTTTTGAAGAGTAAAATACCTCCTTGCGTTCCTCGACTCCTGATACAAATCCAGAAAATTTGTCGAAATTAAATTAGGGTAGACATTCTGAACCGTAAATTTTCGATCGATTTTTGAAGAGTAAAATACCTCCTTGCGTTCCTCGACTCCTGATACAAATCCAGAAAATTTGTCGAAATTAATTTTGGGTAGACATTCTGAACCGTAAATTTTCGATCGATTTTTGAAGAGTAAAATACCTCCTTGCGTTCCTCGACTCCTGATACAAATCCAGAAAATTTGTCGAAATTAAATTAGGGTAGACATTCTGAACCGTAAATTTTCGATCGATTTTTGAAGAGTAAAATACCTCCTTGCGTTCCTCGACTCCTGATACAAATCCAGAAAATTTGTCGAAATTAATTTTGGGTAGACATTCTGAACCGTAAATTTTCGATCGATTTTTGAAGAGTAAAATACCTCCTTGCGTTCCTCGACTCCTGATACAAATCCAGAAAATTTGTCGAAATTAAATTAGGGTAGACATTCTGAACCGTAAATTTTCGATCGATTTTTGAAGAGTAAAATACCTCCTTGCGTTCCTCGACTCCTGATACAAATCCAGAAAATTTGTCGAAATTAATTTTGGGTAGACATTCTGAACCGTAAATTTTCGATCGATTTTTGAAGAGTAAAATACCTCCTTGCGTTCCTCGACTCCTGATACAAATCCAGAAAATTTGTCGAAATTAAATTAGGGTAGACATTCTGAACCGTAAATTTTCGATCGATTTTTGAAGAGTAAAATACCTCCTTGCGTTCCTCGACTCCTGATACAAATCCAGAAAATTTGTCGAAATTAATTTTGGGTAGACATTCTGAACCGTAAATTTTCGATCGATTTTTGAAGAGTAAAATACCTCCTTGCGTTCCTCGACTCCTGATACAAATCCAGAAAATTTGTCGAAATTAAATTAGGGTAGACATTCTGAACCGTAAATTTTCGATCGATTTTTGAAGAGTAAAATACCTCTTTGCGTTCCTCGACTCCTGATACAAATCCAGAAAATTTGTCGAAATTAAATTAGGGTACACATTCTGAACCGTAAATTTTCGATCGATTTTTGAAGAGTAAAATACCTCTTTGCGTTCCTCGACTCCTGATACAAATCGAGAAAATTTGTCGAAATTAATTTTGGGTAGACATTCTGAACCGTAAATTTTCGATCGATTTTTGAAGAGTAAAATACCTCCTTGCGTTCCTCGACTCCTGATACAAATCCAGAAAATTTGTCGAAATTAATTTTGGGTAGACATTCTGAACCGTAAATTTTCGATCGATTTTTGAAGAGTAAAATACCTCCTTGCGTTCCTCGACTCCTGATACAAATCCAGAAAATTTGTCGAAATTAAATTAGGGTAGACATTCTGAACCGTAAATTTTCGATCGATTTTTGAAGAGTAAAATACCTCCTTGCGTTCCTCGACTCCTGATACAAATCCAGAAAATTTGTCGAAATTAATTTTGGGTAGACATTCTGAACCGTAAATTTTCGATCGATTTTTGAAGAGTAAAATACCTCCTTGCGTTCCTCGACTCCTGATACAAATCCAGAAAATTTGTCGAAATTAATTTTGGGTAGACATTCTGAACCGTAAATTTTCGATCGATTTTTGAAGAGTAAAATACCTCCTTGCGTTCCTCGACTCCTGATACAAATCCAGAAAATTTGTCGAAATTAATTTTGGGTAGACATTCTGAACCGTAAATTTTCGATCGATTTTTGAAGAGTAAAATACCTCTTTGCGTTCCTCGACTCCTGATACAAATCCAGAAAATTTGTCGAAATTAAATTAGGGTACACATTCTGAACCGTAAATTTTCGATCGATTTTTGAAGAGTAAAATACCTCTTTGCGTTCCTCGACTCCTGATACAAATCGAGAAAATTTGTCGAAATTAATTTTGGGTAGACATTCTGAACCGTAAATTTTCGATCGATTTTTGAAGAGTAAAATACCTCTTTGCGTTCCTCGACTCCTGATACAAATCCAGAAAATTTGTCGAAATTAATTTTGGGTAGACATTCTGAACCGTAAATTTTCGATCGATTTTTGAAGAGTAAAATACCTCCTTGCGTTCCTCGACTCCTGATACAAATCCAGAAAATTTGTCGAAATTAATTTTGGGTAGACATTCTGAACCGTAAATTTTCGATCGATTTTTGAAGAGTAAAATACCTCCTTGCGTTCCTCGACTCCTGATACAAATCCAGAAAATTTGTCGAAATTAATTTTGGGTAGACATTCTGAACCGTAAATTTTCGATCGATTTTTGAAGAGTAAAATACCTCTTTGCGTTCCTCGACTCCTGATACAAATCCAGAAAATTTGTCGAAATTAAATTAGGGTACACATTCTGAACCGTAAATTTTCGATCGATTTTTGAAGAGTAAAATACCTCCTTGCGTTCCTCGACTCCTGATACAAATCCAGAAAATTTGTCGAAATTAATTTTGGGTAGACATTCTGAACCGTAAATTTTCGATCGATTTTTGAAGAGTAAAATACCTCTTTGCGTTCCTCGACTCCTGATACAAATCCAGAAAATTTGTCGAAATTAAATTAGGGTACACATTCTGAACCGTAAATTTTCGATCGATTTTTCAAGAGTAAAATACCTCCTTGCGTTCCTCGACTCCTGATACAAATCCAGAAAATTTGTCGAAATTAATTTTGGGTAGACATTCTGAACCGTAAATTTTCGATCGATTTTTGAAGAGTAAAATACCTCCTTGCGTTCCTCGACTCCTGATACAAATCCAGAAAATTTGTCGAAATTAATTTTGGGTAGACATTCTGAACCGTAAATTTTCGATCGATTTTTCAAGAGTAAAATACCTCCTTGCGTTCCTCGACTCCTGATACAAATCCAGAAAATTTGTCGAAATTAATTTTGGGTAGACATTCTGAACCGTAAATTTTCGATCGATTTTTGAAGAGTAAAATACCTCCTTGCGTTCCTCGACTCCTGATACAAATCCAGAAAATTTGTCGAAATTAAATTAGGGTACACATTCTGAACCGTAAATTTTCGATCGATTTTTGAAGAGTAAAATACCTCCTTGCGTTCCTCGACTCCTGATACAAATCCAGAAAATTTGTCGAAATTAATTTTGGGTAGACATTCTGAACCGTAAATTTTCGATCGATTTTTGAAGAGTAAAATACCTCTTTGCGTTCCTCGACTCCTGATACAAATCCAGAAAATTTGTCGAAATTAATTTTGGGTAGACATTCTGAACCGTAAATTTTCGATCGATTTTTCAAGAGTAAAATACCTCCTTGCGTTCCTCGACTCCTGATACAAATCCAGAAAATTTGTCGAAATTAATTTTGGGTAGACATTCTGAACCGTAAATTTTCGATCGATTTTTGAAGAGTAAAATACCTCCTTGCGTTCCTCGACTCCTGATACAAATCCAGAAAATTTGTCGAAATTAATTTTGGGTAGACATTCTGAACCGTAAATTTTCGATCGATTTTTGAAGAGTAAAATACCTCCTTGCGTTCCTCGACTCCTGATACAAATCCAGAAAATTTGTCGAAATTAATTTTGGGTAGACATTCTGAACCGTAAATTTTCGATCGATTTTTGAAGAGTAAAATACCTCCTCGCGTTCCTCGACTCCTGATGCAAATCCAGAAAATTTGTCGAAATTAATTTTGGGTAGACATTCTGAACCGTAAATTTTCGATCGATTTTTGAAGAGTAAAATACCTCCTTGCGTTCCTCGACTCCTGATACAAATCCAGAAAATTTGTCGAAATTAAATTAGGGTACACATTCTGAACCGTAAATTTTCGATCGATTTTTGAAGAGTAAAATACCTCCTTGCGTTCCTCGACTCCTGATACAAATCCAGAAAATTTGTCGAAATTAATTTTGGGTAGACATTCTGAACCGTAAATTTTCGATCGATTTTTGAAGAGTAAAATACCTCTTTGCGTTCCTCGACTCCTGATACAAATCCAGAAAATTTGTCGAAATTAATTTTGGGTAGACATTCTGAACCGTAAATTTTCGATCGATTTTTCAAGAGTAAAATACCTCCTTGCGTTCCTCGACTCCTGATACAAATCCAGAAAATTTGTCGAAATTAATTTTGGGTAGACATTCTGAACCGTAAATTTTCGATCGATTTTTGAAGAGTAAAATACCTCCTTGCGTTCCTCGACTCCTGATACAAATCCAGAAAATTTGTCGAAATTAATTTTGGGTAGACATTCTGAACCGTAAATTTTCGATCGATTTTTGAAGAGTAAAATACCTCCTTGCGTTCCTCGACTCCTGATACAAATCCAGAAAATTTGTCGAAATTAATTTTGGGTAGACATTCTGAACCGTAAATTTTCGATCGATTTTTGAAGAGTAAAATACCTCCTTGCGTTCCTCGACTCCTGATACAAATCCAGAAAATTTGTCGAAATTAATTTTGGGTAGACATTCTGAACCGTAAATTTTCGATCGATTTTTCAAGAGTAAAATACCTCCTTGCGTTCCTCGACTCCTGATACAAATCCAGAAAATTTGTCGAAATTAATTTTGGGTAGACATTCTGAACCGTAAATTTTCGATCGATTTTTGAAGAGTAAAATACCTCCTTGCGTTCCTCGACTCCTGATACAAATCCAGAAAATTTGTCGAAATTAATTTTGGGTAGACATTCTGAACCGTAAATTTTCGATCGATTTTTGAAGAGTAAAATACCTCCTCGCGTTCCTCGACTCCTGATGCAAATCCAGAAAATTTGTCGAAATTAAATTAGGGTACACATTCTGAACCGTAACTTTTCGATCGATTTTTCAAGAGTAAAATACCTCCTTGCGTTCCTCGACTCCTGATACAAATCCAGAAAATTTGTCGAAATTAATTTTGGGTAGACATTCTGAACCGTAAATTTTCGATCGATTTTTGAAGAGTAAAATACCTCCTTGCGTTCCTCGACTCCTGATACAAATCCAGAAAATTTGTCGAAATTAATTTTGGGTAGACATTCTGAACCGTAAATTTTCGATCGATTTTTCAAGAGTAAAATACCTCCTTGCGTTCCTCGACTCCTGATACAAATCCAGAAAATTTGTCGAAATTAATTTTGGGTAGACATTCTGAACCGTAAATTTTCGATCGATTTTTGAAGAGTAAAATACCTCCTTGCGTTCCTCGACTCCTGATACAAATCCAGAAAATTTGTCGAAATTAATTTTGGGTAGACATTCTGAACCGTAAATTTTCGATCGATTTTTGAAGAGTAAAATACCTCCTCGCGTTCCTCGACTCCTGATGCAAATCCAGAAAATTTGTCGAAATTAAATTAGGGTACACATTCTGAACCGTAACTTTTCGATCGATTTTTCAAGAGTAAAATACCTCCTTGCGTTCCTCGACTCCTGATACAAATCCAGAAAATTTGTCGAAATTAATTTTGGGTAGACATTCTGAACCGTAAATTTTCGATCGATTTTTCAAGAGTAAAATACCTCCTTGCGTTCCTCGACTCCTGATACAAATCCAGAAAATTTGTCGAAATTAATTTTGGGTAGACATTCTGAACCGTAAATTTTCGATCGATTTTTCAAGAGTAAAATACCTCCTTGCGTTCCTCGACTCCTGATACAAATCCAGAAAATTTGTCGAAATTAATTTTGGGTAGACATTCTGAACCGTAAATTTTCGATCGATTTTTGAAGAGTAAAATACCTCCTTGCGTTCCTCGACTCCTGATACAAATCCAGAAAATTTGTCGAAATTAATTTTGGGTAGACATTCTGAACCGTAAATTTTCGATCGATTTTTCAAGAGTAAAATACCTCCTTGCGTTCCTCGACTCCTGATACAAATCCAGAAAATTTGTCGAAATTAATTTTGGGTAGACATTCTGAACTGTAAATTTTCGATCGATTTTTGAAGAGTAAAATACCTCCTTGCGTTCCTCGACTCCTGATACAAATCCAGAAAATTTGTCGAAATTAATTTTGGGTAGACATTCTGAACCGTAAATTTTCGATCGATTTTTGAAGAGTAAAATACCTCCTTGCGTTCCTCGACTCCTGATACAAATCCAGAAAATTTGTCGAAATTAATTTTGGGTAGACATTCTGAACCGTAAATTTTCGATCGATTTTTCAAGAGTAAAATACCTCCTTGCGTTCCTCGACTCCTGATACAAATCCAGAAAATTTGTCGAAATTAATTTGGTGTAGACATTCTGAACCGTAAATTTTCGATCGATTTTTGAAGAGTAAAATACCTCCTTGCGTTCCTCGACTCCTGATTCAAATCCGGAAAATTTGTCGAAATTAATTTGGTGTAGACATTCTGAACCGTAAATTTTCGATCGATTTTTGAAGAGTAAAATACCTCCTTGCGTTCCTCGACTCCTGATTCAAATCCGGAAAATTTGTCGAAATTAATTTGGTGTAGACATTCTGAACCGTAAATTTTCGATCGATTTTTGAAGAGTAAAATACCTCCTTGCGTTCCTCGACTCCTGATACGAATCCAGGAAATTTGTCGAAATTAAATTAGGGTAGACATTCTGAACCGTAAATTTTCGATCGATTTTTGAAGAGTAAAATACCTCTTTGCGTTCCTCGACTCCTGATACAAATCCGGAAAATTTGTCGAAATTAATTTGGTGTAGACATTCTGAACCGTAAATTTTCGATCGATTTTTGAAGAGTAAAATACCTCCTTGCGTTCCTCGACTCCTGATTCAAATCCGGAAAATTTGTCGAAATTAATTTGGTGTAGACATTCTGAACCGTAAATTTTCGATCGATTTTTGAAGAGTAAAATACCTCCTTGCGTTCCTCGACTCCTGATTCAAATCCGGAAAATTTGTCGAAATTAATTTGGTGTAGACATTCTGAACCGTAAATTTTCGATCGATTTTTGAAGAGTAAAATACCTCCTTGCGTTCCTCGACTCCTGATTCAAATCCGGAAAATTTGTCGAAATTAATTTGGTGTAGACATTCTGAACCGTAAATTTTCGATCGATTTTTGAAGAGTAAAATACCTCCTTGCGTTCCTCGACTCCTGATACAAATCCAGAAAATTTGTCGAAATTAATTTTGGGTAGACATTCTGAACCGTAAATTTTCGATCGATTTTTGAAGAGTAAAATACCTCCTTGCGTTCCTCGACTCCTGATACGAATCCAGGAAATTTGTCGAAATTAAATTAGGGTAGACATTCTGAACCGTAAATTTTCGATCGATTTTTGAAGAGTAAAATACCTCCTTGCGTTCCTCGACTCCTGATTCAAATCCGGAAAATTTGTCGAAATTAATTTGGTGTAGACATTCTGAACCGTAAATTTTCGATCGATTTTTGAAGAGTAAAATACCTCCTTGCGTTCCTCGACTCCTGATACAAATCCAGAAAATTTGTCGAAATTAAATTAGGGTAGACATTCTGAACCGTAAATTTTCGATCGATTTTTGAAGAGTAAAATACCTCCTTGCGTTCCTCGACTCCTGATACGAATCCAGGAAATTTGTCGAAATTAAATTAGGGTAGACATTCTGAACCGTAAATTTTCGATCGATTTTTGAAGAGTAAAATACCTCCTTGCGTTCCTCGACTCCTGATACAAATCCAGGAAATTTGTCGAAATTAAATTAGGGTAGACATTCTGAACCGTAAATTTTCGATCGATTTTTGAAGAGTAAAATACCTCCTTGCGTTCCTCGACTCCTGATACGAATCCAGGAAATTTGTCGAAATTAAATTAGGGTAGACATTCTGAACCGTAAATTTTCGATCGATTTTTGAAGAGTAAAATACCTCTTTGCGTTCCTCGACTCCTGATACAAATCCGGAAAATTTGTCGAAATTAATTTGGTGTAGACATTCTGAACCGTAAATTTTCGATCGATTTTTGAAGAGTAAAATACCTCCTTGCGTTCCTCGACTCCTGATTCAAATCCGGAAAATTTGTCGAAATTAATTTGGTGTAGACATTCTGAACCGTAAATTTTCGATCGATTTTTGAAGAGTAAAATACCTCCTTGCGTTCCTCGACTCCTGATTCAAATCCGGAAAATTTGTCGAAATTAATTTGGTGTAGACATTCTGAACCGTAAATTTTCGATCGATTTTTGAAGAGTAAAATACCTCCTTGCGTTCCTCGACTCCTGATTCAAATCCGGAAAATTTGTCGAAATTAATTTGGTGTAGACATTCTGAACCGTAAATTTTCGATCGATTTTTGAAGAGTAAAATACCTCCTTGCGTTCCTCGACTCCTGATACAAATCCAGAAAATTTGTCGAAATTAATTTTGGGTAGACATTCTGAACCGTAAATTTTCGATCGATTTTTCAAGAGTAAAATACCTCCTTGCGTTCCTCGACTCCTGATTCAAATCCGGAAAATTTGTCGAAATTAATTTGGTGTAGACATTCTGAACCGTAAATTTTCGATCGATTTTTGAAGAGTAAAATACCTCCTTGCGTTCCTCGACTCCTGATACAAATCCAGGAAATTTGTCGAAATTAATTTTGGGTAGACATTCTGAACCGTAAATTTTCGATCGATTTTTGAAGAGTAAAATACCTCTTTGCGTTCCTCGACTCCTGATACAAATCCGGAAAATTTGTCGAAATTAATTTGGGGTAGACATTCTGAACCGTAAATTTTCGATCGATTTTTGAAGAGTAAAATACCTCCTTGCGTTCCTCGACTCCTGATACGAATCCAGGAAATTTGTCGAAATTAAATTAGGGTAGACATTCTGAACCGTAAATTTTCGATCGATTTTTGAAGAGTAAAATACCTCCTTGCGTTCCTCGACTCCTGATACAAATCCGGAAAATTTGTCGAAATTAATTTGGGGTAGACATTCTGAACCGTAAATTTTCGATCGATTTTTGAAGAGTAAAATACCTCTTTGCGTTCCTCGACTCCTGATACAAATCCAGAAAATTTGTCGAAATTAATTTTGGGTAGACATTCTGAACCGTAAATTTTCGATCGATTTTTCAAGAGTAAAATACCTCCTTGCGTTCCTCGACTCCTGATACAAATCCAGAAAATTTGTCGAAATTAAATTAGGGTACACATTCTGAACCGTAAATTTTCGATCGATTTTTCAAGAGTAAAATACCTCCTTGCGTTCCTCGACTCCTGATACAAATCCAGAAAATTTGTCGAAATTAAATTAGGATACACATTCTGAACCGTAAATTTTCGATCGATTTTTCAAGAGTAAAATACCTCCTTGCGTTCCTCGACTCCTGATACAAATCCAGAAAATTTGTCGAAATTAAATTAGGATACACATTCTGAACCGTAAATTTTCGATCGATTTTTCAAGAGTAAAATACCTCCTTGCGTTCCTCGACTCCTGATACAAATCCAGAAAATTTGTCGAAATTAATTTTGGGTAGACATTCTGAACCGTAAATTTTCGATCGATTTTTCAAGAGTAAAATACCTCCTTGCGTTCCTCGACTCCTGATACAAATCCAGAAAATTTGTCGAAATTAATTTTGGGTAGACATTCTGAACCGTAAATTTTCGATCGATTTTTCAAGAGTAAAATACCTCCTTGCGTTCCTCGACTCCTGATACAAATCCAGAAAATTTGTCGAAATTAATTTTGGGTAGACATTCTGAACCGTAAATTTTCGATCGATTTTTCAAGAGTAAAATACCTCCTTGCGTTCCTCGACTCCTGATACAAATCCAGAAAATTTGTCGAAATTAAATTAGGGTACACATTCTGAACCGTAAATTTTCGATCGATTTTTCAAGAGTAAAATACCTCCTTGCGTTCCTCGACTCCTGATACAAATCCAGAAAATTTGTCGAAATTAAATTAGGATACACATTCTGAACCGTAAATTTTCGATCGATTTTTCAAGAGTAAAATACCTCCTTGCGTTCCTCGACTCCTGATACAAATCCAGAAAATTTGTCGAAATTAATTTTGGGTAGACATTCTGAACCGTAAATTTTCGATCGATTTTTGAAGAGTAAAATACCTCTTTGCGTTCCTCGACTCCTGATACAAATCCAGAAAATTTGTCGAAATTAATTTTGGGTAGACATTCTGAACCGTAAATTTTCGATCGATTTTTCAAGAGTAAAATACCTCCTTGCGTTCCTCGACTCCTGATACAAATCCAGAAAATTTGTCGAAATTAAATTAGGGTACACATTCTGAACCGTAAATTTTCGATCGATTTTTGAAGAGTAAAATACCTCCTTGCGTTCCTCGACTCCTGATACAAATCCAGAAAATTTGTCGAAATTAAATTAGGGTAGACATTCTGAACCGTAAATTTTCGATCGATTTTTGAAGAGTAAAATACCTCCTTGCGTTCCTCGACTCCTGATACAAATCCAGAAAATTTGTCGAAATTAAATTAGGGTACACATTCTGAACCGTAAATTTTCGATCGATTTTTGAAGAGTAAAATACCTCCTTGCGTTCCTCGACTCCTGATACAAATCCAGAAAATTTGTCGAAATTAATTTTGGGTAGACATTCTGAACCGTAAATTTTCGATCGATTTTTGAAGAGTAAAATACCTCTTTGCGTTCCTCGACTCCTGATACAAATCCAGAAAATTTGTCGAAATTAATTTTGGGTAGACATTCTGAACCGTAAATTTTCGATCGATTTTTGAAGAGTAAAATACCTCTTTGCGTTCCTCGACTCCTGATACAAATCCAGAAAATTTGTCGAAATTAATGGTGTTATTCTGAACAACTGTTATTAACAGCGATGTTATTAACATCGATGTTATTAACATTGCAATGTTATGTGAAATTGAACAGCGCTGTTAAAAACTGTATTCTGAACAGCCCGATGTACACAAATTGGCAACAGTGCAACGTCTACAGAGCGACCAACTTCATGTATATTATAATAGATGGTTAATAATACGTTTTGAGGATATTTTTAGAAAGAAAATGAGTGTTTCATAAAGCATGCACATAAATATTGGAATAAAAATCCAAATTTGAGTTTTTTGTTGACGAAAAACACAAACTACGAAATAACCTCAAAATATCTCGTAATGTCGACCGTTTTGACAAGTGTTGTTTAACATCGAAAATGTTAATTTACATCGATGTTAGTTGACAGACAGTGTACAGAATAGTAAATTCATAACATCTGTCGATGTTAGCAAATAACACCGCTGTTAACGCTAACATTTTTGTTCAGAATAACACCATAAATTAGGGTACACATTCTGAACCGTAAATTTTCGATCGATTTTTCAAGAGTAAAATACCTCCTTGCGTTCCTCGACTCCTGATACAAATCCAGAAAATTTGTCGAAATTAAATTAGGGTACACATTCTGAACCGTAAATTTTCGATCGATTTTTGAAGAGTAAAATACCTCCTTGCGTTCCTCGACTCCTGATACAAATCCAGAAAATTTGTCGAAATTAAATTAGGGTACACATTCTGAACCGTAAATTTTCGATCGATTTTTGAAGAGTAAAATACCTCCTTGCGTTCCTCGACTCCTGATACAAATCCAGAAAATTTGTCGAAATTAAATTAGGGTAGACATTCTGAACCGTAAATTTTCGATCGATTTTTGAAGAGTAAAATACCTCCTTGCGTTCCTCGACTCCTGATACAAATCCAGAAAATTTGTCGAAATTAAATTAGGGTACACATTCTGAACCGTAAATTTTCGATCGATTTTTGAAGAGTAAAATACCTCCTTGCGTTCCTCGACTCCTGATACAAATCCAGAAAATTTGTCGAAATTAAATTAGGGTAGACATTCTGAACCGTAAATTTTCGATCGATTTTTGAAGAGTAAAATACCTCCTTGCGTTCCTCGACTCCTGATACAAATCCAGAAAATTTGTCGAAATTAAATTAGGGTAGACATTCTGAACCGTAAATTCTCGATCGATTTTTGAAGAGTAAAATACCTCCTTGCGTTCCTCGACTCCTGATACAAATCCAGAAAATTTGTCGAAATTAATTTTGGGTAGACATTCTGAACCGTAAATTTTCGATCGATTTTTGAAGAGTAAAATACCTCTTTGCGTTCCTCGACTCCTGATACAAATCCAGAAAATTTGTCGAAATTAATTTTGGGTAGACATTCTGAACCGTAAATTTTCGATCGATTTTTGAAGAGTAAAATACCTCCTTGCGTTCCTCGACTCCTGATACAAATCCAGAAAATTTGTCGAAATTAAATTAGGGTAGACATTCTGAACCGTAAATTTTCGATCGATTTTTGAAGAGTAAAATACCTCCTTGCGTTCCTCGACTCCTGATACAAATCCAGAAAATTTGTCGAAATTAAATTAGGGTACACATTCTGAACCGTAAATTTTCGATCGATTTTTGAAGAGTAAAATACCTCCTTGCGTTCCTCGACTCCTGATACAAATCCAGAAAATTTGTCGAAATTAAATTAGGGTAGACATTCTGAACCGTAAATTTTCGATCGATTTTTGAAGAGTAAAATACCTCCTTGCGTTCCTCGACTCCTGATACAAATCCAGAAAATTTGTCGAAATTAATTTTGGGTAGACATTCTGAACCGTAAATTTTCGATCGATTTTTGAAGAGTAAAATACCTCCTTGCGTTCCTCGACTCCTGATACAAATCCAGAAAATTTGTCGAAATTAATTTTGGGTAGACATTCTGAACCGTAAATTTTCGATCGATTTTTGAAGAGTAAAATACCTCTTTGCGTTCCTCGACTCCTGATACAAATCGAGAAAATTTGTCGAAATTAATTTTGGGTAGACATTCTGAACCGTAAATTTTCGATCGATTTTTGAAGAGTAAAATACCTCTTTGCGTTCCTCGACTCCTGATACAAATCCAGAAAATTTGTCGAAATTAAATTAGGGTACACATTCTGAACCGTAAATTTTCGATCGATTTTTGAAGAGTAAAATACCTCCTTGCGTTCCTCGACTCCTGATACAAATCCAGAAAATTTGTCGAAATTAATTTTGGGTAGACATTCTGAACCGTAAATTTTCGATCGATTTTTGAAGAGTAAAATACCTCTTTGCGTTCCTCGACTCCTGATACAAATCCAGAAAATTTGTCGAAATTAATTTTGGGTAGACATTCTGAACCGTAAATTTTCGATCGATTTTTGAAGAGTAAAATACCTCTTTGCGTTCCTCGACTCCTGATACAAATCCAGAAAATTTGTCGAAATTAAATTAGGGTACACATTCTGAACCGTAAATTTTCGATCGATTTTTGAAGAGTAAAATACCTCCTTGCGTTCCTCGACTCCTGATACAAATCCAGAAAATTTGTCGAAATTAAATTAGGGTAGACATTCTGAACCGTAAATTTTCGATCGATTTTTGAAGAGTAAAATACCTCCTTGCGTTCCTCGACTCCTGATACAAATCCAGAAAATTTGTCGAAATTAATTTTGGGTAGACATTCTGAACCGTAAATTTTCGATCGATTTTTGAAGAGTAAAATACCTCCTTGCGTTCCTCGACTCCTGATACAAATCCAGAAAATTTGTCGAAATTAAATTAGGGTAGACATTCTGAACCGTAAATTTTCGATCGATTTTTGAAGAGTAAAATACCTCCTTGCGTTCCTCGACTCCTGATACAAATCCAGAAAATTTGTCGAAATTAAATTAGGGTAGACATTCTGAACCGTAAATTTTCGATCGATTTTTGAAGAGTAAAATACCTCCTTGCGTTCCTCGACTCCTGATACAAATCCAGAAAATTTGTCGAAATTAAATTAGGGTAGACATTCTGAACCGTAAATTTTCGATCGATTTTTGAAGAGTAAAATACCTCCTTGCGTTCCTCGACTCCTGATACAAATCCAGAAAATTTGTCGAAATTAATTTTGGGTAGACATTCTGAACCGTAAATTTTCGATCGATTTTTGAAGAGTAAAATACCTCCTTGCGTTCCTCGACTCCTGATACAAATCCAGAAAATTTGTCGAAATTAAATTAGGGTAGACATTCTGAACCGTAAATTTTCGATCGATTTTTGAAGAGTAAAATACCTCCTTGCGTTCCTCGACTCCTGATACAAATCCAGAAAATTTGTCGAAATTAATTTTGGGTAGACATTCTGAACCGTAAATTTTCGATCGATTTTTGAAGAGTAAAATACCTCCTTGCGTTCCTCGACTCCTGATACAAATCCAGAAAATTTGTCGAAATTAAATTAGGGTAGACATTCTGAACCGTAAATTTTCGATCGATTTTTGAAGAGTAAAATACCTCCTTGCGTTCCTCGACTCCTGATACAAATCCAGAAAATTTGTCGAAATTAATTTTGGGTAGACATTCTGAACCGTAAATTTTCGATCGATTTTTGAAGAGTAAAATACCTCCTTGCGTTCCTCGACTCCTGATACAAATCCAGAAAATTTGTCGAAATTAAATTAGGGTAGACATTCTGAACCGTAAATTTTCGATCGATTTTTGAAGAGTAAAATACCTCCTTGCGTTCCTCGACTCCTGATACAAATCCAGAAAATTTGTCGAAATTAATTTTGGGTAGACATTCTGAACCGTAAATTTTCGATCGATTTTTGAAGAGTAAAATACCTCCTTGCGTTCCTCGACTCCTGATACAAATCCAGAAAATTTGTCGAAATTAAATTAGGGTAGACATTCTGAACCGTAAATTTTCGATCGATTTTTGAAGAGTAAAATACCTCTTTGCGTTCCTCGACTCCTGATACAAATCCAGAAAATTTGTCGAAATTAAATTAGGGTACACATTCTGAACCGTAAATTTTCGATCGATTTTTGAAGAGTAAAATACCTCTTTGCGTTCCTCGACTCCTGATACAAATCGAGAAAATTTGTCGAAATTAATTTTGGGTAGACATTCTGAACCGTAAATTTTCGATCGATTTTTGAAGAGTAAAATACCTCCTTGCGTTCCTCGACTCCTGATACAAATCCAGAAAATTTGTCGAAATTAATTTTGGGTAGACATTCTGAACCGTAAATTTTCGATCGATTTTTGAAGAGTAAAATACCTCCTTGCGTTCCTCGACTCCTGATACAAATCCAGAAAATTTGTCGAAATTAAATTAGGGTAGACATTCTGAACCGTAAATTTTCGATCGATTTTTGAAGAGTAAAATACCTCCTTGCGTTCCTCGACTCCTGATACAAATCCAGAAAATTTGTCGAAATTAATTTTGGGTAGACATTCTGAACCGTAAATTTTCGATCGATTTTTGAAGAGTAAAATACCTCCTTGCGTTCCTCGACTCCTGATACAAATCCAGAAAATTTGTCGAAATTAATTTTGGGTAGACATTCTGAACCGTAAATTTTCGATCGATTTTTGAAGAGTAAAATACCTCCTTGCGTTCCTCGACTCCTGATACAAATCCAGAAAATTTGTCGAAATTAATTTTGGGTAGACATTCTGAACCGTAAATTTTCGATCGATTTTTGAAGAGTAAAATACCTCTTTGCGTTCCTCGACTCCTGATACAAATCCAGAAAATTTGTCGAAATTAAATTAGGGTACACATTCTGAACCGTAAATTTTCGATCGATTTTTGAAGAGTAAAATACCTCTTTGCGTTCCTCGACTCCTGATACAAATCGAGAAAATTTGTCGAAATTAATTTTGGGTAGACATTCTGAACCGTAAATTTTCGATCGATTTTTGAAGAGTAAAATACCTCTTTGCGTTCCTCGACTCCTGATACAAATCCAGAAAATTTGTCGAAATTAATTTTGGGTAGACATTCTGAACCGTAAATTTTCGATCGATTTTTGAAGAGTAAAATACCTCCTTGCGTTCCTCGACTCCTGATACAAATCCAGAAAATTTGTCGAAATTAATTTTGGGTAGACATTCTGAACCGTAAATTTTCGATCGATTTTTGAAGAGTAAAATACCTCCTTGCGTTCCTCGACTCCTGATACAAATCGAGAAAATTTGTCGAAATTAATTTTGGGTAGACATTCTGAACCGTAAATTTTCGATCGATTTTTGAAGAGTAAAATACCTCTTTGCGTTCCTCGACTCCTGATACAAATCCAGAAAATTTGTCGAAATTAAATTAGGGTACACATTCTGAACCGTAAATTTTCGATCGATTTTTGAAGAGTAAAATACCTCCTTGCGTTCCTCGACTCCTGATACAAATCCAGAAAATTTGTCGAAATTAATTTTGGGTAGACATTCTGAACCGTAAATTTTCGATCGATTTTTGAAGAGTAAAATACCTCTTTGCGTTCCTCGACTCCTGATACAAATCCAGAAAATTTGTCGAAATTAAATTAGGGTACACATTCTGAACCGTAAATTTTCGATCGATTTTTCAAGAGTAAAATACCTCCTTGCGTTCCTCGACTCCTGATACAAATCCAGAAAATTTGTCGAAATTAATTTTGGGTAGACATTCTGAACCGTAAATTTTCGATCGATTTTTGAAGAGTAAAATACCTCCTTGCGTTCCTCGACTCCTGATACAAATCCAGAAAATTTGTCGAAATTAATTTTGGGTAGACATTCTGAACCGTAAATTTTCGATCGATTTTTCAAGAGTAAAATACCTCCTTGCGTTCCTCGACTCCTGATACAAATCCAGAAAATTTGTCGAAATTAATTTTGGGTAGACATTCTGAACCGTAAATTTTCGATCGATTTTTGAAGAGTAAAATACCTCCTTGCGTTCCTCGACTCCTGATACAAATCCAGAAAATTTGTCGAAATTAAATTAGGGTACACATTCTGAACCGTAAATTTTCGATCGATTTTTGAAGAGTAAAATACCTCCTTGCGTTCCTCGACTCCTGATACAAATCCAGAAAATTTGTCGAAATTAATTTTGGGTAGACATTCTGAACCGTAAATTTTCGATCGATTTTTGAAGAGTAAAATACCTCTTTGCGTTCCTCGACTCCTGATACAAATCCAGAAAATTTGTCGAAATTAATTTTGGGTAGACATTCTGAACCGTAAATTTTCGATCGATTTTTCAAGAGTAAAATACCTCCTTGCGTTCCTCGACTCCTGATACAAATCCAGAAAATTTGTCGAAATTAATTTTGGGTAGACATTCTGAACCGTAAATTTTCGATCGATTTTTGAAGAGTAAAATACCTCCTTGCGTTCCTCGACTCCTGATACAAATCCAGAAAATTTGTCGAAATTAATTTTGGGTAGACATTCTGAACCGTAAATTTTCGATCGATTTTTGAAGAGTAAAATACCTCCTTGCGTTCCTCGACTCCTGATACAAATCCAGAAAATTTGTCGAAATTAATTTTGGGTAGACATTCTGAACCGTAAATTTTCGATCGATTTTTGAAGAGTAAAATACCTCCTCGCGTTCCTCGACTCCTGATGCAAATCCAGAAAATTTGTCGAAATTAATTTTGGGTAGACATTCTGAACCGTAAATTTTCGATCGATTTTTGAAGAGTAAAATACCTCCTTGCGTTCCTCGACTCCTGATACAAATCCAGAAAATTTGTCGAAATTAAATTAGGGTACACATTCTGAACCGTAAATTTTCGATCGATTTTTGAAGAGTAAAATACCTCCTTGCGTTCCTCGACTCCTGATACAAATCCAGAAAATTTGTCGAAATTAATTTTGGGTAGACATTCTGAACCGTAAATTTTCGATCGATTTTTGAAGAGTAAAATACCTCTTTGCGTTCCTCGACTCCTGATACAAATCCAGAAAATTTGTCGAAATTAATTTTGGGTAGACATTCTGAACCGTAAATTTTCGATCGATTTTTCAAGAGTAAAATACCTCCTTGCGTTCCTCGACTCCTGATACAAATCCAGAAAATTTGTCGAAATTAATTTTGGGTAGACATTCTGAACCGTAAATTTTCGATCGATTTTTGAAGAGTAAAATACCTCCTTGCGTTCCTCGACTCCTGATACAAATCCAGAAAATTTGTCGAAATTAATTTTGGGTAGACATTCTGAACCGTAAATTTTCGATCGATTTTTGAAGAGTAAAATACCTCCTTGCGTTCCTCGACTCCTGATACAAATCCAGAAAATTTGTCGAAATTAATTTTGGGTAGACATTCTGAACCGTAAATTTTCGATCGATTTTTGAAGAGTAAAATACCTCCTTGCGTTCCTCGACTCCTGATACAAATCCAGAAAATTTGTCGAAATTAATTTTGGGTAGACATTCTGAACCGTAAATTTTCGATCGATTTTTCAAGAGTAAAATACCTCCTTGCGTTCCTCGACTCCTGATACAAATCCAGAAAATTTGTCGAAATTAATTTTGGGTAGACATTCTGAACCGTAAATTTTCGATCGATTTTTGAAGAGTAAAATACCTCCTTGCGTTCCTCGACTCCTGATACAAATCCAGAAAATTTGTCGAAATTAATTTTGGGTAGACATTCTGAACCGTAAATTTTCGATCGATTTTTGAAGAGTAAAATACCTCCTCGCGTTCCTCGACTCCTGATGCAAATCCAGAAAATTTGTCGAAATTAAATTAGGGTACACATTCTGAACCGTAACTTTTCGATCGATTTTTCAAGAGTAAAATACCTCCTTGCGTTCCTCGACTCCTGATACAAATCCAGAAAATTTGTCGAAATTAATTTTGGGTAGACATTCTGAACCGTAAATTTTCGATCGATTTTTGAAGAGTAAAATACCTCCTTGCGTTCCTCGACTCCTGATACAAATCCAGAAAATTTGTCGAAATTAATTTTGGGTAGACATTCTGAACCGTAAATTTTCGATCGATTTTTCAAGAGTAAAATACCTCCTTGCGTTCCTCGACTCCTGATACAAATCCAGAAAATTTGTCGAAATTAATTTTGGGTAGACATTCTGAACCGTAAATTTTCGATCGATTTTTGAAGAGTAAAATACCTCCTTGCGTTCCTCGACTCCTGATACAAATCCAGAAAATTTGTCGAAATTAATTTTGGGTAGACATTCTGAACCGTAAATTTTCGATCGATTTTTGAAGAGTAAAATACCTCCTCGCGTTCCTCGACTCCTGATGCAAATCCAGAAAATTTGTCGAAATTAAATTAGGGTACACATTCTGAACCGTAACTTTTCGATCGATTTTTCAAGAGTAAAATACCTCCTTGCGTTCCTCGACTCCTGATACAAATCCAGAAAATTTGTCGAAATTAATTTTGGGTAGACATTCTGAACCGTAAATTTTCGATCGATTTTTCAAGAGTAAAATACCTCCTTGCGTTCCTCGACTCCTGATACAAATCCAGAAAATTTGTCGAAATTAATTTTGGGTAGACATTCTGAACCGTAAATTTTCGATCGATTTTTCAAGAGTAAAATACCTCCTTGCGTTCCTCGACTCCTGATACAAATCCAGAAAATTTGTCGAAATTAATTTTGGGTAGACATTCTGAACCGTAAATTTTCGATCGATTTTTGAAGAGTAAAATACCTCCTTGCGTTCCTCGACTCCTGATACAAATCCAGAAAATTTGTCGAAATTAATTTTGGGTAGACATTCTGAACCGTAAATTTTCGATCGATTTTTCAAGAGTAAAATACCTCCTTGCGTTCCTCGACTCCTGATACAAATCCAGAAAATTTGTCGAAATTAATTTTGGGTAGACATTCTGAACTGTAAATTTTCGATCGATTTTTGAAGAGTAAAATACCTCCTTGCGTTCCTCGACTCCTGATACAAATCCAGAAAATTTGTCGAAATTAATTTTGGGTAGACATTCTGAACCGTAAATTTTCGATCGATTTTTGAAGAGTAAAATACCTCCTTGCGTTCCTCGACTCCTGATACAAATCCAGAAAATTTGTCGAAATTAATTTTGGGTAGACATTCTGAACCGTAAATTTTCGATCGATTTTTCAAGAGTAAAATACCTCCTTGCGTTCCTCGACTCCTGATACAAATCCAGAAAATTTGTCGAAATTAATTTTGGGTAGACATTCTGAACCGTAAATTTTCGATCGATTTTTCAAGAGTAAAATACCTCCTTGCGTTCCTCGACTCCTGATACAAATCCAGAAAATTTGTCGAAATTAATTTTGGGTAGACATTCTGAACCGTAAATTTTCGATCGATTTTTGAAGAGTAAAATACCTCCTTGCGTTCCTCGACTCCTGATACAAATCCAGAAAATTTGTCGAAATTAATTTTGGGTAGACATTCTGAACCGTAAATTTTCGATCGATTTTTGAAGAGTAAAATACCTCCTTGCGTTCCTCGACTCCTGATACAAATCCAGAAAATTTGTCGAAATTAATTTTGGGTAGACATTCTGAACCGTAAATTTTCGATCGATTTTTCAAGAGTAAAATACCTCCTTGCGTTCCTCGACTCCTGATACAAATCCAGAAAATTTGTCGAAATTAATTTTGGGTAGACATTCTGAACCGTAAATTTTCGATCGATTTTTCAAGAGTAAAATACCTCCTTGCGTTCCTCGACTCCTGATACAAATCCAGAAAATTTGTCGAAATTAATTTTGGGTAGACATTCTGAACCGTAAATTTTCGATCGATTTTTGAAGAGTAAAATACCTCCTTGCGTTCCTCGACTCCTGATACAAATCCAGAAAATTTGTCGAAATTAATTTTGGGTAGACATTCTGAACCGTAAATTTTCGATCGATTTTTCAAGAGTAAAATACCTCCTTGCGTTCCTCGATTCCTGATACAAATCCAGAAAATTTGTCGAAATTAATTTTGGGTAGACATTCTGAACCGTAAATTTTCGATCGATTTTTGAAGAGTAAAATACCTCCTCGCGTTCCTCGACTCCTGATACAAATCCAGAAAATTTGTCGAAATTAATTTTGGGTAGACATTCTGAACCGTAAATTTTCGATCGATTTTTGAAGAGTAAAATACCTCCTTGCGTTCCTCGACTCCTGATACAAATCCAGAAAATTTGTCGAAATTAATTTTGGGTAGACATTCTGAACCGTAAATTTTCGATCGATTTTTCAAGAGTAAAATACCTCCTTGCGTTCCTCGATTCCTGATACAAATCCAGAAAATTTGTCGAAATTAATTTTGGGTAGACATTCTGAACCGTAAATTTTCGATCGATTTTTGAAGAGTAAAATACCTCCTTGCGTTCCTCGACTCCTGATACAAATCCAGAAAATTTGTCGAAATTAATTTTGGGTAGACATTCTGAACCGTAAATTTTCGATCGATTTTTGAAGAGTAAAATACCTCCTTGCGTTCCTCGACTCCTGATACAAATCCAGAAAATTTGTCGAAATTAATTTTGGGTAGACATTCTGAACCGTAAATTTTCGATCGATTTTTCAAGAGTAAAATACCTCCTTGCGTTCCTCGACTCCTGATACAAATCCAGAAAATTTGTCGAAATTAAATTAGGGTACACATTCTGAACCGTAACTTTTCGATCGATTTTTCAAGAGTAAAATACCTCCTTGCGTTCCTCGACTCCTGATACAAATCCAGAAAAATTGTCGAAATTAAATTAGGGTATAGATTCTGAACCGTAAATTTTCGATCGATTTTTGAAGAGTAAAATTTGGTGCTATTTTATTTCTATTCTAAAAATTCGAAATTCTAACGCCACATGCATTCATTCATTCATTCATTCATTCATACAACATTGACAATGAATAATTAATAGAATTAATTAGTTTTTGTGGCCCTTAAAAGGGCCGTTTTTTTTTTTGGAGCAGGGTTGCCGATGATTAACCGTCGTCATATTTTCAGAAGATGATGGTGTGGTCGACTACCTTTTCTTGGGAGGCGGCTTCTCGCGACGGCCACAAATACCTCTTGTTTCTTCTTGTCCTGTTACACATTGTACAATTTTTGGATGGGTTTATAATTACTTTATTGGGTTACAAATAACACGATGCGTTTTATATTATTTTTTCTACGACCGATACAATAGGCAGGCGTTTGCGCTTGCGTTTGTCAACGCAAAGTAGACGTTTCCAGAGGAGCGAGCGACAAAGTACTTTCTGATCTGAAAAAAAGGTACACTTTTATTATTAAAAAAGTGAAGTTTTTTCATTTTCGAGTTTCCTTTACGTACGCGCCACTGACTTCTAGTGACGGTTCGCAGGTTTTTTTCTGGTACGGCCGAGGAACAAGAGGTAGTAATACAGATAGGTAGGGTCAGTTGCAGAGACGGCTGGCTGCGTGACCGCACCTATCTGTATTGCCACCTCTTGTTCCTCGGCCGTACCAGAAAAAAAACCCGCGAACCGTCATTGCTGACTTCCAATTGACATTTGTTCTTGTTCAAGTAGCGATGGGTCTTAATGAGATCTATACGGTAACGTGTAGAAACTTCGAATCCAACCAGTGTTTTTTTTTTCATATACCAGACACAAAAATTCCTTTTATACCGTAAAATCGGGGAAAGTTACACGATGGCCATGTTAACGTTTCCTTACCTACACAAATCAACACAGAAACATTCCCCACGATGAGTATTCGGCAATGGTGTCATTAACGGTGCTCATCTCAATTCTTAATCTTGAAGAAACTATACGTTCTTACATTTAGATTAGTAAGGAATTCAACAGATATTTCCCGGCCCTCAAATGTTAGCAATCTAGAGGTAAAGAGGCAGTGGTTGATTGTGAGCAAAGCAAGTTCCTCAAGTTCAAAACAAGGATGTCCGTCCTAAGTCCTATGGGTTAATCGATTTTGCTGTAGACATTGCAAGATTGTAATTTACGAGTATACATACGTATTTACTTCGCCAATAATCACGCCTTTGCTCGATCAGGTGATCGCCACTCTTTAAGACCTGCGTGCCAATGACCCAGAACGTCGAAATCGAAAATGTGTTAAACACGTAATCGATTCTTATACACAACGACCCAACGAAGATTCGGGAATTTATGAAATAACCAAAGCATCCGAAAAATACCTGCAGAACGAAGAATTCAACCTCCACCATCAGATAGCGCACTTGACCAGGCCCGGCACAGTTATGCACTTCTTTCTCTCTTTTTTTCGAACCCTCGACTTTCATCTTTTTTCCTGCCTCCACCGACGCCCACTGCAGGTGGGACAATGGTTCGTTCGGAGCGGATAAGACACGCCGAAAGACAAGACGTGTATGCACGGCATAATAACCGGCGGGATTTTCACCGCTAGACACAACGACCTTAATTTTTTTTTTACCCGCTAGCGAGAGCGCACAAAGTATGCACGGCAACCGGTTGTTTGGCTAAAATTTTGCAAACGCCCGAATTTTTCCTTCGCACACCATTGGCAGGCCGTCCGAAATTTTATAAATACGCGTTTTTGTAATCCGCCTAATCCCGAAAGGCCAGCCGGTTCAATGGCGACACGGATTTTACGACCGATGGGCCAACATCATCGTGCATTCACAAACAAATACACACCATAATCCGTTGATGCTTTATTTGTATTTATGTCATTCCTCGAAACCATCTGTCGTCGACCTTGAAAGCGAGTGCGTGCGCGTAAAAATAGAGTGCGGAAGATGGAAAATCTGCCAAGATGTGTGTTTTTTTTTTTGATTTACGATCGTGTCTATTTTTGCACGGATTACTACTTCATTTTTTTCGCTCTCGTGTCTGGGACATGGGAAAAAGTTCAATGGAAGTCAAAAATTTGGAACAATTTTGATCAAAACATACCTAAAAGATTTAACACAAATAACGAAAACAAAAAATGAGAATTCAAGTCTACAGGGCTTTCCTGACAGACATGAAAAAAGTACCAGACATAATTAACTGTTTGTTGCTAAAAAGGATATCCTTCAAATACGCCAAAATAGATGAATGCCACGATCTAACATCAGACCAGCGGTGGTTCGTGGATTTCCGTAGTTTTGTAGTTTAAAATTATGTTGATTTTAAGGGTGGTGGGTGGGCCCTATCCTACAATCCAATCCGTTGCAATCCGAAACGTCTAGGTTTCTACTAATAAATATGTTACACGAGTAAGAAAGACAGTCAAGGCCTTTTTTATTAACTTATTAATTAGCGACAACATGAGCGCGTGGGCCACAGGTTGGTTTGTAGGATAGGGAACACCCACCACTCCCGGTTTCACTTTTATTTTAATTACAAAATCGTGTTCCCTATTATTTCTAAACTTTACACGTCTCCAATAAATTGTTAAGAAATTTCTTCAATCAAACAAAGTTTTGTAGTTTTAAATAATGTAAATTCGAAGGGTGGTCGGTGGTCTCTATCCCACAATCCAATCCGCTGCTCACGCGTCCAGGTTTCCTCTAATAAATAAGTTAGAGGAGGGCTCGTGCCGCACTACTTACTCTTATAGAGGAAGCAAATATTTCGTTGCTGTTTCGGTCAAATTTTCTTCCCTTGCCCCACCGTTGAATATCCACGAGCCGCCACTGCATCAGACCACATACTCATCACAACAGCAAGGGAAACCGCAACCTCCATCATTAACCCATTACTTTCCTTTATACTGAAGTCAGTACAACAAACATCATAGTGCTTTAGTGACACCTAGTGGCAATTTTATTTATTTTAGAGAATGTATTTGTGACGCAAACTCTTCTGTATTGATGGTTGAACAGATATTCAGTTTGAAGAAAGAAAGAACGATTTATCCTTCTAGACAAAAGTAAATTAAAAATTCTTTCTGAGCTTGAAACTACAGGTAATGCCATGCCTCCTTGACTCTATATAACGAGCCGCCCCTGGTTGATAGTAACAAGTAATTCCACCCAGTTAGATTCACCCAGTGGCGGCTCGTGGAACATGTTGATGGTAGAGCCACTTTTACAATTTATTGGATGAAAGATGGAAATGACAAATTATGCAAATCAAATACCGACAAGCCGACCCGCTAGCCACGTGCGTTAGCGCGCCAGAACTAATACGACGGGTCCTGGGTTCGAATCCCGGCGAGGGCATGGATGTTTGTGGTTGTCCAATTTCATTTATATATGAATAATATCTACAAAAAATCGATTGTGGCTGAATGACCTACGCTGTCTAAGCCAATGTCCCATACCATCCATAATTCCCCAACCTAAAAATGTCCATCAATCATCCTTCCTTTTTATAAAAAAAAAAAAATACCGACAAAAAAATCAAAAATTTGCATATAAAAATCAATCACCGTAACAATCTAAAGTATAGACCAATAAAAAATACGCTCTTAATTAAGGTAAAAACCTTAAATATAAGCACGAAAAAACGAAAATTTAGAAAAATATCGAAAATTCGCCGTTAAAAAAATTGCAGACCAAAATTCCGAAAATTTCACAAAGAAAAAAATAAGTTTAACCAAAATAAAAAAATATTTAGGACAAAAAACTCTAAAATTTGGAACGAAAATATGAAAAATACAGGTCAAAGATCTAAAATATGGGCAAAAAAAAACAAAAATGCAGGTCTAAAAATAAAAAATGCAAACCAAAATATTAAGGAAAACAAACATAATTTGCCATTTTCAGCCCTCAAAATTACTCATTAGCTTAAAATATGTTGCCTACCAGAAACTCGAAAACGGCAGTCAAAAAGTAACCAAAAAAGTAAAAAAAATCGCCCATAAAAAATAATAATTCAAGTTGAAAAATCTAAAATGAAGGGCAAGAAATCAAAAACTGTAAAAAAAACTTGAAAATATCGGCAAAAAACTAAAAAAGTTGCGTATAAAAATCAATAATTTAGGTTAAAAAAATCTAAAATATAGGATAAAAATTAAAAACTTCGACGAAAAATTCGATCCTAAAATCAAAATTGCGGACCAAAAAAATCGAAAATTTAGAAAAAAGGGGAAGAAATCAAAAACTATACTTCAAAATATCGACATTTTTTTTTTTTAAAGTAGCGTATAAATATCAATCATTTAGGTTACAAAAATCTTAAAATCGACCAAAAATTCAATCCTAAAAATCAAAATTGCGAACCAAAAAAATCGAAAATTTTAACAAACAAATCGAAAATTTAGGCCAAAACTTCAAAATATCGACAAAAAAATTTTAAGAAGTCGCATATAAATATCACTCATTTAGGTTACAAAAATCTTAAAATCGACCAAAAATTCGATCCTAAAAATCAAAATTGCAGACCAAAAAAATCGAAAATTTTAACAAACAAATCGAAAATTTAGGCCAAAACTCGAAAACCTCGGTTCCTGGAAGTCCCACATTTTTTTTTTATTGACAAATAGTGTTCGGAATGGTTTCAGACTTTGAAAAAAAAAAAAGACAAATTAAATTTAATCGATTTTAGTCAAAAAGTAACCAAAAAGTAAAAAAAAATCGCCCATAAAAAATAATAATTCAAGTTGAAAAATCTAAAATGAAGGGCAAGAAATCAAAAACTGTAAAAAAAACTTGAAAATATCGGCAAAAAAATAAAAAAGTTGCGTATAAAAATCAATAATTTAGGTTAAAAAAATCTAAAATATAGGATAAAAAATTAAAAACTTCGACTAAAAATTCGATCCTAAAATCAAAATTGCGGACCAAAAAAATCGAAAATTTAGAAAAAAAGGGGAAGAAATCAAAAACTATACTTCAAAATATCGACAAATTTTTTTTAAAAAGTCGCTTATAAATATCAATCATTTAGGTTACAAAAATTTTAAAATCGACCAAAAATTCGATCCTAAAAATCAAAATTGCGGACCAAAAAAATCGAAAATGTTAACAAACAAATCGAAAATTTAGAAGAAAATTTAGGCCAAAACTCGAAAACCTCGGTTCCTGGAAGTCCCACAAATTTTTTTTATTGACAAATAGTGTTCGGTATGGTTTCAGACTTTGAAAAACAAAACAAGAAAAATTAAATTTAATCTTTGTTATGTAGGAAGCTTCTACTTCGTTATACATGCTTTTTATATAGAATAAAACACTTTTTTACTTTGTTTGTATAACACTTATTTATTTATTTTGTTTGACTGCAGTTTCGGCAACTCAGCTTGCCATTATCAAAACTAAAGTCTTTAAAGACAAAGTAAAAAAGTGTTTTATTCTATATTTAAATTTAATCGATTTTAGTCAAAAAGTAACCAAAAAGTGAAAAAATTCGCCCATAAAAAATAATCATTCAAGTTATAAATCTAAAATGAAGGGCAAGAAATCAAAAACTGTAAAAAAAACTTGAAAATATTGTATAAAAATCAATAATTTAGGTTAAAAAAATCTAAAAATAGGATAAAAAATGGTGATGTGGCCATCATGTTACTTTCTCCGACTTTATATTTACGTTTTCATGGGTTTATTTTCAAGTGAAATGATATTTTAAATGTACATCGAGCGTTGCGTAAACTCGGATGAAACTGACGTTTAAAACGTCAAAATCATGAAAGAGGATACTTCAAATTCAAAAACTCGGTTTACTCAAAAACCAAAGAGATTTAGAAAAAACCTTATTCTTTAGAAGTTGTTCATTTTGGTATTCTCTATAATTTTTATCAACATAAATTTGCTGTAACTATTATCGTTTCATAATTATAAACCAAAAATGTAAAAAAATTAATAAATTTTTTTCTCGAATAGCAATGATTTTATGAAAAATATTTTCAAGCAAAAGATGTTCATTTCTTTGTTGTCTTTGATGTTTGTTTAAATGTTTTTGTGATATTTTTCATATTTAAGAAAATATTGGCAAAAAACAAAAAACAGTTAAGGTACACCCACTTCCGGTGTACGAAATATTACCAAAAGCTTTTCAGTTCTTCATATTATTAAATAAGATGTATGTTCAAAGTTTCATATCAATTGCTCTATTAGTTTTTGAGATACAGCGCACACAGACACAAAATTTTTTTTTCCAGAAATTGTTGAAATGGACCCCAAAACGGATATTTCCGTAAAAAATTTTTTTGAAAAAAAAATCACGATCACAATACTTTCTCGTACTTCGTAACGGAGAAAGTAAAAATTAAAAACTTCGACGAAAAATTCGATCCTAAAATCAAAATTGCGGACCAAAAAAATCGAAAATTTAGAAAAAAATATTTTCTTTGGAAATTTGTAGACACATTATTCCAAATTAGTCCGTCAAAATTTCAACCACCTGGTGCAATAAATGTAGAATTTGCATGTGAATTTCCTTAAAATGCGTTTTTTTTTTGTCAACAAAATTTGCCTTTTAATGCAACCATTGTTGTTGTGGTGAACTTGCGACTGCTTTCTTTAGAAATTTGTAAAAACATTATTCAGAAATAGTCTGTCAAAATTTTAACCATCTGTTGAAATTAATGTGGAATTTCCATGCGGTGTTTAACATTTAAAAAGTTTTTTAGGAATCAGTTAAAAATTCTCGCTAAGCTTGAGTCTACAGGTAGTGGCTCTATATAACGAGCCGCCCCTGGATTCATCCATAGATTTGAAAATAACACTTCGTGCGTTCTTCTTTTTCAGATTCACTCATAGATGCGAAAACAACACTTCCCCCGCAGATCTCAGATGGCGGTACCTATTCAGAAGAGGAGGAGTACGTGAAGCCGATCAAGCTGGGCCCGCGGTCGCTGCACGACCACGACATCCTCTACGATCAGATGCGGAACGATCATGGTACGTTTCTTCACCGAACAGATTGCCCAAGCTTTTGCTTTAAATCCCAAAACCAAAATGACGCGCTCATGTCCAAATTTGTTTCGGTTTTGCCAACTGACCTGTCAAAATGAAGGTGAAGTCAAGGTTACGAAAGAAACAGTGTTTCAATACTTGCTTCTTTCATAACGTACTGCTAATAACATGGAGCAGGGTCCAAAAAAATTTGGTAACGTTTTATAATTTGAGCGATGAATAACAATCTGGTGACGTTAATTACCAGTTTCAAAATTATTTGTTTTGCAATTATAAACGAGTGCTGAGAACTGCAAATTTTTTAAAACTGTCCAAATTCGGCCAAAATGTATCCTATACTCGAAGCACCGAATCGGTGGTGTAATGGGTTTGCGTGATTTTCGCGTGATGTTCGCTGATTGGTTAGCGCAAACGCATGTGAAGCGTATCACGCCCGTTGTATGCCATGTGTTCTCGTTTTTCTGTCTTATTTAAATGTAAAAACCCATCAGAAATTTACAAATCCTTCAAAGAAATATTGTTTGTGTGGAAGTCATACACAACTAGCTTTAGTTTAAATTTAATTTAATTCGGTCAATCATTTTTTTTTTTGTTTTCACGATTTCTGTTTCTTCTGAAATTGTAGAGCATCCGCAAATCAGGCACCACAGCGGCCACTTCAGGCACAAACAGGCGGAGGTGTGGGATCCGCACCCGCAATACGAGATCGACGCATTCGGCAAGAAACTCCTGCTGGACCTGACCTACAGCAACAATATTTCTCCCAATTTGCACGTAAGTATTAGTTATGGTCTTTGATTCCGATTCCGGCTTTCCAAAGATTTAACACTAGTTCGAACCAGTGGCGGCTCATGGTATATGCTGATGGTAGAGCCACTTATACAATATACCCCCTGCCCCTCTTTTTTTGAAGAAAGAAAAAACGATTTCTCTTCCTAGACCAAAGTAAGTGTTTTAAGAGTTAATTAAAAATTCTTGCTGAGGTTGAAAACTACAGGTAGAGCCATGGCTCCTTGGCTCTATATAACGAGCCGCCCCTGGTTTGAACTAGAGTTCGTCTGTTTCATAATGTGAAATCTGCATTGATTATTGGCATGCTAACATTACGAGATAAAATAAAATATTGTCAAAGAATATGAAAATAAAAAATACATAGTTTAAGATAATTGTATACTCAAGACATAAATAACTGTAAAAATTTAAAAAAATACCGAGCAAAATTCGATTAATTCTGCAAAAGTGCTCATTGATAATTTTCAAATGTGAAATCGCTTTTACGTAGGATTCGTGAGATTCTTAGATGATTCAAGCTCTACATTTTCGTCGCTCCCAAGAATACCAACGTATTTTGCACACCTCATATTTAACAAAAATAGATATACATAACCGGAAGTTACTTGACTCAGCAAAAATATTTTCGGTTTCACAAATTTAATTTAATCGATTTTTAGGCGTTTCCGGTCGATTTAAGCACTATTTACGAACAAAGTCATTTTGAGTATGTCGGTTTCTTTCCAGAAATTTGTGGACAAATAGTGTTCTGAATGAGCTCTTCGACTTGAAAAAAAAAACAAAAAAATGTTTGAAGAAAAATTTAATTCAATCGTTTTTTAGGCGTTTCCAGTTGATTTAAGCACTATTTGCGAACAAAGTCATTTTGCGTATGTCGGTTTCTTTCCAGAAATTTATGGACAAATAGTGTTCTAAATGAGCTCTTCGAATTAAAAAAAAAAAACAAAAAAATGTTTGAAGAAAAATTTAATTCAATCGATTTTTAGGCGTTTCCAGTTGATTTAAGCACTATTTGCGAACAAAGTCATTTTGCGTATGTCGGTTTCTGGAAGTCTCACAATTTTTTTTATGGACAAATAGTGTTCTGAATGAGCTCTTCGATATAAGCACTATTTACGAAAAAAATAATTTTGCGTATCTCGGTTCCTAGAAGTCCCACAAATTTTTTTATAGACAAATCGTGTTCAGAATGAGCTCTCAAAGTTTGAAGAGGATATTTTCAAAGTGCGTCGAAATTGTCTTAAACTACTAAGTCGAGCCATCTGAACACAAATTCGTTTGACTCTATTTACAAGCTTTAATTTTTAACTATTTTATTACCTTTGCTTACTTTGCCGTTATCCTGTCCGCCTACAAAAAATCGAAAGTTAAAAAATGCCTCCAAATTTGGGAAAATTACTATTTTTCAGATAATACACGTCTGGAATAACTACACGCAGAGGGTGAAACACGACACCGTCGCCTGTTTTTACTCGGGGACAGTCAAAGGGGATCGCAATTCTAACGTATTCGTCTCCCTATGCAGTGGAATGGTAAGTAATTTTTAGAAAAGAACTTCATTAAAAAAAAATTGCATTCATCCGTTAAAAAAAAATGTAAAAAATTAATCCCATCATGAATTAGCTTGTAAATTTCAAAACCTACCCAGAATTAACCAGTTTTTAATATTCTATAATTAGAAATAACATATCACTGCTGAAAACGAAATGGCAACACATAAAATCGAAACTGAAGAAAATTAAAATTGCATGCATCTGTTAAAAAAATTGTAAAAAATGAATCCTATCATGAATTAGCTTGTAAATTTCAAAATATACCTAGAATTAACCAGTTTTTGATATTCCGTAAGTACAAATGACATATCTTTGCTGGAAACAAAATGGCAGCCCATTAAACCAAAACTGAAGAAAATTAAAATTGCATGCATCTGTTAAAAAAATTGTAAAAAATTAATCTCATCATGAATTAGCTTGTAAATTTCAAAATCTACCCAGAATTAACCTGTTTTTGATTTTTCGTAAGTATAAATGACATATCACTGATGGAAACAAAATGACAGCGCATTAAACCAAAATTGAAGAAAATTAAAATTGCATGCATCTGTTGAAAAAATTGTAAAAAATTAATCCTACCATGAATTAGCTTGTAAATTTCAAAACCTACCCAGAATTAACCAGTTTTTAATATTCTATAATTAGAAATAACATATCACTGCTGAAAACGAAATGGCAACTCATAAAATCGAAACTGAAGAAAATTAAAATTGCATGCATCTGTTAAAAAAATTGTAAAAAATTAATCCTATCATGAATTAGCTTGTAAATTTCAAAATATACCTAGAATTAACCAGTTTTTGATATTCCGTAAGTACAAATGTCACATCTCTGCTGGAAACAAAATGGCAACACATAAAATCGAAACTGAAGAAAATGAAAATTGGATACATCTCTTAAAAAAAATTGTAAAAAATTAATCCGATCATGAATTAGCTTGTAAATTTCAAAATATACCTATAATTAACCAGTTTTTGATATTCCGTAAGTAAAAATGACATATCTTTGCTGGAAACAAAATGGAAACACATAAAATAGAAACTGAAGAAAATGAAAAGTGGATGCATCTTTAAAAAAAATTGTAAAAAATTAATCTCATCATGAATTAGCTTGTAAATTTCTGTATCTCTCTAGAATTAATCAGTTTTTCAAATTTCATTAATACAAATAACATATCACTACTAGAAACAAAATGTCACCAATTAAAACCGAAATTGAAGAAAATGAAAATTGTATCCACCTGTTTTAAAAAATCGTAAAAACATAATCCCATCATAAATTAGCTTGTTTTAAAGAATTTGGCAGCGAATATGAAGACCAAAATTCTTCTTTTCATTCCTGTGATCCTCATAGCAAATCATAAAATTTGATGAAACTTTTTAAAGAATTTGGCAGACAATATTAACAAAATTATTAATTCCAAAATTTACCTACAATTAACCAGTTTTTGATATTCCGTGAGTAGAAATGACATGTCACTGGTGGAAATAAAATGGCAAGACATAAAATCGAAATTGAAGAAAATGAAAATTGGATGCATATTTTAAAAAAATTGCAAAAAATTAATCTCATCATGAATTATCTTGTAAATTTCTGTAACTCTCTGGAATTAACCTGTTTTTGAAATTCCATTAATCCAAATGACATATCACTACTGATAACAAAATGTCAACACTTAAAACCGAAATTGAAGAAAATGAAAATTGCATGCATGTGTTGAAAAAATTGTAAAAAATTAATCTTATTATGAATTCGCTTGTAAATTTCAAAATCTACCTATAATTAACCAGTTTTTGATATTCCGTAAGAACAAATGACATATCACTGCTGTAAACAAAATGGCAACACTTAAAACCGAAATTGAAGAAAATGAAAATTGTATTACTTACATTTCTGTTATGTTTACATATTTTTCGAAAATTAAAGATGTTTTGAATTTCCAAACGGATTTTTTCGAAAAAAATACGTGAAGAAAAGTAAATTATTTTCACAAACCGCAAAACACAACTGTCTCTTATTTCATTAGAATAACTGCAGATAAGTTATCTGCATCCATTATCCAGTTATCGTCCACACAACATCAAACGTCGTCTAAGAAATTAATCGCACGCGCTGGCGTGATAATAATGATGGATTCCGCTTACATTTATTATTATCCTCCATTACAACAGTACCTATTTATTAAAACATTAAAAATCTCAGATGAATTTTTTAATCATTTAAGCGATTTCAACATTTTATAGGTTGGACATTTAAACGGTCACCTTGGCAATCTCAGAATTCGATAGTTAATCATGTTGCATTAGTAATAATTACAGCACCGCACACGTGTGTCTTATAACATCCTGTACGGCCCAACAGTAAAAAAAAAGATTGTGATAATGGGTTGCGCAATGAAATACGAGAACGATACACTAATTGGTGAACCAGATCACTTTCTCTGAAGTAATAATCTCAGTTACTCGGAAAAGCCACGTGTTCGATAGCGGCTTATCTTAACGCCAACAAATGCAATTACTGCAGCTGGTGCAGGATGAAACTTTCACTGTGATTTTTGTTGCATCGGTGATTGGAATACTGCGCCCCGTGGGTTGAGTTGTGAAAAAAAATGGGATTGTTGACTTTAATCGTTTAAATTTTACTTGATCTATCCTTATGTTAATATCTTACAGGACCAATAAAGAATTTAAATTTACGAGTATATACGATGATTTCCCCATTTCCTCAATTTGAATTTACTTCACCTGCATCTGAATTCCAAGTGCATGGTATACTTTGATCAATGGATCTTTGCATGCACGTCATAGATAGCCGAAGCAAGTTCCGATAACACTTTTATGCGTTTGCTCTCTCCATGATACGTTAAACTAGACGCAATCATATGTGTCGTCCAAGGCGAGAAAACTCAGAATTTGGTAATGACGCACTCGCAAAGATCCATTGATCGAACTATATATTTTTCCAAAAAGAATAATTTCGTTTTGACGCAAGGATGTAAAGTGGTTATTCGATAAATTTGCATATGAATGAGCTGATTGATACTGTAGGCGTTTAGCATGTGTTACACTTTAAATTGTAAATTAGAACGCTGTTGTTAATACCATCGTTTTTAATCTATAAATTTGAAAATGATCAAAATAAATCGTGTGATACCAACAAAGAAAGTGTTTTAATTAATGCATATGACAAAAACAAGCGGATAACTGTCCGAAATCGCGGGATTCACTCTCGATAATCCTCCATCCATCTAGATTTCACGAAAGATTGACAACTTAAGGATTTTACGTTTCGAAATTTGTTCATTCCTCTTTTTGTGTGTTACCGAAGTTGATGAACGCGATCGCCCACTCTCCAATAAAGAGAGAAAGAGTGTGTGTGTGGCATGCGACATTGCATAATAGCGCATCCGATGTACCGTTAGGCAGTCGGAATCGATTAAAATTTCGTGGATTCGACCAGTGGAAAAAAGGGCACCGGTTAAACGAACTCTCTCAGCAGGACAATGGATGCGTGTCCTCCCGGACAAAGAAGAGCGGTTTTTAAGGTTTTCGGGGTCGACGCGGCGCAATTCGCGTTACCCGCGGAACACCACCCGTAACACGTGTTAGGGCCCTGTCGCAATAACTTCGGCGCGATTATGTAAATTACCGTTTCCCATTATTTAAATTGGAGCGTGGGCCCTGGGTACGGCCTTTAATGTTTCACAGCGTAGGGATCGTACGTGAAATTAACGCTCGCATCTCTCGAATCGCGATTTCCCAACGCCGCTCGACTTTAAAGTCTTGTTATATCAACCGTCTGAAAATTGTTATTAATTTCGCCGCTGATGAATCGTTAATTTGCGAAGTTTACTCCAGCGGGCACGCACCATTAACAGAAATAGAACGAGCGCTCTTTCTTCTATAATGGTCAAACCCATGTCCCATTTATCGGGATTTATAACGCTAGTCGGGGGCACTAATCCGGCTTATTATAAATATGCTCGTTGTTTGGTAAATAAACGAGCGCTTATAATAACGGGAGAAAACAGCTTCTTCGTGTACTTCTCGTCCCAATCCTCAATATTTTTCGGTTAATTTGTAACGTTGCAGTTATACGAATACATTAACACGTGCAGTCAACTAAAGATGACGCTGTAACGGTTTTCTAAATGTCTTGAGGTAGAGTCATCAGGCAAACTTACAACTCTACCATCAGGGAATGAACAGATTCAATTTTTTTTTCACGTGCCGTTTCTAAAATACAACTGTCAAAAGACACACGAAGTAACTTCTATCATAATTAAGGTAGAAGGTTGGTTAACATCTTATTCTAAAGCCTGAAAAGTTTCAAAATAAGCGTACTTACCTTACTCCCTACTTCGTGGGTAAGTACCAACAGTCACTTCCGAAATAACACCTGCTTTTCAAAATGCCATGTTCGAAATAATTGCGATCAAAATTTACGTTTTCCAAAAAAACCGCGCATTAAACAAAAAAAAAAATCGGAGAATTAAATTACCTCTCCATTGATACCAAAACAATTAACATCACTTTCGGAATAATCTGCTTTTGGAAACCCAATTTTCGTGCCGATTTAGGTTTTTCTACGTTTTCCGAAAATCCGGCGCATTTCACAACAAATATCCTTAAATAAAAGACTTGGAGAATTAAATTACATTTCCAGTGATACCAAAACAATTAACGTCACTTTTGGAATAATCTGCATTTGGAAACCAAATTGTCGTGCCGATTTAGGTTTTTCTACATTTTCCGAAAAACCCGCGCATTTCACAACAATTGTCTTTGAATAAAAGACTTGGATAATTAAATTATTTTTCCAGTGATACCAAAACAATTAACATCACTTTCGAAATAATCTACTTTTGGCAACCAAATGTTCGTGCCGATTTAGGTTTTTCTACGTTTTCCGAAAAACCCGCGCATTTCACAACAATTGTCTTTGAATAAAAGACTTGGAGAATTAAATTACCTTTCCAGCGATACCAAAACAATTAACGTCACTTTCGGAATAACTGACGTATCTGCTTTTGGGAAGCCAATTTTCAAAATAAACACGTTAAGAAATAGATTTTTGGATTTTTTTTCCTAAAAACATGCGTATCTACCACAAAATATTTTCCAAAAATATTTGACGTCACTTACGAAATAACCGGATCTGCTTTAGAAAATGTAATTTTCGATCGCGATCAAAATCAGTACAAATTTTTATTTTTTTTATTTTTCGTAAACCCACTAAATAGTCGTAAACTATTTTTTCGAAAAGTAATCTCATTGTTTACATCTTTTATTTGAAGATCTTTTTCGTAAATGCGCGCTTTTTGGGAAAAAAAACTAAAAATGGCTCTATTTTTTTTTCTCTCGCGATCAAAATCAGTACACATTTTTTTTTTTATCTTCCGTAGACCCACTAAATAGTCGTAAACCATTTTTTCGAAAGGTAACCTCATTGTTTACATCTTTTGTTTGAAGATCTTTTTCGTAAATGCGCGTTCTTTGGAAAAAAAAAACTAAAAATGGCTCTATTTTGTTTTTCTCTCGCGATCAAAATCAGTACAATTTTTTTTTATTTTCCGTAGACCCACTAAATAGTCGTAAACCATTTTTTCGAAAGGTAACCTCATTGTTTACATCTTTTATTTGAAGATCTTTTTCGTAAATGCGCGTTTTTTGGGAAAAAACTAAAAATGGCTCTATATTTTTTCAGTACAAAATTACCTTTTTAGTGGCACCATAGTAGTTAACTTCACTTTTGGAATAAACGACGCATCTGTTTTTGAAAATGCAATTTTTGCAATAGGGAATGCCCGGTTTCACGATATTTTCCGAAAAAACCCAAGCAACTACAAAAAATATCTTCAAATGGAAGATGAAGAGAATTAAATTACTTTTCCAGTAGCACCAAAACGGTGTTCAAAAATAGAGCCGTTTTTTTATTTTTTTCTAAAAAAATGCGCATTTCCCAAAAAAATCTTCAAATAAAATATAAACAATGAGATTGCCTTTCCAAAACAGTTTACGTTTTATCTTCCGTAGACCCACTAAATAGTCGTAAACCATTTTTTCGAAAGGTAACCTCATTGTTTACATCTTTTGTTTGAAGATCTTTTTCGTAAATGCGCGTTCTTTGGAAAAAAAAAACTAAAAATGGCTCTATTTTGTTTTTCTCTCGCGATCAAAATCAGTACAATTTTTTTTTATTTTCCGTAGACCCACTAAATAGTCGTAAACCATTTTTTCGAAAGGTAACCTCATTGTTTACATCTTTTATTTGAAGATCTTTTTCGTAAATGCGCGTTTTTTGGGAAAAAACTAAAAATGGCTCTATATTTTTTCAGTACAAAATTACCTTTTTAGTGGCACCATAGTAGTTAACTTCACTTTTGGAATAAACGACGCATCTGTTTTTGAAAATGCAATTTTTGCAATAGGGAATGCCCGGTTTCACGATATTTTCCGAAAAAACCCAAGCAACTACAAAAAATATCTTCAAATGGAAGATGAAGAGAATTAAATTACTTTTCCAGTAGCACCAAAACGGTGTTCAAAAATAGAGCCGTTTTTTTATTTTTTTCTAAAAAAATGCGCATTTCCCAAAAAAATCTTCAAATAAAATATAAACAATGAGATTGCCTTTCCAAAACAGTTTACGTCACTTCCGGAATAACCGATGCAGCTGTATTTGAAAATGCAATTTTTGCAAAAGGGAATGCCTGTTTAGGTTTCTTGATGTTTTCCGAAAAACCCAGGCAACTACAAAAAATATCTATCGATGTTTTCCGAAAAATCCAAGCAAATTATTTTTCCAGTAGCACCAAAACAGTGTTCAAAAATAGTGATGTGGCCATCATGTTACTTTCTCCGACTTTATATTTACGTTTTCATGGGTTTATTTTCAATTGAAATCATATTTTAAATGTACATCGAGCGTTGCGTAAACTCGGATGAAACTGACGTTTAAAACGTCAAAATTATGAATGATGGAAAAATTTTACTTCAAATTCAAAAACTAGGTTTACTCGAAAACTAACAAGATTTCGAAAAAAACTTATTCTTTAGAAGTTGTTCATTTTAGCATTCTCTACAATTATACACATAAAATTGCTGTAACTATTATCGTTTCATAATTATAAACCAAAAATGAAAAAAAAATAATAAATTTTTTTCTCGAATAGCAATGATTTTATGAAAAATATTTTCAAACAAAAGCTATTCATTTCTTTGTTGTCTTCGATGTTTGTTTAAGTGTTTTTGTGATATTTTTTATATTTAAGAAAATATTGGCAAAAAAACAAAAAACAGTTAAGGTAAACACCCACTTCCGGTGTACGAAATTTTACCAAAAGCTTTTCAGTTCTTCAGATTATCAAATAAGACGTATGTGCAAAGTTTCATATTAATTGCTCTATTAGTTTTTGAGATACAGCGCACACAGACAGACACACACACACACACACACAGACAGACACACACACAGACACAAAAAATTTTTTTCCAGAAATTGTTGAAATGGCATCTAGGGACTCCAAAACGGATATTTCCGTAAAAAAAAAATTTGAAAAAAAAATCACGATCACAATACTTTCTCGTACTTCGTAACGGAGAAAGTAAAAATAGAGGCGTTTTCAGGTTTTGTTAAAAAAAAAACACGCATTTACTAAAAAAATCTTCAAATAAAATATATAAACAATGAGACCTTTCAAAAATAGTTTACGTCACTTCTGGAATAACAGACGCCGCATCTGCTTTTGAAAATGTAATCGCGATCAAAAATGGTGTCAATTTAGGTTTTTCTATTTCCTGAAAAATCGCGGATGTACCAAAAAATGTCTTCAAATAAAAGTCGTAGAAAGTAAGATTACCTTTCTGGTGGTACCAAAATAATGTATGCCACTTCTGGAATAACCGACGCATCTGCTTTTGAAAATGCAATTTACAAAATAATCAAAAAAGTGTCAATTTAAAAAAAACGCGGATGTATCAAAAAATGTCTTCAAATAAAAGTCGTAGAAAATAAAATTACCCTTCTGGTGGTTCAAAAATCATTTACGTCACTTCTGGAATAATCGACTCATCTGCTTTTGAAAATGCAATTTTCAAAATAATCGCGATCAAAAATAGTGTCAATTTATGGGTTTCTATGTTTCCCGAAAAAACCGCGGATGTATTAAAAAATGTCTTCAAATAAAAGTCGTAGAGAACAAAATTACCTTTTTGGTGGTACCAAAATAATTTACGTCACTTCTGGAATATCCGATGCATCTGCTTTTGAAAATGCAATTTCCAAAATAATCGCTATCAAAAATAGTGTTAATTTAGGGTTTTCTATGTTTTTCGAAAAACCCGCGGATGTATCAAAAAATGTCTTCAAGTGAAAGTCGTAGAAAATAAAGTTACCTTTCTGGTGGTACCAAAATAGTTTACGTCACTTTTGGGATAACCAACGCATCTGCTTTTGAAAATGCAATTTCCGAAATAGTCGCGATCAAAAATAATGTCAATTTAGGGTTTTCTATGTTTTCCGAAAAAACCGCGGATATATCAAAAAACGTCTTCAAATAAAAGTCGTAGAAAATAAAATTACCTTTCTGATGGTACCAAAATGGTTTACGTCACTTCTGGAATAACAGACACATCTGCAGTTGAAAATGCATTTTCGAAATAATCACGTTCTAAAATCGTGCCAATTTTCGATTTTTTCCACAACAATCGCACATCCACCAAAAAATCTTCAAATAAAAGATGTAGAGAATGAAACTACCTTTCCAGTGGTACCAAAACAGTTTACGTCACTTCCAGAATAACAGACGTATCTGCTGCTGAAAATGCAATTTTGGAAATAATCGCGATCAAAAGTAGTGTCTATTTAAGTTTTTCTTTGTTTTCCGGAAAATCCAAGTATTTACCAAAAAATATCTTCAAATAAAAGATGTAGAAAATTAAATTACCTTTTCAGTGGTGCCAAAACAGTTTAGGTCACTTCCAGAATAACCGACGCATCTGCAGATGAAAATGCAATTTTCGAAAATCACGTTCTAAAATCGTGTCAATTTTCGATTTTTTCCATAACAATCGCGCATCCACCAAAAAAAAAATCAAATAAAAGATATAGAAAATAAAATTACCTTTACAGTGGTACCAAAACAGTTTACATCACTTGCAGAATAACAGACGCACCTGCTGTTGAAAATGCAATTTTGAAAATAATCGCGACCAAAAGCTGTGTCTATTTACGTTTTTCGATGTTTTCCGAAAAACTCAAGTATCTACCAAAAAATATCTTCAAATAAAAGATATAGAAAATGAAATTACCTTTTCAGTGGTGCTAAAACAGTTTACGTCACTTCAAGAATAACCGACGCACCTGGTTTTGAAAATTCAATTTTGAAAATAATCGCGATCAAAAGTAGTGTCTATTTAGGTTTCTTGATGTTTTCCAAAAAATTCAAATATCTCCTTAAAATTATTTTCAAGTATAAAATATATAAAATTAAATTGCCTTTCCAGTGGTACCAAAACAGTTTACGTCACTTCGGAATAACCGACGCACCTGGTTTTGAAAATTCAATTTTGAAAATAATCGCGATCAAAAGTAGTGTCTATTTAGGTTTCTTGATGTTTTCCAAAAAATTCAAATATCTCCTTAAAATTATTTTCAAGTATAAAATATATAAAATTAAATTGCCTTTCCAGTGGTACCAAAACAGTTTACGTCACTTCGGAATAACCGACGCACCTGGTTTTGAAAATTCAATTTTGATAAAAATCGCGATCAAAAATAGTCTGTTTAGCTTTCTTGATGTTTTCCAAAAAATTCAAGTATCTCCTTAAAAATATCTTCAAGTATAAAATATATAAAAATAAATTGCCTTTCCAGTGGTACCAAAACAGTTTACGTCACTTCCGAAATAACGGACGCACCTGGTTTTGAAAATTCAATTTTGATAATAATCGCGATCAAAAATACTGTCTATTTAGGTTTCTTGATATTTTCCAAAAAAATCAAGTATCTTCTTAAAAATACCTTCAAGTATAAAATGTATAAAATTAAATTGTCTTTCCAGTGGTACCAAAACAGTTTACGTCACTTCAAGAGTAACCGACGCACCTGGTTTTGAAAATCCAATTTTGAAAATAGTCGCGATCAAAAATAGTGTCTGTTTAGGTTTCTCGATGTTTTCCAAAAAAATCAAGTATCTCCTTAAAAATATCTTCAAATAAAAGATATAGGAAATTAAATTACCTTTCCAGTGGTGCCAAAACAGTTTCTGTCACTTTCGGAATAACCGACGCACCTGCTTTTGAAAATGCAATTTCCGAAATAATCGCGATCAAAAGTAGCGTCGATTTAGGTTTTTCGATGTTTCCTGAAAAAAAAACAAGCATCTACCAGAACTTTTCTTTAAAATAAAAGATGTAGAAAATTACCTTTACGATGGTACCAACATAGTTTCCGTCACTTCCGGAATAACCGACGCACCTGCTTTTGAAAATGCAATTTTGGAGATAAACGGGATCTATTTAGGTTTCTGATGTTTTCCGAAAAAAAAAACAAGCATCTACCAAAAAAATATCTTCAAATAAAAGATATAGAAAACGAAATTACCATTCTAGTGATGACAAACAGTTTACGTCACTTCTAGAATAACCGACGCATCTGCAGATGAAAATGCAATTTTCGAAATAATCACGTTCCAAAATCGTGCTAATTTTCGATTTTTTCCATAACAACCGCGCATCCACCAAAAAAATATTCAAATAAAAGATATAGAAAATTACCTTTTCAGTGGGTACCAAAACAGTTTGCGTTACTTCCCAATTTTCGAAATAATCGCGGTCATAAATAATGTATAATTAGGTTTCTTGATGTTTTCCAAAAAAATCAAGTATCTCCTTAAAAATATCTTCAAGTATAAAATATATAAAATTAAATTGCCTTTCCAGTGGTACCAAAACAGTATCCGTCACTTCCGGAACAACGGACGCATCTGCTTTTGAAAATGCAAAATTTCAAATTGATCACGTTCAAAAATCGTGCTGATGTTTTTTTGCGAAAAAAGCGCGCATGTACCAAAAATGATCTTCAAATAAAAGACTTGCCTTTGCGGTGGCACGTGACTTTCGCAATAACAGAGGCATCTGTTTATGAAAATGCATTTTTTTAAATAATCGCAATCAAATATTTAGGTTTTTCAATCTCCCAAAAAAATGTCTTCAGTTAAAAATCGTGAAGAATTAAATTACCTTTCCGGTGGTACCGACGTATCTTTGATGGTGCAATTTTCTAAAAAGAAAAAATCGCGATCATGCCGATCAATTTGATCGTTCGATCAAAACCAAAATCATCATGATTTAGGTTTTTCAAAATTAGTTAAATTTTTGCTTTTATTATATTCATCTGTTGATTTATTTGTATTGACGAGTGTAAACTTATTATTGTAAGTATTAACATGACTAAACATTACATTTTACATTACAATGTCTTCAAATGTATCATCTTTGGAATTTTTGGATAAATTGATTGTTCTTGTCTTACATAGCAGAAAATTAATAATTTGGGCGAAATTTTCTGCACAAAGGCTACTAGTTTTCTTTGTTTTTCGCAGTAGAAATTGGTACTGATATTTCCTCATTTCTCTCACAAGGAGAGGATCAGATGTGTGACTCACCGATTTGATCCATCTTTGGCACACGTGTAGGTCATGACTAGGAGTGTAACAGGTGCAAGTCATAGGGCACACTATTCAGCCGTTTTCGAGAAAAAAATTGATTGATTCTAAAATTAAGATATTTAAATACACACGGATTTATAAAAACTATAAAAAGAAAATGAATGAACCCAACTTCAACAATGGGGTTCTATCCTTCGACCATCCGTCTACGAATCGGAGAATTTATCGATGCGCCAAAAGGTCGGTATATGTTTGTTAACGCAAAAGGTATATAAACATACGAATAAATTACAAATTAAAAAAACATTTTTTCTCGAAAACGGCTGAATAGTGTGCCCTATTACTAGCACCTGTTATTCTCCTAGTTATGACCTACACGTGTGCCAAAAATGGATGAAATCGATGAGTCACACATCTGATCCTCCCTTTGTCAGTCGTACGAATACGTTTACTTGGTCGATTATTTTATTCATCATCATTGGAAAACACTTCGATAAAGAATTTTCGGTATAAAGCGCATCGATGGCCAAGATCATTATTCGCGAATTCGCTATTGAGGTCTCATCAATTGTATTATCGCTTTGACTGCAAAATCCAAAATTCTGACCATGTGAAAGACAGAAATGAACTGGAATTCGACTGAGCAATTAAAATTAACGGAAAAATACATAAAATCAATTTTGCAATCAAACAAAGTATCATATCTTCCATGCAAAGTTTTTACAACCAATAATCCTTACAATACGGCATCTGTCGGTACGGTTAGGCAACACACAATTTCTAAACATTCCATTCCATTGTTTGATCGCAGACGGGCTACATTAAAACATCGGACGCGAATTATTGGATCCAGCCGGTGGAACCGCTGCAGGACGACAGCTCCTCCAGCATACTGCACCTGATCAAGAAGAGCGGGGCCAAACAGATGGGGAACGACGTGAATTTCGAGCAGTGCGAGACCGAAACTCAAGGTAAGAACGCAAGAACGAAAATCTCTTTCACAATACGTCCCGTTTCTGGTTTTCATTGAGTACAACGCTCCTAATTGTTTGGGTTTAAAGAGCGCCCGCAGGTGAACACCTGTGCGCGGACGCCCCGCGGACGTACCATTAAAGGTGATTAGCGATTTTTCTTTTTTTTTCTCTCCTCGCCACTTACATTCGCGCCGATTTCATTCAGCATGTCCCCGATATGCGACGTCCTTAATAGACGTTTTCTACGTTCGGACAGGGCACGAGGAGCAGCGCAGAGTGAAGAGGAGCCTCGACCTGGACCACCCCGACTACTACGATGACTTCGAGAACGAGGACGATCCGGTGCACTACCAGACCTACGTCCACTCGTTCTTCATCGAAACTTTGGTGGTCACGGACCAGAAGATGCTGGAGTACCACAAGACGGAGACCGAACTCGTGAATTACGTCCTCACGCTCATGTCTCATGTACGAATCTCAATTTATTAATTAACACTCGAATGCCGTGAAAGTTATTTAACATAACAATCCTATTCTATAGCGGTAATAGATTTAACACATTTAAAAGCGATGGTTCTAAATCTGATTCACTTCGTGTAGCGTATTTTTCGACTCTAATCATATACTCTGGCCGCGCTATGAAGGCGTCTGAGGTGATTAACGAAGGGTCGAAATGGCCGCTCTCATCAAAAGTGATTGGATATTTTGTTACTTTGCATTCACTTTACTTACTAGCTATTGCTGCACTATCGGCTTCTATTTATAAATGAGTAGTTCTTAAAAGGTTACAGAGAGCACCTCAGATGTCTTCATAGCGCGGCCAGACTTTATGTTCATATAATCCTTACGCAATGGTACTAAATTTGATTCACTTCGCGAGCCGAATTTTTGGACACCACCGAAGCGTATTTTTCAACGTTGACATTTTCATATCTTCCGTTTTAATAATCCTTCTGCAGCTTTCATCGACTCGTCATTTACTCGTATATTTAAGAAGTGTTGCTAATATCTAGCAGAGAATGCTCCGAAGTATTTCTTCTACTTCCATCACTCACCATGAGGACAGTCTTTTCAATATAAGTGATACACATTCAGGCTATATTTCGTTTTATTAAATTTATTGAATGCTTCTGCAACAAGTGAGGTTGACTCAGATTTATTTATTAAGTGATACGCGACCTGAAAATTTTAATTTAATTGTTTTTCGCTAGATACGCATTTAGTACCGCTGTCAAAAATTTATAGAAAAGCGTTTTTTATTGAATGAATGAATTTTGGGTTAAGGCGCATCGACATCAAGGTCATTCGTGGTACGTTTCTTATTTACCTTTTCTAGTCTTTCTATTTGTGTATTTCCAATCTGGCAATTTTAAAAAGCACACTGTCCGTTGCATTCATTTTTGAAGACTCTGTATAAATCAACTACCTCTTATTACCTCAGCATTCGCCTTTGTGCAGTTCAGGAAGAACTTTTCGGCGATTAATGTGCAGGCTTTCAAAACAGCATATTTTTTAACTGTTAATTTAAGAGAGCACACTATCCTCTGCGTGTGGTTGCAATCATTTTTGCAGACTCGGTACAACTCCACTTCCCATTTTGCCTCAGCAATTGTTTTTGAACAGTTTAGAAAGTCGTTTTCGGTGATTAATTGTATCGGTTGCATGATCTACGAAAGCTGTTTCTGTTATCAAATTTTTCTGATCATCTTCAGTATGTTGGGTTCTGCGTTATAAAGTGTTAGTACGATTCCAAAGAAAACTCCGAGGTAAGGAAATTGCAAAAAAATGGTCCAAAACAGTGTTACACTAGTTTCTTCCTGAAGAGTATAGTACCGTAGATTTCTCGTGCAGCAATTGTAGAAAGATGTGTCGTGTACGGTACTACTTTGAGCTCTGCACGAGCACACAGTTCTTTTCTTCAATATGTTGAGTTTGGTCAAGATTTGTCTGCGGCAACTTAGGTCAAAAGTTTATTGTTATTCTTCCGAAGTGTTAGTACGACTCCAGAGATGCACTTGAATGAAAACTTCCAGGTGAGGAAATGGCAAAAAATGATCCAAAACAGTGTTACACTAGTTTCTTCCTGAAGAGTATAGTACCGTAGATTTCTCGTGCAGCAATTGTAGAAAGATGTGTCGTGTACGGTACTACTTTGAGCTCTGCACGAGCACACAGTTCGTTTCTTCAATATGTTAAGTTCGGTCAAGATTTGTCTGCGAAAACTTAGGTCAAAAGTTTATTGTTATTCTTCCGAAGTGTTAGTACGACTCCAGAGATGCACTTGAATGAAAACTTCCAGGTGAGGAAATGGCAAAAAATGATCCAAAACAGTGTTACACTAGTTTCTTCCTGAAGAGTATAGTACCGTAGATTTCTCGTGCAGCAATTGTAGAAAGATGTGTCGTGTACGGTACTACTTTGAGCTCTGCACGAGCACACAGTTCGTTTCTTCAATATGTTAAGTTCGGTCAAGATTTGTCTGCGAAAACTTAGGTCAAAAGTTTATTGTTATTCTTCCGAAGTGTTAGTACGACTCCAGAGATGCACTTGAATCAAAACTTCCAGGTAAGGAAATGGCTAAAAAAATTGTCCAAAACAATGTTACACCAGTTTCTTCCTGAAGAGTAGAGTGGAAATGGCAAAAAAAAATGTCCAAAACCCGTGTTACACTAGTTTCTTCCTGAAGAGTATAGTACCGTAGATTTCTCGTGCAGCAATTGTAGAAAGATGTGTCGTGTACGGTACTACTTTGAGCTCTGCACGAGCACACAGTTCGTTTCTTCAATATGTTAAGTTCGGTCAAGATTTGTCTGCGAAAACTTAGGTCAAAAGTTTATTGTTATTCTTCCGAAGTGTTAGTACGACTCCAGAGATGCACTTGAATCAAAACTTCCAGGTAAGGAAATGGCTAAAAAAATTGTCCAAAACAATGTTACACCAGTTTCTTCCTGAAGAGTAGAGTGGAAATGGCAAAAAAAAATGTCCAAAACCCGTGTTACACTAGTTTCTTCCTGAAGAGTATAGTACCGTAGATTTCTCGTGCAGCAATTGTAGAAAGATGTGTCGTGTACGGTACTACTTTGAGCTCTGCACGAGCACACAGTTCGTTTCTTCAATATGTTAAGTTCGGTCAAGATTTGTCTGCGAAAACTTAGGTCAAAAGTTTATTGTTATTCTTCCGAAGTGTTAGTACGACTCCAGAGATGCACTTGAATCAAAACTTCCAGGTAAGGAAATGGCTAAAAAAATTGTCCAAAACAATGTTACACCAGTTTCTTCCTGAAGAGTAGAGTGGAAATGGCAAAAAAAAATGTCCAAAACCCGTGTTACACTAGTTTCTTCCTGAAGAGTATAGTACCGTAGATTTCTCGTGCAGAAATTGTAGAAAGATGTGTCGTGTACGGTACTATTTTGAGCTCTGCACGAGCACACAGTTCGTTTCTTCAATATGTTAAGTTCGGTCAAGATTTGTCTGCGAAAACTTAGGTCAAAAGTTTATTGTTATTCTTCCGAAGTGTTAGTACGACTCCAGAGATGCACTTGAATCAAAACTTCCAGGTGAGGAAATGGCTAAAAAAATTGTCCAAAACAATGTTACGCCAGTTTCTTCCTGAAGAGTAGAGTGCCGTTAATTTCTCGTGCAGCAATTATAGAAAGATGTGTCGTGTACGGTACTACTTTGAGCTCTGCACGAGCACACTGTTCATATCTTTAATTTGTTGAGTTCGGTCAAGATTTGTCTGCGACAACCTAGGTCAAAAGTTTATTGTTATTCTTCCAACGTGTTAGTACGACTCCAGACATGCATTTGAATGAAAACTTCCAGGTGAGGAAATGGTAAAAAAAATTGTCCAAAACAATGTTACACCTGTTTCTTCCTAAATAGCAGAGTACCGTAAATTTCTCGCGCAGCAATTGTAGAAAGATGTGTCGTTACGGTACTACTTTGAGCACAAGATACATGATGTGCAGTACCGAATAGTTCTGCTGTTAGGTTGTTGGGTCTCAGAAAAATTTGAGATAATACATGAAGGTTCTTAATGACGGAAAACAGCGTTTAGAGTAATTATTTTTCTGGTCATTTCATGATTTTCGGCGTTTTTTTTTTCATAGTATTTCACAAGAAAAAAATGTTGGGTCTCGGAAAAATTTGAAAAAATTAGAGACGGTTCTTAATGACAAGAAAAGGCGTGTAGAGTAATTATTTTTTCGAAAAAATTTGTTTGATCATTTCATGATTGTCGCCGTTTTTTCCTAAGGCGTTACTCAGGAAAAAAAGTTGTGTCTGAATTTGAAAAAAATCATGACGGTTTTTATTGGCGAGAAAAAGCGTGCAGGGTAATTATTTTTCCGCAAAATTATTTTTGGTCATTTCATGATTTTCGGCGTTTTTTCCATATTACTCAGGGGAAAATGTTGGGTCTCAGAAAGATTTGAAAAAATTCATGACGATTCTTAATGACTAGTAAAAGCGCGTGGAGTAGTAATTATTTTTCAGAAAAAAAAATTTTTGGTCATTCCATGATTTTCGCCGTTTTTCCAAAGTATTACTCAGGAAAAAAATGTTTGGTCATTGATGATTTTCGTAATTTTTTCCATAGTATACTCAGGAAAAAATGTATGCAAAAAATGTTGGCTCTCAAATTTGAAAAAAATCATGACGGTTCTTAATGACTGGCAAAAGCGTGTGGATTAATTATTTTTCCGAAATAAATTTTTTGGTCATTTCATGATTTTCGCCGTTTTTCCAAAGTATTGCTCAGGAAAAAAATATTGGGTCTCTGAAAAATTAAAAAAAAATCATGACGATTCTTAATGACTAGTAAAAGCGTGTAGAGTAATAATTTTTTTGAAAAAAAATTTTTGGTCATTTCATGATTTTCGCCGTTTTTCCAAAGTATTACTCAGGAAAAAAATGTTGGGTCTCTGAAAAATTTGAAAAAATTCATGACGGTTCTTAATGACGGGTAAAAGCGTGTATAGTAATAATTTTTTGAAAAAAAAATTTTTTGGTCATTTGATGATTTTCGTAATTTTTTCCATAGTATTATTACTCTAGAAAAAATGTATGAAAAAAATGTTGGCTCTCAGAAAAATTTGAAAAAAATCATGACGGTTCTTAATGACTGGCAAAAGCGTGTGGAGTAATTATTTTTCCGAACAAAATTTTTTTGGTCATTTCATGATTGTCGCCGTTTTTCCAAAGTATTACTCAGGAAAAAAATGTTGGGTCTTTGAAAAATTTGAAAAAATTCATGACGATTCTTAATGACTAGTAAAAGCATGTAGAGTAATAATTTTTTTGAAAAAAAAATTTTTGGTCATTTGATGGTTTTCGTAATTTTTTCCATAGTATTATTACTCAGGAAAAAATGTATGAAAAAAATGTTGGGTCTCTGAAAAATTTGAAAAAATTCATGACGATTCTTAATGAGTAGTAAAAGCGCGTGGAGTAATAATTTTTTGGCCATTTCATGATTTTCGGCAATATTTTCCATTGTATTTCACAGGAAAAAAATGCATGCAAAAAATGTTGGGTCTCAGAAAAATTTGAAAAAATTAATGACGAGAAAAAGCGTGGAGTAATTATCTTTCCGAAAAATTTTTTTAGATCATTTCATGATTACGCAGTTTTTCCCAAAGCATTACTCAGGAAAAATGTTGGGTCTTTGAAAATAAATGACGGTTCTTAATGACGAGAAAAAGCGTGTAGAGTAATTATTTTTCCGCAAAATTTTTTGGTCATAACAAGATTTTCGGCGATATTTTTCCATTGTATTGTAAAAAAAATGCATGCAAAAAATGTTGGGTCTTTTCAAAAATTTGAAAAAATGCATGTCGGTTCCTAATGACAGGAAAAAGCGTTTAGAGTAATAATTTTTTCGAAAAAAAATTTTTTGGTCATTTGATGATTTTCGCCATTTTTTCTATAGTATTACTCTGGAAAAATGTAGGGTCTCAGAAAAATTAAAAAAAATTCATGACGGTTCTTAAAGACTAGTAAAAGCGTGTGGTGTAATTATTTTTCCGGAAATTTTTTTCTGTTATTTCATGATTTTCGGCGTTTTTTTCCAGGAAAAAAATGCATTCAAAAAACGTTGGGTCTCGGAAAAGTTTTACGATTTGCTTCAGGAATTATTAATTTCGAAAAATGTTCACAATTTGTTAATAACATAATATGTTTTAAGGAAGTTGAAAATGTTCACTCAAAATGTTTCGGATTTCGTATCGGGATAGCAGAAACGAAAAGAGTAATTTGGCCGAAAATAATTTCACTTCCGATGGGAATACCTTATACGTTTGAAATAGCCGAAAATATTGGAATAAAGTTTATGATACGATAACCAAACCCTGGATTCACTTCAATATCATACAGATCCGATTGCTTCAGTTTTTTTTTGCCGATACTGGCATTCAAGTTATCTGGAACTTTTAACTCATTGCGATTCAATGGTCGTCTTCGAGATGTTTTTGGTCTCTTGCTGTTGCCAGATGTCGTTTTTCCACCTATTTTTCCCACTGTACACCAGTTTGTCACTGATTTTAACAACAAATCAATAATCACACAGGGAAAAAGAAATTTAAATTGTATCGAGAAAAACAATAAAATCTCAAATACTTGGTTGTGCGTAACTGACTGAAACAGACGTTCAACAAGTCTAAACTTGCCGTATTCCTGCTCTAGTCCCCTACTAAAGTACCTTCCCTCTAGCGCTTACAAAAGGAGCTCGCTGCGGACCAGGTACTTACCGAGTACTTACAGATTTTTCCCGACCATAATCTTTTGGGACATCATTTTGTGGTCCTAGAGGACCATTAAAAAAAAATCGATTTTTCGAAAATTCTAGAAAATTCTAAAGTGACATAACATCTTAAAATTTCATTGTTCGCGTAAAAATTAAGTATGCACTTATTTTAAGTAACAAGTTTCCAGGTAGCTCTACTATTTAAAGACGCCTCGATCGGCAATCCAATCTCGCTTAGCGTCGTCGACATCATGGTACTGCGAGATAAACAGTTCAGAGGCGAATCTCAAGGTAGGCTTAGCGTACAGAAAAAAAAAACTTCGATTGTAACCGTGCCTGGGTTTTAGAGATGCTGAGGAAATTCTGCGAGTTCCAACACGCCCACAGCAATAACAAACACGACGTCGCACTGTTGTTAACAAGGTAGACTCAAAAGTAAGTCCGAAATTACGACTCTCCAATCACGTGTTTTTTTTTTGCTCAGGGATTATTTGTGCAAGAACTCAACGACGGAACACTGCAGCACCCTCGGGGTCGCGGAGGTGGGCGCGATGTGCACCCCCACCTCCAGCTGCGCCATCGTTCGCGACAAGGGGCTCTCGACCCCGTACGCCATCGGCCACGAGTTCGGACACGTGCTGAGGTGAGCGAAAACCGTCGGTTTGTCTACTCGATGTCGATACTAATTGATTCTTCGTCCCCTCGCCAGTATGCCGCACGATGACGATAACAAGTGTACCAAGTTTCAGAAAGGCATCAGGGCCAACAATATCATGAGCAGATCGTTTCAGGACGACACTAACCCGTGGCACTGGTCCAACTGTTCAAAGCACTTTCTCACCGAGTTCCTCGAGTAAGTTTTTAGTGGTGTGGCGAGGGGAAAGCGTACAAATAAATGTTTGCAGTTCGCCGAGATCCCGCTGTTTACTGGACAAACCGAAGGACAACATCATCACCAAGGAGTTTCCCGATTTTCCCGCCACCGGGGTCCTGCCCGGAGAGAAATTCGAGGTCAACGAGCAGTGCGAGCTGGAATTCGGAAACGGTTCTCGAGTTTGTACCTTTATGGTAAGTGAAATTACAACAAAAGGAAATTTTGGGATTGATTTTTTTTAATAATCACCAGCCTTACTGTGAGAGTTTATGGTGTACGGCAACTCAAGACGAAGAGTCGGGATGCAAGACGCAGCACAGCCCTTGGGGCGAGGGCACCTCCTGCGGATACGGAAGGTAAACATCTCCGTATGGTGATGATCTAAACGAAGAAACGCATGTTTTTTTTTTCAGGTGGTGCCATCACCGAAAGTGCGTGCGTTTGGACAGAAACATTCTGTCCCCAATTGCCGGCGGCTGGTCCGACTGGAAGGAGTAAGTTTGTTGTTTCGTCGTAAAGGCATGGACGTGTTTGTTTAATGAAACTTTCCAGTTGGTCGCAGTGTTCGAGGAGTTGCGGCGGCGGGATCATGATCGCGAAAAGGGAGTGCAAAAATCCGGCGCCGGCAAACGGGGGTCCGTACTGCACTGGCGGCAGCGTGAGGTACATGTCGTGCAATGCGGAACCTTGCGAGTCCAATGTGCCAGATTTCAGGTGAGCGATATAACCAAATGAGTTTGACAATTTTTTCGTTTTGTAAATCATTAAAAAAAACAGGGAACAACAGTGCGCGCACTTCAATGGAAATCCAATGGGGATTCCGAACCTCACCAAGGATGTCAAGTGGGTGCCCAAATACGGTGCAGGTAATTTTTTTTCTTTTATTGCTTTCAAATGTATCGGTTTGCTTTCGTATGTTTCTTGTATGAATTGGTTAGAGGTGTATCAAGGTTCGCGTCTAGAGTGAATACTGCCAGTGATGCCTCGCGGGGCGACTCATGGTACCGCCGAGAAAGCAGAGGTGGTAATACAGATCTCTGCAATCGGGCCTACCTATCTGCTACCTCGGCCGTACCATCAGTCATCCTGCGAATCGTCCCTGCATACTGCACAATCTTTGGCTAATTAGAGCAGTAAAGTGCCGAATGCACAAAATGCCGAATCGATATTTTGCCTAAAGTGCAGAATACCAATACCACCGACCATGTCCAAAATACCGAATCGCATCAGGGCATGCCGATTCGGCACTTTGGTCGATCGACACAACGTCCTCTCAAGCCGCGTCCTCACTGAGTCGACATTGTCGATCGACTCTGTCTATCGACACTGTCTGTGTGTACGCGTCGATCGACCTGTCGATTGGTTTTCCATAAACTGTCGGTAAAATCAAAGGGTAGTCGAGTCGAATCCAGGGTGTGGACTCTACTTACCTTTATATAGTCTTGTAATGTGTCAATACGGGCATCGCAGACCTCTGGAATAATTTGAGAATTCACTTGTTTAGAAATTTTGAAAAGATACATCAGTGAGTGATACGAATCTCCAGTTGATAAAAATCGTAATGTCACAGCGAGACGCTGCTTTGTGGGAATGACAGGTCTAAAATTAGTGGCCGATTTTTTGCAACGAATATTCAAATTTACTTTCCGACATTCGAAAACATTTTCTGAAACCACCATTACATCTGTATTCAAGGTTCAATATGTGGATATAGTCCGTTTTTAAGTCTTCTATCAGATTACTACCGTTGTACTGATTTCTACTTTCCAGGCTTGGTCGAACCCAAAATTTCCTTTTTTTAGACGCGATAATAACAAATCCTGCACAAGCAATAATCACGTCTTCTTCATCAAACATTTTCGTTTCGACTGATGGACAAATTTTCTGTCTACTTGGTGTGGACAGGTGAAGTCTTGAAGATTTGTTGGTCGACAGTGTCGATAGACAAAGTCGATCGACAATGTCGACTCAGTGAGGACGCGGCTTCACGCACCTACGAATAATGAGCTCTTAGACTTGAAAAAAATATGAGAAACAGTTTTTGTTTTTTTTTTAATTGTTATTTCGGCGTTTCCAGTTGATTAAAACAATATTTACGGCAAGAGTCATTTGTGTACTTCCGCTGCCGGAAATCTTACTTTTTTTTTAAATAGACAAATAGTGTTTAGAATGAGGTCTTAGCTTTGAAAAAAATAAGAAACATTTTTTGATTTTTTTTTTAAATTTTTATTGAGGCGTTTCTAGTCGATGTAAGCCATTTTGCGTATCCGTTCCCGGAAGTCCCACAGATTTTTTTGTATATATATAAATAGTGTTCATAATGAGCTCTTAGACTTGAAAAAATATAAGAAACATTTTTTGATTTTTTTTAAATCGTTATTTAGGCGTATCGAGTTGATTAAAGCACTATTTATGACAAAAGTCATTTGCGTACCACCGCTTCTGAAAGTCTCACTTTTTTTTTAATAGACAAATAGTTCTTAGCTTTGAAAAGAAAATAAGAAATTTTTTTATTATTTTTTAATTTTTATTAAGGCGTTTTCAGTCGATGTAAGCAATATTTACGACAAAAGTAATTTGCGTACCTCCGCTCCAGGAAGTCTCATATTTTTTTAATAGACAAATAGTGTTGAGAATGAGTTCTTGGCTTTGAAAAAAAATAAGAAAAATTTTTTGATTTTTTTTTTAAATTTTTATGAAGGCGTTTCCAATCGATGTAAGCACTATTTACGACAAAGCCATTTTGCGTATCTCTGTTCCCGGAAGTCCCACAAATTTTTTATATATATAAATAGTGTTCATAATGAGCTCTTAGACTTGAAAAAACATAAGAATTTTTTTAATTTTTTTAAATTGTTATTTAGGCGTATCCAGTCGATTAAAGCACTATTTACGACAAAAGTCATTTGCGTACCTCCGCTCCCGGAAGTGCCACATTTTTTAAATAGACAAATAGTGTCGAGAATGAGCTCTTGGCTTTGAAAAAAATTAGAAAAAAATTTTGAATTTTTTTTTTTGAAATTTTTCTTAAGGCGTTTTCAGTCGATGTAAGCATTATTTACGACAAAATCCATTTTGCGTATCTCCGTTCCCGGAAATCCCACATTTTTTTTATATACAAAGTGTTCATAATGAGCTCTTAGACTTGAAAAAATATAAGAAACATTTTTTTATTTATTTTTTTTAATCATTATTTAGGCGTATCCAGTCGATTAAAGCACTATTTACGACAAAAGTCATTGCGTACCTCCGCTCCAGGAAGACTCACATTTTTTTAATAGACAAATAGTGTTGAGAATGAGTTCTTAGCTTTGAAAAAAAATAAGAATTTTTTTTTTTTTTAATTTTTATTAAGTCGATGTAAGCACTATTTACGACAAAAGCCATTTTGCGTATCTCCGTTCTCGGTAGCCCACAATTTTTTTTATAGACAGTGTTCAGAATGAGCTCTTAGACTTTGATTTTGATTTTTTTTTAAATCGTAATTTAGGAGTTTCCAGTCAATTAAACCACTATAATTGTAAGTATATACAGGGTGTCTTGTTTCGAGTGTGCCAAACGGAAACAGAAAGTGGATAATAATGTTATTCTGAGCAAAAAAGTTCAAATAAACATATGTCCGATTCTTTACCGTTATCGAAGAAGAATCAAATCTTCAAGATTTTTCGATCGGTATAAAAATTTTAAAACTTGGTTAGATTTCCATTAATTTGACGTAAATTTAGATGATGCTTAGGTATGTGGTTCCAACACCCCCTTATACAGAAAATATATCAAGCTAAACATTAAATTTCCTGATAAATGATAAACGAGCAGGGTTTATTTATTATCCGCTCTTGTATTTCTTCCTTTGTATTTATTGGAACCCTATAAAATGTTTGTTTCATGTCTCCCCAGAATTAATAGTCCATAGGTGTGAGATCTAGAGATCGAGGTGGAAAATTGAATGTTAAGCCAATTTCTGATATTTCTTGCATAGTCGGGTGGTGCTCCATCTTGTTGGAACCACATCCTTAACAATCCTTAGCCATTATGCAAGTGTCAAATTATCTGAAACTGCTTCAAATTCATGGAAATCTAAAACTTTAAAATTTTATACCCATCGAAAAATCAAGCATAATCAAGTAGGGGTCGACAAATCATTTTATATATATACAGTGGGCCAAAACAACGGTAACTTTTTAAAAATGCAAATAATCATTTTTGTAAACTAAAGAGTGTAAACATTTTGTTTTTCAAAGCAATTTTTAATGCGTTAAGTATTAATGCAAATATGAATATTTCCAAGTTGTACCGTTTTTGGCCCACTGTGTATTTACCGCCGTTTTAATTGTTAATTCGTCATTACGGTAGGTTAGTGTCGAGCCCTATTTTGGATTTTGACTTTCAGGTGTTGGATGTGGGTATTCAATTTTAGTTTACTATCAAACGTTATGCCTAGGTATTTGCCAGTTTGGGAGGGATAGATAAGGTTGTTGTTGATGAAGATATTAAAAGGAGAGTTGACTACACGGCGGAAGGTTATAAATAATTGGGATTTGTTAGGATTAATAAGTGATTCTCCACTTATTAAACCATATTTTTATGTGGTCGATCAGCTCTTGGAGAGTGCCAACAGCCTTTGCTATAGTTGATGGGGTTATTAGGTCTGTATCGCCGGCAAAAAGCAAAGGGGCTGTAGGATTGAAAATACACTTAATTTACTACATTTTTACGTTTAAATCATCAAAATCCAAGACAGTTTTACAATTAAAGAAAAAAAAATAGCTTGCAATTTTGGCAAGTTGCCTTGATTTGACATGGAAGTTTAATATTTTTTTCGAAATATACCTAAATCATTACATTTTGATATTGAAATCATTAAAATCATTTTAAACAGTTGGTCAGTTGAAAAAAAAACAAAAATTGGGTTTGGTTGACTTTGAACTCGTAAAACTTGCAAATTTTGACAAGTCGTCTTGATTTAATAATATCAATAATAATAATGTTACCTTATTTTAACTGGAATTAAAGAATACGGGTCGGTTGACTCGCGTGATGCCAAGCGAAACTTATCATAAATTCTTCTAAAAGCTGACTCGCGATTCAGCTTGGATAGCTTCATCATCTCGGATTAAATTTTGGCATTTGTTACGTGTATTGCTATAACGGGTCGCGTAATTGACGCACCATAAAAAAATGTGCTAATTTTTTTTTTCTAAACCGTTACATTACAAAGTTTTTTGCTGTTACAGATATTTCTATAAAAAAAAATCGTTTACTTTAAATAACGGGCTATTTTTCCTTTCGAAAATTTCGAACTCGCGTGGAATTGTGAAGCACTAACCACAAATTACAATTAAATCTACTTTCGGGTGCGCCATAAAAATAAAGTCAATAAAACGTATTACGGTAAAAAAAAACAACACTACTCTAACGACATGGACCATAAAGTAAAACAGAAAGGAGGATGAGAAAGTAAAAAAGATCAACGGTTCATGCAAACATTTAAAATCAACTTATGGTGCACAAATTACAATTAATAGATTCCGCTACTTTGGGGTTTCTACTTAATTACAATTAAGGCTACTTTCGGGTGCGCTATAAAAATAAAGTCAATAAAACACGTTACGGTAAAAAAATACAACATTACGCCTCTAATAATATAGACCATAGAGTAAAACAGAAAGTAAAAAAAAATCAACGGTTCATGCAAACATTTAAAATCAACTTATGGTGCATTTTTTGGGTAGTTTAACTAATTACATGCTTTTTTATGTACTAGGAGACAAAGAGGATTATTGCAGATTGTTCTGCAGAGTCAGAAAGTCAGCCTCTTATTACATGCTCCGCGATAAGGTCGTGGATGGAACTAAGTGCAGCGTGAACAGCTTCAACATTTGCGTGAATGGAGTTTGCAAGAAGGCCGGCTGTGATAACCGACTTGGATCAAACGTTACATTAGGTAAAGTCTTTTGCCTGCATTGTAAGGGTTGCTGGTGTGTCCTTAAGGTTAAGGGGATCACTTCCTCAAAAATTAAAGAAATAAATCGACACAATTCTGCGTTTAAAAAAATTATATACATTTTTCCGTTTACTAGAAGTGATCGAAATTTGTAAACAAAGTGGGGGAGGTGAGTATTTTTAGGTTTTTCTGATAAGTTTACTTTTTTAAGTATAGATTTTTATTTTACCTTTCACGAGCCGCCGCTGCAGACGACTTTATGCCAAAAAAATGTGCCACCTGGAATTTGAAGCTCAGCGAGAATTTTTAATTAGTTCTTAAAACACTTTGTCGCCAGTTACTTTGTTCTAGGAAGATACATCGTTATTTCTTTCTTAAAAAAAAAGGGGGGGGGGGGGTATATTGTATAAGTGGCTCTACCATCAACATATCCTACGAGCCGCCACTGGAGCGCAGGATTATCCTCATCATTCAAGGATACTAATTTTCGGTTCAGCTTTTTTGTAATAATGAATGCACGAACGAAAACGGCTGTTAATTTTTTTTTCCACAATAATATACGAATATCTTAATTTTTTATCGTATTATCGTAATTGGAAAAAAGGCACGCTTTTTATTCCTTTACTAGTAGTTGGTTCGGAATATATTTAATTGAGGCATTTTTTTTTACAAAACAACCCGAGAACGCTACTTCTTATGTGCCTCTTCCTTTTTTATTCCTTACTAGTAGTTGGTCGGAATATAAATTGATGCCAGGCATTTTTTTACGGCACTTTTTCTGTGCCTCCTTTCTTATTCCTTTACTAGTAGTTGGTTCGGAATAGTTTTTTTTTTACAAAGCAAGCCGAGAACGGCACGGCACTTTTTTACTTCCCATAAATAAAATTCTCACAATAATCCATTTTAGATGAATGCGGAGTATGCGGTGGCGACAGAAGCACTTGCGAGAAAATCGAAGGCTTTTACAACGAGACGGGTCCGTACGGGTACCACGTCGTCACGGTAATACCAAGCGGCAGCTTACACCTAAAGGTGACGATGGTGAAAACCAGCGAAAATTATCTAGGTACTATCAGTTTAAAAAAAATCGAACGATTACACTAACGACCCCGTTGTCAGCTTTAAGGGACAGCACCACGGGCGAATACATTCTGAACGGAAAAAACACCATCTCCACCTACAAAAAGGAAATCGTGTACGGAGGCCTGATCCTCGTGTACAGCGGATCGAAGCAGGCGATGGAGTCGGTGCACGCGTTGCATAACTCGCCAATTAAAAAGGATCTTATAGTGGAGGTGCTGATGGGCGGCGGCGCGCCTCCTTATATCAACTTCACGTACACCATCCCCGCTAAAAATCAACCGAGGTAACTTGACTCCGCAAACGAAATCGCTGGTAAAAAAACACACAATTTTTCTAGGTATAAATGGGTTTACAACAACACCAACTGGACGGCTTGCACGTCGATTTGCGAAGGGATACAAAGTCAAATTTCTGTATGCGTGGACCACGTCAGAAACCAAGTGACCAGGTCTTCCTTTTGCCCCGAAACGGAAGAACCCGTGAGAACTTGCAACACCCACTGCACACTCTCTTGGGTGGCTAGTGATAAAGGAGAATGCTCCTCGGAATGCGGATCCGGGTAAGTCATCCATTCCACCGCACGAAATTTTAGTTTAATAATCAAAACATCCAGCATGAGAAAGATAGTGCACAGCTGCGAAAAGCGTTCCCTCCACACCAACGAGCGCGAAGTCGTTGACGACAAACACTGCCAGTCCCTGGATCTGCACGTCCAATACGAGTCGTGCGAGGGACCGTGCAATCGCGCAACTTGGTCCTATTCCGAGTGGAGTCATGTGAGTATACCACAACCATCCAGTAACGGTTCGCGGGGTTTTTATCTGGTACGACCGAGGTAACAAGGGTGGTAATACAGATAGGTGCGGCTGCAACTGACCCTACCTATCTGTATTACCACCTCTTGTTCCTCGGCCGTACTAGAAAAAACCCCGCGAACCAGTGACGGTTTTTTTCTGGCACGGCCGAGGTAACAGAGGTGGTATTGTCACCTCGCGAACCGTCACTGCAACCATCCTATCCTATTTCCACAATCTGTCATTGCTTATTGCTGCCCAGTGTGCGAAAACAAACAGCGGATGCAACCAAACCCGCGGGGCCAACTGTATAGGACAAGACGATCAAATTATAAGCGACGCTTACTGCGTTGGACGGGAGAGACAAGTTGAGAGGGAATGTTCTGAACACGATTGCCCCGTTTGGTCGTACGGTGAATGGTCGCCTGTAATAACGCAACGCTTCCGTGGTTCAACCCATCCTTACTAATTTCACCAAACGTTTCAGTGTTCGGTGTCTTGCGGGATCGGATACAAGAGTCGGTTGTACTCCTGCTACTTGGAGAACCATCCGATTGATATAAGCTATTGCAACGCGAACGAGCTGGAAGACAAGAAGGACTGCAACATGGGGCCGTGCTATAACGTGGGTATTCAGTGGAACACCACCAACTGGAAGGTGTGCAGCGCCGAATGCGGAGTCGGGGAGCAGAGAAGGGAGGTGTTTTGCGTGTCGGGCGCCAAAAGCATCGATGAGAATTACTGTGAGAACTATAACCTGTTGAAGCCGAATAGCACTAGGAGTTGCAAGCAAAATTGTAAGGTATGTTATTATAATAGGTAGATGATGTTTTGTACAATTTTTTTGGAAGTAATGAGGTGATTTTTCGGAATTTGTCCCTAGTGTTTGGCTTCATATCTCGATTCCTTCAAGAAGGGTTGCTAAAGCATTTCGATATTTTTTCGCGTGCCTTAAGTAAAAACAGTGTTTCAGGAAATTTTATATCGCGCACCATTGAACTGTCACTGTCAGATTTTTGCATAGCCTACTCATATTCCGCGGAAGGTTGTCCAGATTATGCATATTATTTTTTCGGCCCTAGATACGCTAAATCGTACTTTCGGCCCGATTTTTATGGCCGAAATAAATGGTTTCGGTAGAGGCAGGCGAAAAATAAAATAAATAAATAAATGGCAGGCCTAATTCGACATTAAGACCACTATCTTGATACTTCTGGCCAAGCATTTATTTGTTTATATGCTTACATAGAGAAAAACATACTTCGAACTTCATTAACCTGCAAATTTCAATGTCGGGGCAGTCCCGACACAGGGCCGCAAAGGGTTAATGGGAGAATATTTTTTTTTTGCATATTCCGAAACTATAATATACGAAGAAGACGGTTCTGAAAGGAAAAATCGAAATATGAAATATTTACTGAGTTCATAGTAGAGAGCGCTGAGACCGCATTCTGCGACGCAAGGGGCAGAGAAATTTTCAATTTTATACTTTTACATAATTATATAGGTTTACCCAACGCCGGTGCTTGGGTTTATGCTGCTACAGGCAGTGGCGGCTCGTGGAACATGTTGATGGTAGAGCCACTTTTTGAAAAAACAAAGAGCCATTTATCTTTCTAGACCAATCGAATATTTTGGCCAAAAAATCAAAAACAGCTCAAGATCTAAAATACGGCCAAAAAAATCAAAAATCCTGGTTTAAAAATTAAAATGCAGACCAAAAAAATTCAAAATGCAAGCAAAACAAAAATAATTTGCCATTTTCAGCCCCAAATATAACTCTTTTTAGCTTAAAATAAGTTCCAACGAGAAATTCGAAAACAAATCAAACAATAGCAAAAATAAAAAAGATTCGCACAATAAAATCAATAATTCAAGTTAAGAAAATCTAAAATATGGGACAAAAAATAAAAAATTAAGACCAAAAATCTAAAATTCGTACCCAAAAATCAAAGTGGTAGACCAAAAAAAAAATTTTTTTAACAAACGAATCGAAAATTTAAGTCGAAATAAAGAAAATTTCGGCCAAAAGACCTAAAATCGAAACCAAACAATCACAAATACAAAATATAGGCCAAAAAGCAGGGCCTAAAAAGGTAAAAATTTAGACAAAACATCGAAAATGGGCGTAAAGATAAAAATTGCAGACAAAAAAAATCGAAAATTTCTACAAACCAATCGAATATTTTGGTCAAAATAAAGAAAAATAAAAAGAATTTTAACAGAAAAATCGAAAATACAGAAATCTAAAATATGGACCAAAGAATCAAGAATCCTGATCTAAAAATAAAAAGAACGCAGACAAAAAAATAAAAACTTAAGCAGAAGCAAAATAATTTGCCAAAAATAAGTTTCTGATCAGAAATTCGAAAATAATAGCCAAAAAAATAAAAAAAAACTCACAAATTGAAATCAATAATCCAAGTTAAAAAATCTAAAATATTGGATAAAAAATTTGGGCATAAAAATAAAAATGGTGGACCAAGGAAAGAAAAATTTTAACAGACAAATAAAGAAAATTTTAGGGCAAAAGATAAAAGAAAATAAAAATCTACAGTGTTCACCAAAAATCGAAAATTTTGACAATAAATTCGAAAAGTTAGGTAGGATTAAATAAATGAAATGAAATTAAAAATAAAGAAATATATGTAGGTCAAAAGATTAAAAAAAATAATAATAAAAATTTGTAATGTTGGCCAGAAAGTCGAAAATTTAGACATTGCATAGAAAATTCGGTCCCAAAGATAATAAATGCAGGCTAAAAAATCGAAAATTTCAACAAACAAAACTCGAAAATACCGGAAAAAATAAAAAAATAAAAAATAAAAAAATTTCAACAATTAAATCGAAAATTTAGGTCAAAATAAAGAATAATTAGAGATTTATTTATTTACGGGAATTTCCCTTTATAATACACAAAATATCTCTAAAAATATTACAAAATTTGAGAAAATCGTACAAAAAATCAAAAATTTAGACTAAAAAAAAAAATTAAAAATGGAAAATACAAAGATAAAATATATATATAAATCATCTTTATTAAAGAATTCATACATTTAGTCTATGATATAAACAAATCTTGCTTAACTATAATAATTAAATGTGTAAAGATTCTTTATTGGCTATCGACCCGGGGTCTTTCAGCCTAAGATAAAATATTTTGACCAAAAATATCGAAAATACAGGTAAGAAATTTAAAAATGAAAAATTCGTCGGGAAAAATAAAAAATACAGACCAAACAGTAGAAAATTTTACCAAAAAAATTTAGGTCAAAATAAATAATGTTTGGGCCAAATAATCAAAAATTTAGACAAAAAAAAAATCGAATAAAATGGGAACCCCTATTTTTTATTGGAGATTTGGATTCTATGCTAAAAAATATTAAGTTTTTAACCGAAAATTTTTTTTTCGATGAGCCACCGATGGCGCTATATTCAGCAAAAACATTTATTGAATTATATTTATTTCTCGCATCAAATGATACATTACGACATTTTTTACGTAGTCATCTCTTAAATAAGGCGTTGATTGAAGACATTTGTAATTTTGTCAGAAATAAGCAAAAAAAAAAAATCTTTGTAAAAACACATCGTAGAAACGAATAAAAATCAATTTGATTATCAAATTCCATTCTACTATTTTCTATTGTGGTAATGTATGAATGTTTGTAACGACAAACAGAATTTTTTTAATAAGAAAAAAAAATTGCAGGTTTTGTTTCCTATGTAAACCTAACCATTATATCATCCGAGGTGCGTGTGTTACTGATTGGAGGGTAGCATAGGGCCCACCCACCACTCCTAGTTTCATTTTAACTTTAACTGTAAGCGTTATCTTCCGGTAAATTCAATTTCTTCATTTCTTTATTGGAAGAGTTGCATTGAAAAAAAAAAAAAACACCAAAACAGTGTTCGTTGCGCAAGTTCAAAATGAAAGGGTGGTGGGTGGGCACTATCCTACAATCCAAACAGTTGAATTTAAAACAAGGGTTTGACAAGTGTAAGCAATTAATAAACAAAAAATTAATTGCAGGTTTAATTTCTTATGTAAGCCTCACCATCATAAAAGCATCCGAGGTGCATATATTACTGGTTGAAAGGTAGGATAGGGCCCACCTACCACCCCCACTTTAATTCTAACTTCAAGTGATAACCTTATCTTCTGGTATATTAAATTTCTTTAATTTATTGGAAGAGTTTAATTGGAAAAAAAAACACCAAAACATTGTTTACAGTTCAAAATTAAACAAATGGGTGGTGGGTGGGCCCTATCCTACAATCGCAGATAAATTTCAAACAAGGGTTTCTCAAGTGCAAGAAATAAATAAACAAAAAAAAATCAATTGCAGGTTTTGTTTCTTATGTAAACCTGACTATCATGAAAGTATTCCAGCCGCGTGCATTACTGGTTGGAGGGTGGGATAGGGCCCACCCACCACCCCTGGTTTCGTTTTCACTTTAATTGTAAACCTTATTTTCTGGTAAATTAAATTTCTTAAATTTATTGGAAGAGTTGAAATTTAAAAAAACCACCAAAACAGTGTTTGCTGCACAAGTTAAAATTAAACCAAAGGGTGGTGGGTAGGCCCTATCTTACAATCCAATCAGTAAAATTGAAAACAAGGATTTGGCAAATGTAAAAAATAAATAAACAAAAAAAATAATTGCAGGTTTCGTTTCAAATATAAACTTAACGTTAATTAAAACATCCGAGGCGCGTGTATTACCTGTTAGAGGGTAGGATAGGGCTCACCCACTATCCCTACTTTAATTTTAACTTTAACTATAAACCTTATCTTCCGGTAAATTAAATTTCTTTATTCATTTATTGAAAGAGCTGAATTGAAAAAAAACACCAAAACAGTGTTTGCTGCACAAGCTAAAATTAAACCAAAGGATGGTGGGTGGGCCCTATCCTACAATCTAATCAGTTAAATTAAAAGCAAGGGTTTCGCAAGTGTAAAAAATAAATAAACAAAAAAATAATTGCAGGTTTCGTTTCAAATATAAACTTAACGTTAATTAAAGCATCCGAGGCGCGTGTATTACCTGTTGGAGGGTAGGATAGAAAATGTTTCGAATAAAAACCTAATATATTTTAGAGTAGAAGCCAAATCTGCTATAAAAAATAGGGGTACCTATTTAAGATTTCAAAATTAACCCGCACCCCGCCCCAGGGGGAGGGGTGGTGGTTTAAATTTCACACCACATGATAGAGCTCAAAAAAAATTAGACGTATTGTTTTGTATGTCAATCCGATTTGTATTTCGCGAAATATTTGGGGTATATGGGTGGTCTGAAAACTCCCAAGTATAATCGTTTTTTAGGTGTTTGTAGTCGATTTAAAAACTATTTACAAAAAAGTCATTTTGTATATCTCTGTTCCTGGAAGCCCCACATTTTTTTATAGACAAATTGTGTTTAATATGAGCTCTTAAACTTGAAAAAAAATATCAAAAAAATTTTTAATCGTTTTCAGAATGAGCTCTTGGACATGAAAAAATTAGAAAACAATTTTTGAAGAAAAATTCGGTATCTCCGTTCCTGGAAGTCCGACAATTTTTTTTTGTAAACAGTATTCATGAGTTCTTGATTAGAAAATAGAAAAAAATTTTGAGGAAAAATTTTATATAATCGTCTTTTAGGCGTTTCCAGCAGTCGATTTAAGCACTATCCACGACAAAAGCGGCTTTGCGTATCTCCGTTCCTGGAAGTCCCCTAATTTTATTTTTTTATAGACAAATAGTGTTCATTCAGAATGAGCTCCTAGCATTGAAAAAAAAAACCAGAAAACATTTTTTGAAGAAAATTTTTTTAAATCGTTTTTTAGGCGTTTCCAGTCAATTTAAGAACTATTTATGAAAGAAGCCATTTTGTCTATCTCCATAAATTAACGTCACACCTATGCAGTGGCGTAACTAGGGTCCCGTAACTCCCACAACTGCGGGGGGCATAGTTTTTACGGGTCCTGAAGAAATACAACAAATAAGGTGTTTGCAACAAAGTAGTAAATTATGGACAGATTATTGTGACTGTATCATTGAATAAAAACCTTTAACAATAAATATCTTGAGTGCCTTCCTGTTAAATTGTTGAGTTTCTTATTTTAGAAAGGGGGCCGTTTGGATTTCGCGGAGCGGGGGACACCTGAAGTTCCGCCACTGCCCCTATGACTAATTGTATTAGCTGATGCTATAAATCTAAAATCTATATCTTTGCCCATAACAAAATGACGGGTCTAGAAATTGAATTTTGATGATCAAAAATTAGCTTTCTCTAGAAAAATCTAATCTTACATAATTCACCTAACCAAATTAGTCACCAAGACAAATTTTGCGCTTATATCTAGCAATTTCTTTTAGGTCACAATTAAAAACAATGAAAAGAGAAAAATAAAAGTGGGCGAATTAAGAAGCGGACTTGACAAAGTGGGCGTTTGGTCCAAAAAGGTTGAGAAACACTGCTCTAAAGTATTATCTGGCCAAACTTGGTATGACATTTGCTGAGAGCACGAGCCCAACACTACCCATACCGTTTTTCAGAGAATCAAAATTGCATTTAACACTTAATCATGATAATTTATTTTAAAATGTGCGTTTATAAAATATTTACCGTGTACTTATATTCCAGCCGCATGAAAATTACCATCACACGAAGAAAAACAAATCGGTCAATCCAAACAACTTTTTCGTAAGTAACTTCCAGACACAAATAAACACACGCCGTTCAATGGATTTTATCTTTCAGGATTATCCCAACAGTGACAACAACATTTTATTCCACAATACTGATTACAGATGGCAATCTGGGATGTGGAGTGAGGTAATTGACTTTTCATGAGATAAAGAGATTTAGTTTTGTATCAGTTTTTCCCGCTTGAATTAACAAATAATAATTGCAACTACTGAAAATTTGACGAAAATTTGACAAATTATCGAAATCTAGCTTAAAGTATGGTATGTATAAACTTTTTACATGCATACTATACTACAAGTTTTTAAAGTAAGAACCGTTGCTGTTTAAATATAAATATAACCAACGTTTATGTATTAGACTGACCGACAACAAAGTCGAATGTTTAGAGGAGCCATTTGTCAGTAAAAGGACTTACTTCAGGAAAGTCTATCCACAAACGGTTCTTACTTAAAAAATGACCCTCGTAATATTGGAATTGGAGATTTCTCGAAGTGCTACACAAGATTTCCAAGCAGCGGTACCAATGAAATGCATTTGCACTACGAGTTAGAGACCTTGATTCAATAATTGTTGGTGTAATAAGGCATAAAACCCAATTTGCAATCATTTTTCTGGGCAATCAAATACGTTCGATTTGTGCGCAGGTTTTAACTCATTTTTCTTATTTTAATGCCTATTTTCATAAAAGGTAATTTGTGCAATTTCGAATAAAAATTCTTTTCCCTCTTTTTCATGAATAATTACTTGATTAATAAAGGCACTTTATTCTAAAAAAGGTATTACCATAAATATTAAACATAATACATTTTTTAAACTTTAACAACCACCACAAAATCTTTCTGCTGCCAATCTTTTTATCTATTTTCAATTAATAATACTCCGAAAAATATGTTTTTCAAGGGATCAAAAGTTAGGCCTTGGAATACTGCCAGAGGTTTCACAATTTCTTGTAAATTTCAGTCAATTGAATTCCAATAATTCATATTCCAGTGTTCGAAAAGTTGCGGTGGTGGCTACAGGCGCAGATTTGTCGACTGCGTAAAAGATTCCGCCGCCGACTACAATTCGCACTGCCCCACCGACGACAAGCCTTCGGACATCGAAACCTGCAACACGCACCAGTGCCCGAAATGGGTGTTCACGCGGTGGTCCAAGTGCCTGGACAATTGCACCAAGCAAAGGGAGATCCTGTGCCGCGACCATTCGAACAACGTCATCGACGAGTCCGCCTGCAACCCGAGCGGCAGGAAGAGGCCCCTGAGCACGAAGAACTGCCGAAAGAGCCAGTGCTACAGGAACAACGTGACGACGCGTTTCGGCCCCCAGAGCAGGACGGTGACCTATTACGAGAAAGACTCGAACATCACGAGACTGCTAACGTGGAAAATAGGGAAATGGAGCAAGGTATTAAATCAGTCTACTAGTGAAGTAAATAAATGAATACCGGGGAGATTAATGGTGCGTTTAATAAACCAAATATTTACGTTTTAGTGCTGCGAAGAGGATACGCACAAATACAGACCGGTGTTTTGTTTTGATAAAACAAAGGAGGTCACGTTTGTCGATGCCCTGTGCGAAAAAAACAACTTGCTCAGGCCACGTGCGAAAGCCATTTGCAAGAGGAGGATGCGCTGCCCGCTGGTTTACACATGGAAGGGTGGAGAATGGAGTGAAGTAATTAAAACGCATTGCTTCGCGTTTTAAACAAATAGTTATTTATTATATGAATGTAGAATGTACATAATTAGTCCCGCAAGAAAAAGTTTACGGATAATTTTCTTAACCCTTTCGGCCCTGGTGGCGGCAATTGCCACCGCAACATTTACTATGACAATCCATATTTTTGCTGTTTATCACTAGATGTACTTCAACAAAGCCTCACTAATTAATTCCTGTACTGATTAATCAAATCGGTTCAAATTTGGTATTTATGGTCTTAAGAAGCTCCCATCAATTAATTAAATTTAAAAATTCAGGGCTGAAAGGGTTAAGGGACTAATGAGGAATCCACATGAGTATAATATAAAATTTTATCCAAAATCGTCTGTAATTGCATTAAATATTGATATAATGTTTATAAAATTTTGACGTACGTGGTGCCAATTTGAAATATTTCAAAAATCCTATGAAGGATCTATGCATTCCGTGAGAGAAACTTATTCTCTCACTAGGGGGTAACGAGCAACATTACATGGCTCAAATGAACACTCTAATTCGATTATTACACCCGATTTTGGATAAAAATTTAAGCATGTATCGTTGATAATTGAAAACGATTTTTCCTACGACAACTTGGATATATGCTCATTACATGCTTGTTAATGATTTGTATATGTAGTGCATTGCTCACGCATTTCATTCTCACATCGATTATCTGTGCTAGAATATATTCCGACACTGCACTGTCACGCGTGAAGTCTAACCTTCAATCTGTCAAAATGACGGAGTAGATTTAACGTTGTTTGCTTCACCGTTTCTACATACATGTGGCGTTAGTTGTAGTACCTCGGCAAATTTGTTGTTTTCGATGTTTGTCAGCATACTATTTATATATACTTTTTAAACACTAAGAATGTATAAACTCGAGAAATGATATGAACCATAAATCATTTTGCGGCTGGCGGCTTGGTTTTTGACTGACATTTGTTTCCGCGGTAACGTTAAACAGGTGCCTCTGATAAAATTTATCGCGTACGAATTGTCCGCTCTCGATTTTTAATTATCTTAACTATCACAATGAAGCTCAACAAAGTTGTCGTAGGTAAAGCATAGTGTACAACTCGCATGGGATGACTATTTCTTGCTCGCGAGAAATGTATGTCATTCCATGCTCGTTATACAATATATTATTTCCTTTTCTTATTTATAGTGCAACTGTGATAAACCCAATCCGAATCAAAGGCGCTCTATTAAATGCATCAATTCGAGGGGTGATCAAGTGAACCACGGATACTGCTCGAAGAAGCAGAAGCCCGTCCACAAGATCTCTTGCTCTTACAAGTGCAACGATTACTCGAGCTGCAGGGATGTAAAGATCAGAGGCCGGACGAACAAGAATGACGATTACAAGATCATCCTGAAGGGGAAGGAGGCCATGGTGCATTGTTTTCAAATGGACACCGATAATCCGGAGGAATACATTACTCTAAAACCGAATAGTGAGAATTACGCAGAAATATATGATAAACGGTAAGTTGATGTTTTATTAGTCTCCTTTTTTTTATTTTGTATATACAGGGTGTCTACGTTAAAAGTTTACGGGGTTGCCAGTGTACTAAAAATTTCAATCACTCGATTGAATCAGTTCTCCTCATGTGAAATATTTTCAACTTTCTACTGTTCCACCGGAAGTAGCACCAAATTTGTTATTTTAACCACTTCGCGCCCATGCTGATTTGATTTAATCCCAGGTTTGATGAAACATTACTTCTTTGTTGTTGTTAACTTTTTTTATGAAATATGATTTCACTGACGCAAACTTTCCCATTTATGCAAAAAAATATGAAAAAATATTCCATAGATGGCGCATTTTTTTTGTACGTTTTTGTATTCATTTTTTGCTTGTTGCCATATGTGGCGAACCTGGGCGTGAAGAGGTTAAAAGGATCACCCTATATATTATCATATTTTTTGATTGAAATCTGCCTGTAACTTCTCTTAAGAATAAAAAATATGATTTATATCTCTAATTGTACCTAGAGGATGCCTCGATGAGTAATATAATTGGAAACTGTCAATTTTGACAATAAGTGTTATTAAAATGTCAATATCCAAGTGCCCTCTTAAATATTCCCATCGCAGAAATTATTCAAAATTTATTATTTTTTAATGTTAAACACCATTAAATTTTTTTTATTTTTGAAAAATTAAAATATAACATAAAATCAACTTTAGCTTGCATAAACTAGTTTATTTTTGTGTACAGTTTAAACAACATCAAAAGTTGCCCGTACAACGGTGAAAGAGACGATTACTGCGACTGCCACATCCCGATGGACAATCACGGAAAAACGGAGTTTTGGAAGGTCCGCCTGAACATTACCTCGATGCAAATAATCAGTAAGCTTGCAGCGTCGCTGCTAATCAGCCACATATTTATTTGCTGACCATTTTTACAGCAAACATTTTTACATTCGCGAGCGGTAAAGGGCCGAACAAGAAGATATCGTATGGAACCGCCGGGGACTGTTATAGTGAAGTATACTGTCCGCAGGGCCAGTTCTCCATAGATTTGATGGGGACCTCGTTCAAGTTATCCAAAAATGTTAAATGGGTGGCCTCGGGAAGCAGGGCCAGCTTGGATATACACGAGGATTATACGAAGGTAATTTAATTTTTATGCAGATTATTATTTATGGACTAATAGTATATTATTAAACGAGTGAGAAAGTTGGCCATTGCCACGAGGGTGAAGTTTGCAACACTGCAATGGCCAACTTGCTCACGAGTTTAATACTATACTTTTTCGCATTATATTAAATAATTACCTAAAGTTTTTTCTGTTTGTATTAAATTATAACGAATTATACAGCGGCAGTTCGCTGACAAAAAACAAATCGTAACCATAGTAACAACTAAACTGTTGAGAAAGTAAAATTGTTGTCATGTCATTGGCTGAAACCTGTCGGGCAATGAAACCGCCATCATTTGATTGGACGTCACCTGTTGGACAATGAAATCGCTATCATTTGATTGGACGTCAGCTGTGGAGAAAATGATTCGACGAATAATGGACAACTTTCTCAATCAAAAATGATTTAACTAATTTATATTATTTAATAAGGTGCGAAAAAACACTTTTTACTTTAAAGATAGAAATGCCAAAGTGGCGGAATCTATTGCCTGAATGTTGAATGTTGTACTGAACCAAATCCGAATGGCTTAACCACCGAGAAAATATGGAAATGCCAGCGGCAGCTAATTTAACAATAATAAAGTAAACATTAAATAAACTCGGATTTGGTTCAGTACAGCAATCAGGCAATAGATTCCGCCACTTTTCAGTAGCCGGCATTTCAGTCTTTAACGGTGTTTGGAATACTTATATTCCAATAGTAGTCTCCGTTTCCCCATCAGCAACTAACTACACTGATGAGACCTGAAAGGTCGAAACCGGTCTGTAGGTGTTCTGATGGGGGAACAATATTTAATGTTTACTTTGTTTATATAACACTTTGATTTATTCGTTTTGACTGCAGTTTCGGCAACTCAGCTTGCTATTATCAAAACTAAAGTAAATCAGATTTTTAAGTGAAAAACACAGTGTTATACAAAGTAAAAAGTGTTTTATTCCATATAAAAACATGTACAGGGTGCCCGGATTTCGTAGGGACAACATGGGCAACTTCTGCTCGGTTTTAGAAATGAACATTTTACTCTTAAAATAGCCCGTTTGTGAAAAAAATAGTATACAGGGTGCCCAGATTTCGTAGAGGCAACACGGGCAACTTCTGCATTTGAAGAGATAGAGAGATGGTCAAATTAGCAAAAAGGTGCGGGTTCGAGGGGTCATTGAGAATCCACCCCCAAATCCCACTTGTCATGGCCTCCACAATAAAAATTAAAAGAAAATCTGAAATTGAAGAAATTGGGAGATTTTGTTTTAATTTTTATTAAGAACAAGTGAGCCATGACAAGTGGGATTTGGGAGGTGGATTCTCAACGAGCCCTCGAACTTTTACCTTTTTGCTAATTTGACCATCTCTAATGCAGACGTTGTCCATGTTGCTCCTACGAAATCTGGGCAACCTGTATAATCATAATAATAATAATACAACTTTAATTCCCAATAAAAGATACAGTAGCTATACTTAGTATAGAAATAACGTCAAGAATAATCATCTTATCATACAAAACTATAATTAGAAAATTCTTCGAGATTGTATGGTTCCATTAATAATAGTAGTGTGGTCAACTTATTTTTGAAACTATTTAATACTTTTTCCTTTTTTAAGTAGAAGCTTCCTACATAACAAAGATTATTATAATTTTAGCAAATTAAAATAAATTATGACAATATATATATATTTTTTTTTTATAGCAAAGGATAACTGGAAAGTGTGGAGGAAGCTGCGGTTATTGCAATCCCGACCCGAGCATAGGATTGAATGTGGAAATCGTCGAGACGATAAACAGGTGATATTTGGAGGGAGGGAGCACACCCATGACAGTATTCGAAGAGTTTGAATGTGAAATGAACAAACTCATTTACTCACCACTGCACAATAAACGCAAAGAATTTTTCTTCTGGAAGACGATGAAATTTTAGAAACTGCCAAAGTACACTGCCAAACTGTCGTAATTTCGAGAATTCATCTCACGTTATCACCAAGATAATGCCTAGTACCTTCTACTATTTATAACAATAAGCTGCCCGGATGGTTGGCTTATTCGAATCGTCCCCTGTACTAATACTTAGTACTATTATTAAAGTTTAATTTTTTATTAATGTAATTCGTATATTATCATGTACAAGTATCAATAAATATTATATATTTATGTATTTAAATAAGGGTTTAAAAACTTCCACAACATTTATTGCATATACAACAAATAATAATAATAATATTACAAATTTTCAACTTACAAACTAGAACTAGAATTTTTATAAAGACTACGGAGCAATATACAATATTTTGAATTTACGAATTCATCTAAAAAATATATTATTTATATATATTATGTATCAAACAACTTTATACAGGTAAATGATTTACAAAATGGAGGACTATTCTCCAATCAACAACGTCGTCATCGGGTCCATTATTTACATATAGATTACAAAGTGTGTGTGTGTGCTTTGCCTGGGGCGGGCTAGAATTATATTGTCCTAAACGTAGCGCGGTTCCACCGCCTCGTCGTCGGGCTCCTCATCCGGTTCTATTCTGCAAAACGTTAACGAGATCGTCCTGCAGATGTTCACTGCTACTCAGGCATACGACCCATCTTTCCCTAGATTGCTGGATGTACTGGATCGGCTCGCAGCCGACAATCTGTGCACCGAGAAAAAAATACAACCTTCTTCTAGCAACAGGAGACAATCGTTATACGCTGGCGTTCGCTTCATCGATTCCCGAATCAATCCGTTCAAACGTTAAATGGGATGTTTTTTTCTTACTGAATCCTACATTAAAGCATGCGCAAGATTTTCCGTCTGGCATTCCAACACTTAATCGAACTCTTGTGAATGAATCATGCCGATTAATTGGATTATTGGAAGGCACTAAATGATCATTTAAATGCATTCAGTCGGATGATTGTGAAACATGATCAAATTCTAACAATCTTTACCGTCAGTTTACTCAAAAACTAAAGGGATTTTTAAAAAAACTTATCCTTTACAAGTTGTTTATTTCGGCATTTTCTGCAATTGTTATTAACCCTTTGCACTCCAGCCTAGTAACTAATAGTGGGTTACCAAAACTCGCTTCCTCACCGCTCATGGTGTTATAAAAACTCGTTCGCTACGGTGGTAGGATCGGAGATCAGCCGCGTTTCGATTAAATCTACGCTGAGTACAGGACGGCAAATGTAAGTTGGCCATACGCGTGGAGAGGAAGTGAAAGCTCTCTCTCTACTGCCGGCCGAGTACAGTCTCTGTAATAAGCAAGCACATATTCTTCATTTAAAACTCAATCGGGCGCTCTCCTCAACATAATTAATTAATTATGTGCGAAAATTATCTCACGAGATTGACTGACAACAGCACAGCCACGAGTTAATTTACTTTGGAAAACCATTGCACTGTCACTTTTGAAAATGAATGTACCAGGCACGCAAACTCTTCACGAAATCTATCGAGAGCGCCCTTCGAAGGTTCCGCCCACAATTTTGCCGCTGCGCAGCGGCAAGTTACGTTTGCCGACCTGTAAGTAAACAAAGCGTGTCGCCATAGCGGCGACAGTGGATTTAATCCAAACATTTTCAATGTCGCAAATACGGCGACAACGGAGTGGCATGGCAACGAGTTAATTTACTTTGGTAAACCATTGCACTGTCACTTTTGAAAATGAATGTAACAGGTGCGCGAACTCTTCACGAAATCTATCGAGAGCGCCCTTCGAAGGTACCGCCCGCAATTTTGCCACTGCGCAACGGCAAGTTACGTTTGCCGACCTGTAAGTAAACAAAGCGTGTCGCCATAGCGGCGACAGTGGATTTAATCCAAACATTTTCAATGTCGCAAATACGGCGACAACGGAGTGCAAAGGATTAATATAAATTAGTTTAATAGGTAACTATTATCGTTTCTCAATTATAAACCAAAAATTTACCTCATGAACTGCATCCAAAGGTAAAAGGGGATTTCCACTATGTTTCTCCTTAGTGAAGTACTTGTTTACCTTCGGTACCATGTCTCGGGCTTTTATGAAACAACTATTTCCACACTTATTTACACTAAACGAAACCAACACACAATACGAAAAACACTGCGAAAATATGAAAAACACCAAGAACTAACGAAAAACTAAAACAAAGGTAAAAAAAAATGTTTTTCCCCAAGCAAAGTACTCTAACTTCGGTACCACGTCTTGGGCTTTTGTGGTTATTTTTACGAAACAACTATTTCTACACTTATTTACACTAAACGAAACTAATACACAATACGAAAAACACTGCGAAAATATGAAAAACACCAACTAATGAAAAAGTAAAACAAAGGTAAAAAAAATGTTTTCCCCAAGCAAAGTACTCTAACTTCGGTACCACGTCTTGGGCTTTTGTGGTTATTTTTATGAAACAACTATTTCTACACTTATTTACACTAAACGAAACTTATACACACTGCGAATATATGAAAAACGCCAAGAACTAATAAAACACTAAAACAGACAGAAATACTCTAACAACGCAAATTAAAAACGGTTAGTGCACACTACTGACGGTTGCGTCAAGGTACACATGCACAAGAACGGCTCCTTTGTCTAACCAACGCCACACGTTTTCGAGCGGTGGGCACTGCTATCGGTGCTTGTATCAACGCTCAGAAGACATACGTTCCTACTATTGACTACGATGATGCGCATGTAATAGAATAAAATGATAGAAAGCCGCTTGTCTTTGATATGTTCAGAAACTGAGGTCGTGAATAGCAAAATTCATGAAATAAAATATATACAGCATACGAATGTAACGTGTGAGCCACAAGATTTTTATACAGAGTCGGCTGTGAGATAAATTAGGAATGTTGCATATTAAAAATTAGGATATAGTCTGTACGGTAGAATTTGGCGGCTGAGGTCGTAAAACGGTCGGATCGACACACCCTCGAAGAAAAGGTATTGGTGGTTTGTCTAATTGCATCCCATACATTTAATACTGTCCTTCGCTCCTATTGGTATACGCACTTTTACACCAGCATTTCTCAACAAAGATTGGTTTGAGATAAACAATATTACGTCCCCTACTTACCGAGCTCCAACCCTCTTTTACGACCACAGCTGCCAAGATTCCAGAGAACGGGCTATATTTAGCCTACATAGTCCAGTCAAGATAGGATTGCGAGAAACCGCAAACATTTGTTTTGGTGTTAAAAATAACCCCCAAAAAGTTCTGAGCGCTAAACCCTATGCAACCCTTTTCTTGAGAGGTTGAAAGGAGTGAAAAATCGGTTTTTCGCATATATCTCCTAAACTATTAGTTTTTTCGCAAAAATAGCAGTTATCAAAATTGAACTTTATAAAATTTGCTACAAAAAAGGTTCTATGACTTTTCTTCCTAAAGTCAATAGTTTTGGAGTAAAACAGTTTTGAAAATGATGCCTTTTATATTACAAGCATAAAATGTGCTCTAGTGCAGATTACGGTCTGAATACAGCAGTAGTGGTCCTTCGTACCACCCGTTGTAAAATCATTGACTCCTTTATTATCGAAAACCAGACAACCGTTGGAATAAATTAAATTGCGGTACTTGAACTGATACGACAATGGAACAATCTTTAATGAAAACAGACGGCGGTGTTTCAAGAGGAAGAAGTACTGAAGAAGCGACTCAACAGTGCCACCTGCATCTAGTGCAGCTCAACAGCATTTATTCAGAGTATATCTTCAAGTGCAAAGGACCCCTCACAAATCAAATGGAAATTGGCTTTTGGTGAAATTGACCAAATTTTGGATATGTTGTTCCTTTCGGTGTCCAGATCAAAAGTCTTCACGGGCACAAGGCTCGAAAATCTTTCCTGCGAGCAGTACCCAGCTCCGAAGGTTAGAGACCGGTAATCCCTAACTTTGAAATCTTAAATGAAAACCCCTATTTTTTATTGCAGATTTGTATTCTATGCTAAAAAATATTAGGTTTTTATCCGAAAAAAAAATTTCGATGAGCGACAGATGGCGAAAACATTTATTGAATTATATTTATTTCTCGCATCAAATGATAGATTACATTTTTTACGTAGTCATCTCTTAAATAAGGCGTTGATTAAAGTCATTAGTAATTTTACGTCAGAAATAACCAAAAAAAAAAAAAATTCTTTGTAAAAAAATCGTAGAAACGAATAAAAATCAATTTTATTATCAAATTCCATTCTATTCTTTTCTATTGTTCTGATGTATTAATGTTTGTAACGATAAACAGAATTTTTTTTATAAAAAAAAAAATTATAATTAAAAAAAATAAAAACCTAATATGTTTTAGAGTAGAAGCCAAATCTGCAATAAAAAATAGGGGTACCCATTTAAGATTTCAAAGTAACCCTCCACCCCGCCTCAGGGGGGAGGAGTGGTGGTTTAAATTTCACACCATATGATAGAGTTAAAAAAAAAATTTAGACGTATTTTTTTGTATGTCAATATGATTTGTATTTCGCGAGATATTTGGAGTGTACGGGTGGTCTGAAACACCCGGTATATATATATCTTTAACCTTCGGAGCTGGGTACTGCTCGCAGCGAAGATTTTCGAGCCTTGTGCCCGTGGAGACTTTTGATCTGGACACCGAAAGGAACAACATATCCAAAATTTGGTCAATTTCACCGAAAGCCAATTTCTATTTGATTTGTGAGGGGTCCTTTGGCTTGGTAACAATTTAAATGCAGAAGAAATAATAATAAGTTAGAACCAGTACAAACATTATTACCACCAGCTCCAGAACAATTTTTAAATAATATTAATTTTTTGTAACTGTACGATAATTTTTCATCATCCATCTTCACAATTTCAACAATTTGCACGTAACCACTTGATTGACATTACAGAACTTTGTTTATTTTGTTTTTCGTAGCAACAATATTTGTTTACACACGAAGAAGCAATAAAATTTTAATCGAAATGACGTTTGCCTTTTGTCTATCGTCGAGAATTCCAGGTAACACGATACTGGACATATTTAAATCAACAACTCGACACAATTTCAAGTTTTTGATCTTATCTTAAGTGATTACTGGATTTTTCTTTGACCATGAGGGGTTTCGATGCAAGCAAAATTTTTTATAAAGAATAAGATTATCTCTTAAAAAAGTTTCCCCCATAGAAAACCTCATTACTTTACACCAGTGACGGTTCGCGGGGTTTTTTCTGGTACGGCCGAGATAACAAGGGTGGCGATCCAGATAGGTAGGGACGGCTGGCTGCGTGACCGCACCTATCTGTATTACCACCTCTTGTTCCTCGGCCGTACCTGAAAAAACCCCGCAAACCGTTCTGACTGACTAGTTCATATTTGAGTTAAGGCATACAGTTTATAATTGTAAAATCGTAATTACTACACGCTAACCCCTAAATCCCTGTATAGTTTCATTTAGTTCTGCTCGTTCTGATCCGAGTTATGAAGTACAGAGTACACTCGGTTCAAAAGTTAGCCATTTATTACAAAATTAGATGTAACTTTTTTTATTATTATTACTGTATATTATCACTTTATCCACGCAATCGCGCTGTTTGTGACTCATTAATAAAGGTTGCGGATGATCAACTAATAATAAAATACAAATTACCTTCTCGTGGATTCAATGGGCCGTTCCGTTTTTAAGCTGACCTTGTGATTGGCCAGGAAGGTGTTCACGGAATCATCAGAGCTGTAACTATCATGTTCACTAAACAGAAGAAAGCGATTAACTCCGTGCAACGAGCACGCGCGACGCTTCAAAATACCTATCCGTATTCTCGATGCTATCATCGTCCAGTTCGCCCTGAATGGCCGACTGCAGGTCCTCTATTCTCTTGAGCGCCAAACGTAGATCCGTTCTGGCCGTGGACGTTTCGCACTCCAGCGCCTCGCAGCGCTTCTCTATTTCCTTACGCTTGAGCAGGGCCTCCCCTTCCCTCATCAGTGTGCTGTTGTGTTCGTCACGTAGCTCTCTAATGATAAATCGTTATATTTACGATACAAGTAATGTTATGAGGTTTTTATATTACGAGAGAAAAGTTTTAAATTCTCGGGTAATGTAAAAACAAATAACGTTACGTGTGTCATAACACGGTTTATTTTATCCTATTTCTATATTTTTAATAAGAAAAATGTTTAACCCATTTTTGCCCATTTTTTTAGTGGAACAGCTATATTTTCGAAGAATTCGACGTGCACCAACGTTCTGCGTCGTTTGTTTATGATGAATTTATGATGAATTTATGATTGGTAAGACCACTGTGCACTAAAGGAAAACGCACGAATGCCGCTTGAATCTTTTGTGTTAAGAAACTGCACAGAGAATTTGAAAAAAAATTGTTGAGCAAAAACGGGTTAATGAAAAACGCCATAGGCGAAATAATGTTTGTATGCCAATATCTCCATAGCAACGAGTTGCATTAAGATAAATATAACAACACTAGTGTTGTTAAAGGTACCTTAACGTAATTCGTTGCTAAGGAGTTATTGTCATGATAACATTATAGGATAAAATAAAATGATAAAAGCTTTGAAGTGAAATTAAATGACCAACCTCAAGTTTCGCTGTAATTTCCTAATTTGATCCTGAGCCGCTTGCTCCTTCGTGCGCGCATTCGAAACGTCCGTTTGAAGCTTATCGACGGCCTCCTTCAAACGGGTGATCTGCACCTCCAGACGTGATTTCGTGGTCTGCTCCAAATCGAGTTTTGATTCCAGCTCTTTAACTTTCAATTCAGTCCTACAATGAGTCTTCAATTAATTTCCCCCAAACAGAATTGTTAATTGTGGGATGTAAATAGTTAATATTCTTATTTTATTTTTTCTGCAGCCGTCCCGAACATAAAACTTTCGGTATGATTTATTAAATCGAGAGTACTACTTTACATAAATCGTAACTAAAGTAGTTATTTTCGGGAAAACATTACGACATCATAACATGTCGAACTATAGTGAGTCCACGGTACACATAGAGTTGTAAAAACGCCCACAATCGCCAACGCATCATTCTTACTGGCCGATTCGAAAAATTGTCCAAATCACGCAGTACGAATGCAAATGGTTGACGCACTCGTCAGCCGATTGCCTCATTGTATTGTGTTAGCTGTTAGCGTCTGTTTGCGATCGTGTACCTTTCTGCTTGTTTCATTATAATGGCTCTACCTTCATCAAAACGACGCCGTGCGAAGCATTTTTCAGTGTCCACCAAGGAATCTATACTTAATAATTTTAAGGTGTGTCAGGAAAATTATCCTGAACGCACCAAAGTTGAAAATGAGGTATTCACCGCAAATGCAGGAGGTACGTTCTTAATTTCTAAATGTACTGGTTCCATGGGCTATATTAATATATTTGTAGGTGTTTGTGTGGCCAGCGTTTATAACATCAATCGACAAATAAATTTCAGCCTCCTAAATACGTTAAACAATATACTAAGCAACATGCAGAGTATGACCAGTGTTGCCAACCCTACCGATATGTCGGTAGATCTACCGACAATTTATACCTTTCTACGATATTCTACCGATCTACCGATTTTGACTCAGATATACTGACAAATCAACCGGAAATGTTGATTGGTAAAATTTGAATTTGCTTTCACATAACTTATCACTAGAGAGAGGATTTTATGCAAAATGCATATTTTCGCATATTTAGTCCTATAATGCACATTTCGTCTTTTAATGCATATTTTACACATTGCAACAAGTGCAATTTTCGATTTCGGGCATGAACCAACATCTGGTCATTCAAAGAAATGCCGGCCAAATATCAGAATAATTGCCAATTCTTCCTGCGATAAACGAGTTACAAATTTTTGAAATTTTTGATATTCGAACAACTAATACTCGGACATTGGAAAAAAAAAATAGGAAACGTGTAGAAGAAATTTTACATAAATTGAACCTAATTAAGAAAATATCGCTCTTTTAAACAAACTTTGGTTTTTTGAAAATCCATTTTTGATTTTCGAACTTGGACGTTTGAAAATAAATAAATTAAAAATAACAGGAAACGTATAAAATTGAAAAAATTAAACCTAACTGACTCTTCTCAAACAACTTTGGTTTTTGAAAACCCATTTATTTTTAAACGAATTTTTTGAAATTTTGATTTTCGAACAACTATAAGAAAAGAAAAAAAAAATAGGAAACGTGTAGAAGAAATTTTACATAAATTAAACCTAATTACGAAAATATCACTCTTTTAAAATAACTTTGGTTTTTGAAAATCCATTTACTTTTAAACGAGTGACAAATTTTTGAAATGTTTGTTTTGTGAACAACCAATATACGTTGGAAAAGAAAATAAAAAAAGGAAACGTTTAGAAGAAATTTTACATAAATTAAACCTAATTAAGAAAACATTACTCATCTAAAAAAACTTTGGTTTTTGAAAATCTATTTATTCTTAAACGAGTTAGTTTTTTGAAATTTTTGAAAAGAAAAATAAAAATAAAAAGAAAAAAGAGGAAACCAAGTCTAATTAAAAAAAACGTATATTCTTCTAAAATGAGTTGGGGTTTTGAAAATACATCTCTTCTCGAGGTAGTTACAGATTTTTGAAGATTTTGATTTCTAAAACGTCCCACATTCGAACAAAAAATTGAAAACGTGAAAAAATGTTTTTCTTTTCAAAAATTATTCTCGCTCTTCTAAATACCTTTGGTGTTTGAAAATTCACCAATTTTCAAGCGAGTTGCAGATGTTTCAAATATTTGATTTTCGAGTTGTCTAACATTTGGACATTCAAACAGAAAAAATAGGCAACGTGTAGAAACAGTTTCACAAAAATTAAACCTAATTAAGAAAATATCACTTTTCTCAAAAAGTTCGGTTTTATCCACTTATTTTTAAACGAATTTTATTTTTTTTTTAATAATACTTGTTGAGACTGAGACATTGAGACGTTGGAAAAGAAAATAATAAAAAAAAAAAAATAGCAAACGTGTAGGAAAAATTTATCAAAAATTAAGTATAATTAACAAAACATTATTCTTCTAAAATAAGTTGAGATTTTGAAAATATACCTCTTTTCAAGAGAGTTGCAATTTTTTGAAATTTTTGATTTTCTAATACTTGGACGAAAAATTAAGAAAAATTAAAATATAAGAAACACGTGGGAAAATTTTTTAATTCTAATTAACAAAACTTCAATCTTCTAAAATAAGTTGGGGTTTTGAAAAACTGTCTGTTTTCAAGAGATTTTTGGAACTTTTGATTTTCGAGATTCGGCCAAAAAAATTGGAAACGTGTAAAAATATTTTTTTCAAAAATTATTCTCGCTCTTCTAAATACCTTTGGTGTTTAAAAATTCACCCATTTTCAAAGGAGTTGCTGACGTTTCAAATGTTTGATTTTCGCGACGACGGACATTCGGATATCGAAAGGGAAAAGGTAGCAACGTGTGGGAAAAAGAAAACAAAAACTATACCTAATTAAGAAAATATCACTATTCTAATTCTAAAATAACTTGGGTTTTTGAAAATCCATTTATTCTGAATTGTGAATTTTTAAAAATTTTGATTTTCAAACTTCGTATAATTGGACGTTGGAAAAGGAAAAAAAAATAGGAAACATTAATTAAACATTAGTTTGAAATATGCGTAATGCAGCAGAGGTAGAACGAGAAAGAAATGGTTTAGGGCGTCCAGGAAATTCTCATATTTATCAGGTCTCTCCATAAAAAGAAATTTGAAGAAAACCAAATTTTCGCAAAATATGATTTGCGATTTTTGTATAATTCAATATTCGTCGTGGCATGGTCCAGGAAAGTGGTTGTTTCAAAAAGTGATTTGTGAACTGTAGTAATTAATACTAATTAATACTAATTACAACAAGTATGGCAAATTATTAAGATTAATAAAAAATTGTTTTTCTTAAAAATGTTCATTAATAAACTATTTTTTTAATGACATATTTCAATTTATTGCTTGCTTATTTGCATATAATAATGCATATTTGTTGCATATTTTCGGGGTTTAAATGCATATATATATATATGGACATATTTCAGCATTTTACAATGCATAAAATCCTCTCTCTACTTATCACCAATCGAAACAAAATCACAAATCCGTAAGTCGGTGAATCCCCTCGTTCTCTGTGCAAGCGCAGGTCTCATCGGTACCATACGGATGGGACCTGCGGCCTCGCGTCGAAGAATCTCCCTATCTGTCTATTTTAAAAACTAACTACATCTACCGACATTTCATTGGAATTTAGACCGACAATTACTAAACACAGGTTGGCAACACTGAGTATGACCAAGACAAAAACTGAACTTTTACAGTTTGGACTGTTCCTAACAGGTGGCGCCACTAGCTCTGTTTAAATAAATTTACATAGTGTAAATCAGACTTTTGCTCAGAACAAATGTAGATTGTGGGCGTTTTTACAACTATAGTGGACAGACTATAGTTCGGTAAAATAAAATAAGGATATTAACTGGCAATACAACTATTTACACCCCGCAATATACATAACCAGTTAGATATGGGTACGTGCTTCAACAAGAATCGTTAATGACTATTACCTTTTTACAAGTAGGTGTGAAGACGCGTCGCCCATACTCTCAACGCTCTCCAATTTGGTGGTGAGCTCCGCCAATTGCTCCTTCAGTGTGTTCCTCTCTATTTCTAGTTCCGAAACTAAGGACACCTGCTCCTGCAGAGCCAACTGGTCCAGGCTCATCTGCGAAACCGTCGCCTTATACTTTTTGAGGACCTCCGCCAGCTCCTCCTCGTTCTCCTCCAGCTGCGAGTGCATGTCGTTCCTCTCCCTGTTCACCGAATTCAGTCGATCCTCGGTCTCGCTCTTCTGCTTGTTGCATTCGTCTAGAAGGGCTTGAGTCTCGGATAGTTCGGCCTCCAGGCTCTGCTTCGCCTTGACGGCGACGGCGCGCGCGCACTCGACGTCCTCCAGCTGGTTCCTGAGTTGGCGGATCATCAGTTTGCCCGGATTCTCCGCCTTCTGGCGCTCCAGTTGGGTCTGGGTGTCGCGCAGGAGGACCTTCGTGCGCTTCAGGTCGCGCTTTAACCTGTGGAAGACCGCTTCATCGCACGCCTTGTCGTTCCGGTCGGTTTCCAGCGCGGCCACCAAGCGTCGCTCCAATTCGTGTTTTTCTCGTAGGAGGATAGTCCTTTCATCGTGCTCGTTCTCGAGTTGCGCTTCCAGTGCTAAACGATAATTATTGTCGTTATAAATAATGGTGGATTTGTGATTGGTTACTTACTTTTAACTTTTTTCTGTGCACTACACCTAACCTCCTCCAATTCCTCCTCGTGCTGCTGCGCTTCTTTTTTCGAAGACTTCCGCATTTGCTCCAAGTTCATCTCCAGTTTCAATTTCGCCTGCTCGAGCAGCTGCACTTGCCCGGCCAGTTCGTCCAGTTCTTCCTCCTGGTCGTGCAGACGGCGTTCACACTCGATCTTCTGTTTCCTGAGCAATGTGACTTCTTCCTCGGTTTTACCGCCGAATGTGATCTCGTCCAGTTCAGTCTGCATGGCCAGGAGTTTTTCTTCTTTCATTTCCATATCCATTTTAAGGTCCTATTAGACAAGATCATAATATTACGTGCTGTACAGAAAAGACTTCGCGCCCATGCTGCTTTGATTTAATCCCAGGTTTGATGAAAAATTACTTCTTTGTTGTTGCTAACTCTTTCTACGAAATATGATTTCACTGTCACAAACTTTCCCATTTGTGCAAAAAAATATGAAAAAATATTCCATAGATGGCGCTAAAGAAGTATTTTTTTTTGTACAATGTTTTTGTTTTCATTTTTTGCTTGTTGCCACATGTGGCGAACCTGGGCGTGAAGAGGTTAACGTTCGACGTGATAAGTGAACTCTTGTATAATACGCTAATTATGAAATTAGTTACTGCACATGCCTGCTTAAACATAGAGATAATCTAAGTTTGATAATGATTACCATGTAATTGAAACTAGTCACGTAAAGTAAAATAAAAGTGGTATAAAAAAGTTAAGTGTTTTCTTTATATCGAAATTGAAAATGTACCACGAAGTGAACGCCTCCAAGATTCAAGAATAGAGATTGTTATTTATGCTATGGATTTACGATGAATTGTAATTAAGGAGAAATCACAAAATTTGTGAACAATTTTTGCCACTCAATATTACAGCTTGCTTTACTGATTATTTGGGTCGGTGTGGCGATACCCTCAGTGGGCACGCCTCACTTAATTGTGTCGATACAAAATACAACACACTCGAAAAAGTTCAAATTTTGGAAAGTAAACTCTTGGCCAGAATTATGTGTATATTAACACACACCGTTAAAACAGTTACAATACATCATCAAGCATCTAACTCACGGCTAAATTACTCTCCAAGGTGAACTTCTCGGCAATCATGACTTCCTTTTCCCTCGAGAACCGATCCTTGGCCTGCCTCTCCTGCCTTAGTTCGTCTTGCAGCAGCTGGGTCTCGGAGTCGAACTTTCGCTGCTTCTTCTCCAGCAAGTTGTTCCTGGAGTTCTGCTCCTCGAGCAGTAGCTTCAAGTCGTTCATTTCACCGGTGAGCTTCTGCACTTTCCTCTTCCACTGGCCGACAACTTGTCTCTGCTCCTCCACCTCTTCGTACGCATCAGTTAACTGTTATTAAAAAAAAAGGTTGCCTGATGATATTAAATCTCCTGACGTGCCAAAATATCATAAAGAGAAAAACGAAGAATAAATACATTTATGTATCGCAGGAATTATGAGGATATAAATACCTCGTCGGGTAACTTACTTTTGCAAACACGTTGCCCTTGATAATTAACATCCTCACAATTCCCTTGATACATAAATAACTATTCTGGTCCTGTAAAAACTTGCGCAGGTCCTGTTGGTAAATGAAAAAAGGGCAAAGGGATCGATAAGGGTGCAAGGGAATAGAAAATAGGCACATGCCCAACTGTGGATGATTACAAGAGGAAGGGAAGAGAAAATAGACATATCCAACAAGTGGAAAGTCAGAAGTAGAATGAAAAGTAATGCTGATGTGAGTTTGATCAGTGTTACTTCATTTTATTTAGTGTAAAATAAAGAAACAGAGTAATTGCACTTTACGGTCAAAATTTTTTGTTTAGGGACTTGAAACACGTTCCCGCACAAAATTTTTTGTAAGTACCTTAATAATAACACGTATAGAGTCCCTAAACAAAAAATTTCCGAAATCGGGAGTTTGACCGTAAAGTGCAATTCACCCTTTAAAGATATGTAAGTGTCTGAATAAAGATGTTTTCTTTCAAACAGAATTTGAATTGTTTGTTTCTTTAAATCAGACCCACCCATCCCAGAACCCGTGGCTCCCTGTGTTGAATAAACTAAAGAAAACACACAAACGAAATACCTAAATGTCAAACAAAAATTAGAATATTGGATTGATGAGGCTGTTACTGTGAAATTCCATAATATGTGTGGTAAGTAAAACACGTGTTAAAAATTTTCACAAATTTTTAATGTCGAAACCCTGCGACACATGTTTCGCCCCACAGTGGCTTCATCAGGCAGAAATTTGTGAAAATTCTCAACACACGTGTTTTACTTACCACACATATTATGGAATTTCACCAAGAAACAGCCTCATCAATCCAATATTCTAATTTTTGTTTGACGTGTAGGTATTTCGTTTGTGTGTTTTCTTTATTTTATTCAACACAGGGAACCACAAAAATTAGAATTCCGTTTCATTCTAAATTATTCTAAAATATTCACCCAGTCCTGAATTAAGATTAGAACGAGGACATTTTATGTGTTTTCTTAACTTAAAATTTTGACACTGACATAGTTGACAGTACCTTTTTCTCCAGTTGCTTTTTGAGCGCGACCAGCTGCTCCAGGTCGTCCTCGTGCTGCTGCTGGAGCCGCCTCTTGGTGAACTCCAGCTCCTTGACGGCGCGCTCGTACCGCTGCTTGTAGACCCCGTCCCCGTCGCCGTCCTCGTCCTCCTCGTTGATGCCGTTCAGGTCCGACCTGGCGTACAGCAGCTCCATTTCCAGCCTCTCGGAGGCCTGCTGGAGCTGCTTGTTCTTGTGCTGGGTCTCCGAGAGCTCGCGCTCCAGACGCACCCTCTCGGACGTTTCGGCGTCGAGACGCTCGGCGGCCAGGGTGGACGTGGAGTGCTCCTCGGCGAAGTCCGCCGTCATTTCGCTCAACTGAGAACATCAAAAGCGCGACATCGTCGTCTGAATCATTGTTAAATACAGCAAGCAATTGTCAACAGTGTTAATTACGTATCTCGTGTTACATAATCTTTAATAACAAAATGCCGCATGTTTATTAACGTGCACGGTTTTATTCAAGACTGAAGTTACAAAGTGGGATTAATACGGTGTTTCTAACTGATGAAAAATCTCCAATTCCACCACAACAGTAAAAGCAATACAACAGATTTAATTCTTGAATCTTGGAGGCGTACATTTTCAATTTCGATATAAAGAAAACACTTAACTTTTTTATACCATTCTACAATAATGATTTAATGCACATTTTCATAAAACCTTGAATAAATGAGAAAGATCCGACTCTGGAAAGGGCACTCTAGATCCTTATATATAAAAAGTTAAGTGTTTTCTTTATTTCTATATAAGGATCTAGACTGCTCTTTCCAGAGTCGGATCTTTCTCATTTATTCAAGGTTTTATGAAAATGTGTGAAAAAGTGTTTTCTTTATATCGACAACAGATTTATTTACAATCAAGGTTTTCAAATGAGGTTTCAGTCTTCTACAATAATGCTTTAATGCACATTTTCATAAGGCCTTGAATAAATGAGAGAGATCCGACTCCTGAAAGGGCACTCTGGATCCTTCACTTCACAAACGAACATTTCATTATAGCCCAAAAAAGGGCGGCTCGTTATGTAGAGCCAAGGAGCCATGGCTCTGGTAGTTTCAAGCTCGACAAGAATTTTAAAGTAATTCTTACAACACTTTTTCGCCAGTTACTTTAGTCCAGGAAGATAAATCGTTCTTCCTTTCTTCAAAAACGGAGGAGAGGGGGGAGGAACAGCACATGATAGACATTGTAATTAAAGTAAAGAACGATAAACTTGATGTGTTTGCACTAACGTTGAAAAACAATAGAATGTACAAACTGGCAACGTAACATCATATTGTACAGCATCTTTTTCTAAAATATCTCCATCTGCTATAAATGTAATATATTGTATTTATGTGACAACTATTGTTAAAATACCAAAATTTCTCTTTTTCAGTTGTGTTTTTGTCATTGTGGTCAATGCTAGAATCGACTGTAATCCGCTTTTTATTTGATTTACTTAAGTTACTTACCCGCTCCTAAACACCACACGAGAGATCAAATTTTACTTGAGCCAATTTTAAGACGAATATGCAGGATGAATGACGCCTAGAAAAGGTTCCTCATACGATTTGATTTTAACCCTTTGCACTCGTATTTATATTTGAGAGCACAGTGACCAAACATATTATGGCGACAATAAGACAACATATGAGGGCCAAAGGGTTACAAACATATTTAATTTTATGCCGAAACTTACAAAAAATATGTATATTCTAAAAACCGTTTTATCTAAGATATGCCAAAGATAATTGTAAACAAAACAATTTTAAATCAACTGCTTAAAATCAGCAGACTTACGAAAAATGAATAATTTAAGAGTTAATTTTATAAAAAAAAAAAAAACAATTTGAAAGTGATTTTTACGGAATTTAAGGGCGGGTAATATTAAATGTTGGCTTAAAAAAACGACGCTATAAGCGTACAAAAATATTTCGAAAAGAACATTTTATTGCGAAAATCACAAAAAAATATATGAACACAGTGGGCCAAAAAAAACGGTACAAATTGGAAATATTCATATTTGCAATAATAATTAACGCATTCAATATTGCTTGGAAAAACAAAATGTTTGCACTCTGTAGTTTACAAAAATGATTAATTGCATTTTTGAAAAAAAAAATTATCGAGGTTATTTCACATTAATGAAGGCTCTGCAAAGACAGGAGTTTATAATGCACCGTCGCGTCGCATTTGTAGGTACTAAAATTAGTGGGCCATTATTTGTTTTGATTTTCTAATGAATCTCAGACAATAGCTGTCACTTCTATCAGCCATTTTAGTTTTTGGGACAAAAAATTTTGAAAGGATAGAAGTTTAAGTACTATTTCTTTAGAGCAAAAGTACTTCATTTTATCTATAAAAAATGGGCTTTTCACTGTTATATACAGCACAAAACTACTTGTACCGTTTTTTTTGCCCACTGTGTATATTCTAAAAATCATTTTATCCAAGATGCGCTAAAGATAATTGTAAAAAAATCAATTTTAAAGGAACTGCTTAAAATTAGCAGACTTTAGAAAAATGACAAATTAAAAAAAATCTGAAGAATCATTTGGAAGCAAATTTTTCATCATTTAAGAGTTAATTTTGTTTAAAGAAAAAACAAGAAAATATAAAAAAATACAATTTGAAAGTGATTTTTTTAGAATTTAAGGGCGGTTAATATTGAATGTTGTCTTAAAAAACTAACGCTAAAAGCAAGCGTACAACAATATTTCGAGAACATTTAATTCCGCAACAAAAAAAAATATGTATATTCTAAAAACCATTTTATCTGAGATGTGCTAAAGATAATTGTAAACGAAACAATTTTAAAGCAACTGCTTAAAGTCAGTAGACTTTGGGTAAATGGCCAATTAACAAAAAAATCGAAAATTTTTCTGAAGAATTAATTTGGAAGCAAATTTTTCACAATTGGTGAGAGTTAATTCTGTTTACAAGAAACAAAAATATATTTTAAAAAATAGCAATTCGAAGGTGATTTTTTCGGAATTTAATTGCTGAATCTCTAAAAAGAAAAAACTAACGCTAAAAGCGTACAAAAATATTTCTAAAAGAACATTTCGTTCTCAAACAATATATTCTGAAAACAGTTTTTTGTGTTAAAATAACTTCAAAGCGACTTCTAGAAAATTGTAGATTATGAGAAAATGTATAATTCTAATTCTAAAAAATACACAGAAAATATTTCTGAAGGAAAAAATTTGGAAGCAGTTTAAGAATTCAAATTTTCTTAAAAAAATAGCCAAAACTCAAATATTTTAGAAAGTAGAAAAAAGCAATTTCTTAAAAACAGCGGATAATGAGAAAATGTATAATTCTGTTTACAAAAAAGTACAAAGAAAATATTTCTGAATCATGATTTTTTTTGAAAAATAGAAGAAACTCAAATAATAATAATAATTAAATAATAATAATAATAATAATGGATTTTATTCTCACATGGTGTTACAATACATATATTTTTGAAATTTCGAAAAGTAGAAATTTATACATAGTCCGTAATGACGCTATGAGGATTAATATTTTTTGTCCACATAAAACTGAGTTTTTGAACTGTTTGAAATCGTGTTTATTGTAATTTTTCTTAGTTGTATTCAATGTGGCACACTGTATGTAAGCCTTTGATTAGTGTATTGTTGTACTTGTAACACATATCTTACTCCGTTGTATTTTTCTCTGTATTTGGGTTCGTTCCGTATGAGAAATAAATGGTTATTATTATTATTATTATTAATAATGCAACGGTTAGGTTTTTCGACACAATTCAAGAATTACATATTTTTTTTTTCAAAACTTTGCTTTTAATATGGTAAAGACTTTGTTCACTGCACTCTTGATGAAACGAAATTGTAATATCAGGTAAATTAAAACACTTGTTTGGTTTCATATTCATACATTCAGTTTCCTGACACGTGTTTCGGTCGATGAAGACCATTCTCAAAGGAATTACAAGAATAACTAATTAAAAATTAAAAATGTTACAATATATACAGGGTGTCCCACCGAGAAGGTGCATTAAAAGTATATGGACTTGTAATTAATGTATTGTAATGAGATTTTCAGCGTTTACGTAATTAAGGGTGAAAATATTTTCAAGATTATTCGGCTACACCAACACCAACTTGATTATTTTAAATGGAATACTATATTTTTTATTGCAAATTTGTATTATACATAAAATTCTGTGAAAAAAATCATTAAGTGACATAACCTCAAAATTTAAGCGTTTTCAAAATATTTGACATTTTAAAAAATGTTATGCTTTTTTATAATTCACTTTAAAAAATACATATCTCCGAACAATACAAAATTGAAGGGATGTAATGTTGGCTATAGAAAGCCAATACCCTAAGGTACCCAGTGGTGATTTATTTTTGGAAAAATAAAATTAAGAGTGTTCAAAATTTTATACCACATTTAGTCAACTTTAAAGCATTAAATCTCGTTTTTTTTAATGTAACACCCTGTATATTTTTACATATTCCGACGCAGAATTCAATTCTGCATTGATCTATACAGCTTTCCCTATGCCTATCTTCTTTCGTTTCCAAGATATTAACATGTTTGTAAAAATACGTCAATTTTCTGTGCAATTGGAATATTTTTTTGGTCATTTCATGATATTCGGCGTTTTTTTTCATGGTACTACTCAGAAAATATACATGCAAAAAATGTTGGGTCTAAGAGACATTTTACGATTTGCGTCAAGAATTATTAATTTCGAATATTTTTTACAATTCGTATCAGGAAACTAGGAACGAAAATAGGTAACTTGTCTTGCAATTTACTCAAAAATTTCGAAAAAAGCTTATTCTTTATAAATCGCTCATTTTGGCATTCTCTACAATTGTTATTAATATAAATTTGATGTAACTATTATTGTTTCATAATTATAAACCGAGAATACAAAAAATAAAAATTTCTCGAAACAATAATTTTATAAAAACATATTTTCGAACAAAAGATGATGCCTTCTAATTTTTTTTGAATTTTGAAAAATGGCGATTTTTTTCAGATTTTGAACGGCCATAGCGGCTAAACAAAGAATCAAAATCGGATGCGGTTTTCAAATCTGCATTCCTTGGGTGTAAATTAGTCGGATTCAATTAATATTGGCGATTTTTAATTTTTAACGAAAACTTGAAAAACCACAAAAGTCTTACTTTTGCTCAAAAATTGGCTTTAAAATGATTTCCTGAAGAAACCACTGGTTCGATTCGGGGTTTCTATACGTCATTAGAAAGATCCCTTCAGAAAATAGACCAACGCAACCACAAATGTCAATTTTAAGCCCGTGTCGCCTCAGCAAGGAAAACTCGACAATGGAAAAAAAGAAAAAATCAACATTTTCAATAATCATCGTAGACCTTTATGTTATACAGTTTTTTCATTACTTTTACCTTCAGAGTTTCTTTAGCACCGCAACTTTCAAAATTCGCGTCACCGCGATGATTGCTACTCTCCCATCGGAGACAGCACCACAAGAAGAATTTATAAGTTAGATGTTAAATAGTTTGGCCCTTAGAAGTAATTAAGTAGTTGGATGGGTCTAGTCCAGTTTTAATGCATATAATATTTATTATCATTTTCAGTAATAATTTATACACATCAGCTGAAACCTGATAGGATTTTTCACACTTTGAACAACAAACAAGCTGAAGTGCAAAAAAATTATTCATCTTCAACTTTGCAGCATTACGACCATTACAAACCTCATCAGCTTCAGTCCTGTCTTCAGACACATCCCTCGCCACCGACGACCTAGAGCAACTGCTGGCCCTGCTGTAGTACTGGAAGCCTTTAATCATGATATTCGTGGCGCTCTTCGAACGGCCCGCCCTCCTCCTCGATCCGCCGAGCGTGGTGGAATCGTCCTTTTCTCTTCTGCCGAGACTCTTCCACTCGTCCATGACGTGATCGGTGCGGTCCAGAAAGTCGGATATCCTGCTGGAGAGGTAGCTGGAGGCGGTGGACGCCTCCATGTGGGCCGGCACGGGGTTCAAGTTGGGGCGCATTTTCGTCTTGCATCCGAGGACGAAGGTTAGATTAGCGTCGAAGACAACCGGCGAGTCCACCTTCTCTTTGATCTCGTCCAAATCGGCCAGCGAGGGCGCGTATTGCGGGAAGACTCTTCGCGGAGTCACCGAGCGGGTGTTTATTCCGGGACTGGGAGAACGGGTCATGCTCCTTACAGGACTTGAAGTTACGGATCTTAAGGCGGTGGGTTGAAACCCTGTGCTTCTGCTGCGGACGTACCCCAGGTTTTCATCGAAATTCGTGGTGACAGCGCGTCGGACGGGCGTCCGACGCTTTAACGGTGGTAGCGGTGGTAACGAGGGCAGTTTTGTTAAGCGAGAGAAGTTGTTATTACCATCGATACTGGCTGTTGATATGGGGGAAGGCGTGTTGTAATCCCGCCTGTAGGAGTAATCGCTGTAGGTCGTCGAGGGTGTGTACGTCGAGAAGGTCGAGGAGGAGAACGCAGAGCGGAAATTCAACGTGTTGGAACTGGCCGTACTGGATATGCTCGATGTTGAACCGTAACTAGATAATGGGAACGATGAGTTAGTCGGTGTGGGAGACATGGTTCTCGGTGTCGGTGTCATTTCCTCCAACAAAAGTCTTGCACTCAAGGTCTTGCTATTCGAAGGCACATGCGGCATTATGTTACACTCCAATTATCCCCAATTTTTTGAACGTATTTTGTTACACAACCGCCGTCGACTTCGTCAAATCATTCGAGCAAGATGGTGTACGAGCGTCGCGACGGCGGTCACCGACTGACTGGACGTCCGAGCCTAATTGAAATCCGCACATATCATCCTGCAGACGCGGGATGAGTGGAGGGGGAATTGCATTAGTTTTCTTGAATTCCAAAATTAACTCGAATCAACACACACCTGGAAGGTGATTAGTCAACGGTGAAGGGTTGTACAAAACGGGGGGTTTAAAGAATAAGGGGTGTGCAAATTCCAACAGATGGGCGATGCGTCGGTTGCACCGCAATAAAAATAGCGTCCGCCGGCTTGGCGCCGGGCCAAAAAACATATTTTTAAGCCGGACATTATTTTTATTGGTTTCCTACGGAGAGTGATAAAACAAGAGCACCACGAGGAGGGCGTCCGCCGGTGCATTAACATAGTTGCGCAACCGGTGCAACGGCTAAAAATTGCCAAGTTGAGAAACACCCGGAAAGACGGCGGCGGCGGTCCAGTTTCCACAAATAAAAAATAATAACGTGAGGCAATTGCACACTTGACACTGAAACGTCGTGCGAAATAACGAAAACGAAATCGATTAATTGCGGAATGTGTTGAAAATTCCACATGCAATGTGTTGTTGTTGGTGCTGCTTTATTGTTCCATTATATTCTTATGCCAGCATACGTTTATTTATAATATAATCACTTTGAAAGTGTTGCATAACTGTCTAAACTAAATGGGCGCATTGTGCTGGGTTCACGGAACTGAGGAGACAATTCACTTTTTATATTTTTGCCGCCTTAGAATGATTTCGAAAAAACAAACCAACCAAATTTTGTTGGCGTACAGTAGAGTGCAATGGAGAGAATATATTTTTGTGAATTGATTCCTACTTCTTACGAAGAATAAATTTAATTATACTCCGCAGAAGCCGCATAGTTTCGGTCCCGCCAGAGCACACTCAATCCAATCATATTGTATGCGTACAAAACGGTCGAGGGCGAACTAAGCGCGCTAACCTGCGCTGCGCCGTGGCGCCAATGGCTTAGCAACCTGGAGGTTGCAGGTTCGATCACTGTAAGAAATTCGAAAAATTTTTGCTTGCAAAAAATATACCTGCTTTAGCATATTACATTTGGTAGTTCGATAATTGGCAACAGTGGCGGCTGGTGGAGCCACCAAGCCTACAATATATGCCTTCTTTTTGAGGAAAAAACGAACGCTAATTGCAATTGAAAACCTTTACAGAAGCATTAAATAAATCAAATAAAGACGAAAAGTGTTGATTAGAATAATTGAAAAAATCCTTGCTGAGCTTGAAATTAGTGGTAGTGCATTGGCACCTTGGCTCTACATAACGAGCCGCCCCTGATTATTGGCAAACATGTCGGAAACATGAAAATGCGAAAATGATTTCCCTGCAAAAAATATATCTGCTTTAGGATTTTACATTAGGTCGTCAAATGATTGGCAAATCCGCATTAAGCAACCATACAATCATCCGTTTTTGTTCTTCTTGATATCACTTGTACATACCGAAACAAATCGTGATGTTATTTAATCAACAAATTCTTTAAATTTATCACAACGCGACAGCCATATAAATCGTTGGCAATCACAGCATTGGCATAATAAGTAGCCGTACATTTTTCAGCTTGCCGGTGTCACGCGCGACTGACAGGAAAATACACGATGTTATTGAGGAAGGATTATTTTACAACGATTTGTAAGTTATCGTTTGTTTTTCTTTGCGCGAATTGGCACGATCGAACCGAAATAGAAGCGGAGAAACGGCGCGCGATTTCTGGGCGATCAATTGGCGCCCGAACGTAATTAACTCCTTTCAGTTGTTGTCGGGATTTAGTTGTTGTTAATTGTGCACATTGTATTCCGGAAATTTTGCCAGGGCGCGTTTATTTTTGTAGGAGTGTAATTGCGGCCGGTACTCGTTTTACGCGTTTTAAATTGGATACGAAACAGAAAATAATGCGTTCAAGTGAATTTTACGTTTCAACATTTTTCAGGGATTATTTCGAAAAATAATTCTTATCTCGCCGTACTGATCAGTGTAGTGGCCACACATGCCACGGTTGTCTGGGCTTTTACTGAAAAAAGAAGTGAAATTTAAATGTTGGCTCATACCATCTTACAATCACAGTATTTATACTAGTGATGGGATCATTCGAATGACAATAATCGATTCATTCGATTATTAAAATAATCGATTATCTCGAGAACTTATTTTTTAATTCGAATGATCATTCGAATGATCGGTATTCGAGTGATCATTCGAATGATCGGTACTCGAATGATCATTCAAATGAGCATTCGAATGATCATTCGAATGACCATTCGAATTATCTATACTGGAATGATTTATTCGAGTGATCGGTATTCGAATGAACAATTTGTACTCGAATATATGTTATTCAAAACTTTACTAGCGTATTAATAGGATATCTTTCCTACGAAACATTACGGCGAAGTACTCTGATATTGTTAACAATATATTCTATATTATAATTTTGTTATGATATATTGCTGAAATCAGAACAAAAGTGTTTATGAACGATTTTAACGGAATAACCAGAGTTCTGTTTTTAGTATTGAGGTCACAATAATTTGAGTGATCATTCCAATATGTGTATACCACTTGAAAAATCAAAATATTCGATTCACGATCATTCGAATAATTAATAGAATTATTAGTCGAACTTTTATTCGAATGATCCTTTGAATAAATATTCGATTTTCATATCATTCGAATGATCACTCGAATAATCATTCGAATGATCATTCGAATAAATAATCGATTTCTAGATCATTCAAATGATCATTCGAATAAATAATCGATTTTCAGATCATTCGAAAGATCACTCGAATTATCATTTGAATGATCATTCGAATTATCATTTGAATGATCATTCGAATGAATAATCCATTTTCAGATTAATTCGAATAGTAATCATTCGATTATTGAAATCATTCGATTATGCCCATCACTAATTTATACTACACTGCTGAAATTTGAACACAAGCAAGTCCAACAATATTGCTAGTCTTATTAATATTTATTTTTCTCGAGAATAGTATTTTTATCGGTGTAAAATAATTACAAATATGAAACCAATTTCCTCATACAATTTAACCGCATTTTAATATTTTTAAATGATAGAATGGCTAATGAAGAATGTTGTGATTGAAGTATAAAAATATACGCCGTAATTAGAGATAATGAGTACCACTCATTTTCATTTTCGTCTTCTCTCTCTCTTCGATCGAATGTCCCATTGTGTTCGAGATTTGAGACACGATGCAGACATTACACTTGATGTATTCTAATCATAACAAACATATTTTGTGGCTTCTGGAGATAAGTGGTCGACTTGGAAATGTAAATTGTAACAATTCCGCAATTCTCGTTTTTTTTTTATTTCCTAAAAATAATTTCAAAAACCAAAACTATTGGCATTTCCTGAGCTGAATTAAATTTCCATAGAGTTTTATCTTTGCGTTTTACATTTATACAACTTTTTTTTCGTTCAAAAAGCAACCCGGAATTTAAAAAAATTCACAACTCGCAAGAGAAATGTTGGATTTTTAAAAACCAAAATTATTTAGAAAGAATGATGTCTCCCAAACTAAACACAATTTTTGTAGAATTTTACTCGGACGATTTATATTTATTTCAATTTTTTTCTTTGTAGTTTCGACAATTTAAAATTTGCGGTCGCGGGAAAATGGTTGGATTTTTAAAAAACAAAATTATTTTGAAAGAATGACGTTTCCTTAACTGAATAAAATATTTGGAGAATTTTACCTGCACGATTTATATATTTATTTCAATTTTTTTCGTTGCAGATTCCACAATTTAAAATTTAGAATTTAAAAAAATTCACAACTCGCGGTAAAATTGTTGGATTTTTAAAAACCAAAATTATTTTGAAATAATGATGTTTCCCAAACTAAATAATTTTTTTGTAGAATATTACCTGCACGTTTTCGTTGCAGATTCGACAATTCAAAATTAAGAATTTAAAAAAATTCGCAACTCGGGGTAAAATTGTTGGATTTTTAAAAACCAAAGTTATTTTGAAAGAATGGTGAAATTTGTATAGAATTTTACCTACATTTTTTATATTTATTTCGATTTGTTTCGCTGAGGATTCGACAATTCTAAATTTAGAATTTTAAAAAAATTCGCAACTCGCAAGAAAATTGTTAGATTTTTAAAAACAAAAATTATTTTGAAAGAATGATATCTCTCAAACTAAACACAATTTTTGTAGAATTTTACCCGGACGATTTATATTTATTTCAATTTTTTTTTCGTTGTAGATTCGACAATTCAAAATTAAGAATTAAAAAAAAATCGCAAGTCGCGGAAAAATTGTTGGATTTTTCAAAAACCAAAATTATTTTCAAAGAATGATGTTTCCTAAACTGAATAAAATTTTTGTAAAATTTTACCTGCACGATTTATATTTATTTCAATATTTTTCGTTGTACGAATTTTAGAAAATTCGCAACTCGCAAGAAAATTGTTCAATTTTTAAAAACAAAAATTATTTTGAAAGAATGACGTTTCCTAAACTAAATTGAATTTTTGTAGAATTTTACCTGCACGATTTATATTTATTTCAATTTTTTGCGCTGCAAATTCAAGAATTCAAAATTAAGAATTTAAAAAAATCGCAACTCGCGGGAAAATTGTTGAATTTTTAAAAACAAAAATTATTTTGAAAGAACGATGTTTCCTAAACTAAATGTAATTTTTGTAGCATTTTACCTGCACGATTTCTATTTATTTAAATTTTTTCGACAATTTAGAATTAAAGAAAATGCGACTGGTTAAAACATCAGCGGATTTAGAAAATCCAAAATTAATTTGAAAAATGGTGTTTACGCGTTAAATTTAAATTTTGTACAATGTTAACCTGATATTTTATATTTATTGTAACTATGTGTTAACATTAAAACTAAAATTTAAAAAAAAATTCTAAATTCTTTCAAGAGAATGATATTTTCTTAACCGATTTTAGTTTTTCTAGAATTTTAATTTCGCGTTATACTTGTGTTTTAATTTATTTTTCATATACAGGGTGTTTCAGAGCTCTGACGGTCAATCACGTGCTTATTTGTAAAAATTTTGAAAAATGTTTTATACAAAAGTTCTGCAGAATAGTGAGCTGCATGCCTTGAAAATATTTAAATTTATACAGGATGTCTCATAACAAAGTTAAAGAGCAAAACATTTTTCCAAATTTTGAAAAATAAGAACGTGATTGACCGTTCCCAGAGCTCTGAGACACCCTGTATATCAAAACTAAAATTAAAAAAAAAATACACAACGAAAAGATTTTTCAGGGATCGAGAAGTATTCGCTCGGGTCCATGGTTGTTGTGTACACGTCTGACATTATTCATTTGTTCATTTACTCATCCCAAATTTAATACATAAATAATAACCTTGTCGTGACTGAATGGCTCATGCCTAAGTCAAAAAAAAAACTAAACTTTAAAAAAAATCACAAAAATTATAGAGGATTTGTGAAAATCAAATGTTTTTCGAAAGAATGAGATGAACTGATTTTAGGTGTCCAAACTAAAAAACACAACTCGTGAAAAAAATTGGTGAAATTTCAAAATGCAAAATGATTTAGAAAGGACGTCATTCCCTGAACTGAATTTAATTTTGTAGAGCTCTATACTAATTTTTCTTTATTCGAATGTCGACAAGCCGCAATCTTAATTATTCAAAAACTCTCAAGAAAATTTGCGCATTTTTAGAAACCCAAATTATTTCGAAAGAATCGTGCAGAATTTTACGTACACGATTTTATTTCTCGATTTTTGACTAAATGAAAGCGGAATGCATTTATCAAGAAAAAGTTAATCATATGAGGGATGTCGGTTTCTCAATTACCGATTTTGGATAAGATGACGGCAATTGCCAATACCTATTCGTTTAGAATTTTGAACATTTTTGGAAACGTACACAAACGTGCTTCTGTTAATGAAGAGGTTAAAAAAACTGCCGACTTGAACACAATGAATTCGAAAGATTGCACGTATACTCTTCGTGTATCTTTCATCCGGGGTCTTAAAATTCCTCCACGTACCCCTGTTTCCAAGAAATGGCATTCTCGTTATTCGAATCAGATGGAATACTATTTGTAATGCAGGGGGCGAATCGCGTCCCGAAACGTGGGTGTGTTGAAGTTATTCAAAGGCGCCTAGAGCGAAGAGAAGCGAAGCGTGGCGAAGATCAATTTTTTCATTACATGTATTTTTAAGGCCATCGCGCACTAGAGCGAAGAAATGCGGCGAGGATCAATGTATTCTTAAGACATGTTCGAAAAATTAAGCATTTTTGGGACTCGGCTCGCAACTGATTGTGGGCGTCATCGATAAAATTTATGTAATAATATTTTATACAGGGTTACATAAAGGATGAATGTTGGTTTCTAAAGAACTATATTTGTTTATAGGTGTTTCTAATTTAGTGTTGAAAAATCGGTATTTTCAACATTAAATAAAATTGAAATAAACGCTGAAAATCTAAAATGTTTTACTATAGAGACACATATTGATTCTTTAATGATAAAATCCATTAAGCCAAATTAGTTTTACCTGAAAAATAAGGACGCAATTACGTATGAGCTGGACCCTTCCGCGGGATATTTTAGTTGGCGTAAAGTGAAATAGTCAAGTCAATAAACGGTTCTGATTTTTAGCTAATCGCTAATGTGAAACTGATCTAAATGTGCACGGGCCAAACATATCTCGAGAGAATTTGATCTTGTGGCGCGATGCCTGTAAATAAACAGGGCCAGGACGTCCGTCCGAGCTGGAATAGTTTCGCGGGCACTGGCGTTGGTCATTTTAAATTTTTATCATGCTTTAGGATACTTGTATTATTAGAGCTTAGGAAAAATTAGCCATTGTTGACGTTCCATCACCTGTTTTATTCAAACATTAAACAATTTCAGTTCAAGAATATTAATAAATTGGAAAATTTAGGATATTCAGTTCGATAAATGATCTTGTTCGGTTATATTTCCATGTACATAAATTGCGTTAACTCATTAAAACGTTCGATTTTACATCCGCTGAGAATTTTTCTTGTTTCGTTTTTTTTATTGGCATTGACTGCTTGGTCATCAGCCACAACCGATTTATGATTATTTATACCTTCCGCTGAGAATTAATATATTTAAATAAACCAATACAATGCAATCATTAATAACATGTAATAATTTAATGATGACGAATGAGTTTTCTTTCCTTAGACATGTTATTAAATATTCTCTTTAATTACCACTTGATGGTGTAGTTCATTCGCGTTACCTAACCCGAATTTCTCTCAACCAGCAACCTTCACTTCGTTCCAGGACGCAAATTTCAGTTACTAATAATTATACTGTATGATACTTTGTGTAATTGATAAAAATCACTCACCTTTGCTTCCAGTTTATCGTTCTCGTGCTTCAGCGTAGTCCGTTCCGCTTCGATCTTATCCAGTTTCGATTTTAACAGTTCCAACTCTTCCTGAAAAATACAAAAATTGATTTTAAATTAGACTAAAGCTATGATTATAGAAAATTTCAATATTAAAACGGAACGCGACTAGGCTTTTTCGGCCAAGAAGGCAACAAAGAGCGTAAAGTTAAGAGATGTGAAGTAATTTACCCACCGAGATGTCCTCAATTTGAATTTATTCCAATACAGATTTTACACATAATTTAAAGATTTTTTTTTTAATAGGTTGTTTGAAGGTTTTGCGGGATGCGGAGAGTGAACGCAGTTTGCAAATTGGCGTCAGATATACGTTGTTTGTATTTTCATAAAATAGGACAACTAAACATCAATGGACCCGAACGGTAAATTTTTGTTGCTAAAATCCATCGCCTAGCACTAATGCCGAGACGGTTATTTTCCAGTGGCGGTTATAAAATTTACCGTTACTACAAAATCACAAGTTATTTAGTAACCTTTATTTAATGTAACAATTACTGTTAACTAGTTATTTAGTAAACTTTAATCAATGTAACAGTTACTGTTACCACAAAATAACTAGTTATTTAAACGGTTATTTAGTAACCGTTGTTAAAAGTAACCTCACAAAACTTTTTGTAACAAAGTGAATCTTAGATTCTAATTAAATCGGCCCAGCGCGAAATTAACGCAAAATGCAAAAATTCGAAGATTTTAAAATCGTAATTTTGATTTTGTAGTAAACGCGTTGTCCGATTTCAATGATCGTAACGTAACAATCTGAGAAATTTGCAATATTTTTTTTTTTAAATTAACCCTTAAATTTTGTTAATTATTATTGATGGGGAGCTTCTTAAGACCATAAATACCAAATTTGAACTCATTTGCATAATTAGTATAGGAATTAATTAGTGATGCTTTGTTGAAGTGACATCTAGCGATAAACAGCAAAAATATGGATTGTCATAGTAAGTAGAGACATGTAAATGTTGCGGTGGCAATTGCCACCACCAGGGCCGAAAGGGTTAACGCAAAAATGGCACGAAGTCCGAAAATTTTAAATTGCGATTTTGATTTTTTTTTAATTTGCACATCTGCCAAACATATCCGATTTTTATTGATTCTAATGTCAAAATGTGGTTAAATTTAGTGCAATTTAAAATCTGATTGAATTTCGTTTTTTTTTTCTTTTTTCATCAACGCAAATCGCATTTTTTCAAAGTTCGAAATTTCGAAAAGAGAAAATTACGATATTGATCTTTGCCGAACGCGTTGTTCGATTTTGATGCTTCAAACGTCAAAATATAACAAATTTGGCGTGATTTTAAAACGGGTTGTGAAATTCTCACAAGGAATTAACACAAAATGCAAAAATTGCATTTTTTAAATTTCCAAGAAGTTAAAATCGCAATTTTGATTTTGAAATTGCACAACTGCCGAATGCATTTTGATGATTCAAACGTCAAAATATGGCAAATTTAGTGTTTTCTTTTAAACGGATTACGAAATGTTCTCTTGAAATTAACACAAAATGCAAAAATTGCAGTTTTTAAATTTCCAAGAATTTAAAATCGCAATTTTGATTTTTGAAATTTAACAAATGCCGAATTCGTTGTCTGATTTTGATGATTTAAACGTCAAAATATGGCAAATTTAGTTATTTTATTAGTTAGTTATTTTATCACGGTTATGAAGTTCTAATATGGAATTAACACAAAATGCAAAAATTGCGGTTATATCTAAGATTTTAAAATCGCCATTTTGATTTTTGAAATTGCACAAATATCGAATACGTTGTTCGATTTTGATGATTCAAACGTAAAAATCTGACAAATTTAGTGTAAGTTTTGAACGGATTGCAAAATGTTTTCGTGAAATCAACACAAAATGCCAAAATTGGGGTTTTTAAATTTCCAAGATTTTAAAATCGCGATTTTGATTTTTTAAATTGCACTACTGCCGAACGCGTTATCCGATTTTGATGATTCAAACGTCAAAATATGGCAAATGTAGTGTAATTTTATAACGGGTTATGAAATTTTCTCTTGAAATTAACACAAAATGCAAAAATTGCAGTTTTTAAATCTCCAAGATTTTATCGGGATTTTTTTTTTTTTAAATGTACAACTGCCAAATGCGTAATCCGATTTTAATGATTTAAACGCCAAAATATCGCGAATTTGGTGTTATTCTAAAACAGATTCCGATATTTTCTCATGAAATCATTGGCGGATCTTAGGGAGGGGCGTCTAGATTTTTTGTCGGTCGTCGTGAACTTTTCGTAAATGTCAGAAATTAACGCAAAACGTCAAAATTGCAAGTACGAACATTTAAATTGCAATTTTGATTATTTAAATTGCTAAACGCGTTTTATATATTTCAACTAGGGATGAGTAAATGAACAAATGAATAATGTTAGACATATACAACAACCATGGACCCGAGCGAATACTTCTCGATCCCTGAAAAATCTTTCGCCCGGGCTGGGATTCGAACCCACACGGCACGCGGTGCAACCGGCACAGGCGCTCGCCTGTACCCACTACACCAACCGCCCCTTTTGTCCGATTTTGATTATTGAAACGTCAAAATATGTCATTTTAAAACGGATTACATTTTCTCGTGAAATCACTGTAGTACCCAAAAGGAGGGGCAATTGTACCTTTCACGTTCAAAAGGGAAGACAATTCAAGGGCTTAGAAGTAAAACGGTTCAAGTGCCCTTTTTATGGCTTTGATATTCTTCGAAACTTCGAAATTTCCTTTGATCATGAAAATTCCAGGTTATGGTTTGAAATTATATTTTGCGACAGTTATTTCACTTTAACCATTTCACGCCCATGATGCTTTGATTGGATTATGCATAATTTCAAGTTTGTTGAAAAATTACTTTTTTTGTTATTGTGACGTTTTTCTATTATTCCACTGTCTCAAACTTTGTCATTTATGCAAAAAAAATATGAAAAAATGTCCATAGATGGCGCTAAAGGGGTATTTTTTTGTATAATATTTTTGTTTTCTTTTTTTGCTTGTCGCCACATGTGGCGACCTGGGCGTGAAGAGGTTAAGGCATAGAAATATGGTAGAGATACCTTTTAGGTACAGCACACCGCACTTAGTTCATTTTTTTTTGAAAAAGTGCACTTAAACCCTTTACTTCCAGGCCCCTCAATTGTAATCTCGACTTCATTTCTTCGTCCGTAGCTTGACTCGACTTTCCATATTGTTTTATGTCATCAAAGTTTCGACATCAATTACACCCATCTTAAAGTATTATTAAATCATTTGCAATGACTCATTAACTCGGACTTCAATTAATAAATAAGGTTGCTTAGATCAACCAGGGGCTGCTCGTTATATAGCCAAGGAGAACTACCTGTAGTTTCAAGCTCAGCAAGAATTTTTAATTAATTCTAAAGCACTTTTTCGCCAGTTACTTTGGTCTTTGGTTTTTCTTCTTATTGTATAAGTGGCTCCACGATCAACATGTTCCACCAGCTGCCACTGAGATCAACCACAGCAATGGAAAACTATACAACTTTACGAAGATCATTATATAAGATAAAATACGAGGAAGAAGAATTGCCGGAATTGGCTGCGTAACTTTTTGCGGCCAACAAAATACGCATGACCTTGATAATTTCCAACCAAAAGGATTTTAATTATAACCCTAGGGCTTTTACGGCTATATTTAGTATTATGCTGCGACTGACGTTTACATCATTTATCAAACTGTTTAACACATTCAACACCGACACGCATCATTTGTGGTATTGGTTCTAACGCAGGGGTCGACCACGCACCAGTTGCGTGATACGTTCTTTGATATTTAACTTTATAGGCAAGCGTTGGCAATCACTGGCAATAAGTTTATCTGATGCAGGCAGTGAATGTGTTAAGAAAAAAAGGAAATAGTACTAACAAAGGGCACACTATTCCTAAATAAGAAAATAAATTCCTTACCGATTTTTGTTTTAACTCTTCCTCGGTGCGGTGTACGTTAAGGAGCGGCGTGACCCGGACCAGGAGCCTCCACCACGGCCAGTCCCTGACCAGCATGAACTTCCTGACGTTCCTCTGGAGGCATCGCACCGCCAAATCCTGGAGTTTCTTGTGCGCCAGCTTCTTCCTCGCCAAGTAGCCCCTGCAGTGCGCCTGCAGGTTGATGACCATACCTGCCAGCCTCTCATCGCGCTGCGCCTCCAATTCCGTGAGGACTCCGGAACGGAAAAATATCTATAAAAACCAACAACCGTTTCGTAAATATACAAAAAAAGTTGTTACGCATAAAAACAACGCCAATACATACAAATCGAACGTAATTGAACTCAATCAAAATATTAAATTAAGAAAGATACTATTTTCTTAAATTTGGTATACATTACCAACTTGGTAGTTGTACGAGTTGTACAATCAGTCTACAATTTTAGTGATATTTGCTAAGTGATAGAATAATAACGTTTGAATAACGTTCTTTAGCCCTTTTTCATAAATTTTCGTAGTTCATCTGCGGTTAGTAACTAGAATTTTTATCAATCAACAACCTTAAAAAAAATATGCTTATGGCGAGGATGGCCAATCGGTCACGGCGAGTTGGCCTATTCCGTATTTTTATAATTAGTACTAACAGAATATATGTAAACATGTAAACACAAGCAATTTGATTAAATGACAGTAGCTTTTTGAATAATTACTTGTTAATTATTTGTTGACATACTTGTAGTCCTTGAAAATGTTCCTTTAATTTGGTTTTACATGGAACTATTAATAACGACCTGTAGATTACATATTCATTAAAATAAACATGCATACTCAGTACCCCATTTAAATATCTAACGGAAGTTCTGTAAAACCCTTTAAGAATTTGCCTGAAACCCTAAATAGTATTTAAATTTAATTAATCATGAATTCTTTATAAGAAGAGTATTCAGTAGTTATTTTCCGCAGAGTTGGCCTTGGCCCTCGAACTTCGTCGTCGATTTTTGTTGTACACTCGCTATATTGATTATTACTGTCAATTTCTGTATATTGAAATTGCGATTTAACCATAACCCTCGGACATTGATTGTCAGCAGTGATCCAGGGTGGATAATCTCACCCCAACAGCGCCCGCTTTGCGAAAAATAACTCCCGATCAAGTCGACCGCAATAATTGACATTTTAAATCGACTCGCCGTCGCAATAAAACAACGACTTTCATATATTTCCCATGAAACGCGTTAATAAACAATCCGTCTCTCTTTAATCACACTATAATTAGACAATGTTCCCATTTCTACCTTTCCATTATTCCCCGGTGAAACCGCGCTGAGCGACTCGACGCTGGAGTAGACTTTCGTGTCGTCGGCCTCGTTGGAAATGTTGCCGGAATCGTCGGAGTTGTCGTCGGAACTGTAGTCCTTCCCGCACTCGTTCAACACCACCCCGCTGTCGCTTTTCTTCGGCTTCTGGAATTCCGCGTCCGGTTTATCATCCTTCTTGGTGGTGGCTTTCGATTTGGTGTAGGTGTCGGTGTTACGCGCCGGCGCCTTCAGTACAGCCGAGGGTTTGGTGAGTTTATCGCCGCCGAATTTCGGCTCGTAAAGGCCCTTCCTCTCGCCGAACGTTGTTTTGGGTTGAATTTTTTGATTCTTTACACTATCCAGTTTTCGGTGCTTCGGCAGTTGCAAGCCGGAAGTTTTCGCGTTTTCCAGCTTTTGAACGATTTTTTTAATCTCGCCATCGCGTTTCTGCAGCGCGTCGACTCTCCCGATTAGTTTGTTTCCGGTTGCTAGGCAACGATCTAGATTGTCGATTTTCTTGGGGGGCACGCGCTGACGTTGCGCCGGGGGTTTCCTGGCGATCTTCACATCAATAATTTTCAAATTTGACATACTTCTCGTGATTTGTGCTTTCTTCGGTTTTTGGGCGAATCCTTGCTGGGTAGGAGCTCTTTGCAGTGGTTGGATTTTCGCACATCCCGAATTCCTGTCTATGTTTAGACCGGTGGGAGTGCTGGGGAAGGATTTGTTGAGGCTCACCGGAATCCTGCTGGGTTGGCGTTTTTGGACGTTCACGTCTATACAGCTGGAGGCGCGCGGGATGCCCGTGGGCTTTAGCGCTTTCGGCGGTTTCTCCTCGACAACTTCGATAGACCTATCGCGTTCAACATCCTTACTTCTTGCCGGCCGCACTGGAGGTGTATCAACCAGGCTATTCAACCTCATTACCACGTCCTTAACCTTACCAACATCGCAACTCGACGATTTGACCAGCTTGTTTTTAGCCATCCGCGGCATCGGAACGACCCTCTCCACTTTTTTGTGTTGCATTGTTTTAGCAAAGTTTAGATCAACTAGTTTCTCGCTAAGATCTTGCAAACTGGACGTTTTTTGCAAATCCAAACTCTGAAAGGCTTTATCGGCCAAATCCTTCTTGAAAACGCACTTGGATTCAATTATACTGCACGTCTTCGCCTTCTGCAGTTTCGGCCTTTCTTTCTTCAACCTGCTGTACTCATCCAGGATTTTATCGAAGCTATCTATGGCCGATTTTAACTTATCATCCGCAACCGGTGGTTTCTCCTCGCGGAGCGGCACGTTCTGGTAAACCGGAGGCGGCTGTTCGCCGAAAATCTCCATCACGGAGCGGTGCTGCGCCTTCGCCTCGGACTTCCCCTTGTGATCGCCGTGCGCGAGCCACTTCTTCGTGGCGCACAGCTTCTTCAGCACGGTCTTCTGCAGCTTGGACGAGGGCATCTCTGCGGATATTACAATTTCATCAGAATCTCGCGCGCGCGACGGGCGATCCTCGTCCTCCCGAAGATCGCATTCGCGAGGAACAGGAGGGCGAATGCGATGTGCCACAGAGGGGACATGCCGGATGAAACTGAGAGTGTGTGCGTTTAAACTTGAAGGAGGCGAGTTCACCGCTCGAAATTTCGGTCATACACGTTCGTTAAACCCGCCGAATGCAAAGGAGGAGGAGGTGAAGAAAGAAGAAAAGTGTGGCCGTTTACCTGCTGAACTCGCTTCCGATCAGAACTTAAGCTGGCGCAACAGGACGGTTATCAAGAACAGTATCGCGTAGAACAACTGCGATTCCTCGGTCAATCGCATAATTCACCTTGAAGGATTTAAGGAGATTAGTGAAGTTATTGAAAATTAAGATCCCAATTCCGATTGTTTTAACGTGTTCGATTTTTATACAGGGTATTTCAGAGCTCTGGGAATGGTCAATCACAATTTCGAAAAATGTTTTATACAAAAGTTGTGTATAATAATGAGCTGCACGCCCTAAAAATATTTAAATTTATACAGGGTGTCGTATAACAAAGTTACAGACCAAACTTATGTTTTTTTTTAAATGGAACACCCTGTATTTTTTGTCATTTTTGAATTATATGAAGCAAATAAAGGTGAGTTACATCAATACTCCCTATACCTATTGTTTGCCGTTTTCGAAATATTTGAAGATTTGTTAAAATGCAAGGTCTGGGTGAAATTTTATTTTTGCCCCAGTGATTGACGTTGAACGATTAAAATCATTTTAATTATTTGCTTGAAGGTTCGAACTATAGAGCCAACCATGATTTCATACAAAAAATTATACAGGGTGATAAAAAAATGCGGTAGAAAAACCCAACTTATAAAGTTGAATAACTTCGTCTTTTCAAATTGCACACCCTCTATTTAGTAACGTATTCTTAAGTAGAATTTCAGATTGTATAAGGGTTCCCTGTTCCTAATCTCAAGAGTTTTCTTGTATTCGGCGATTATCATATCAGGAATATTATGCAACAGAAAGAAACTATGAATTTAAATACACGTAGTTTATCATTCACTCAAAAATATTGAACACTATGCAACAGAAAGAAAACATGAATTAAAATACGCGACAGTTAATGTCAAAAATGTGCAAAAAAGCGTTAATCAGAGAGTTGCGTATTTCAATGCATAGGCGACTGCGATTAATTTCATTTTGAAACACACCATAGTATCACCAGAAGATGAGCTTCCACTGTGGGTTTAAACCAAAATTTATATACTTGCTGTAAATTATTTTTTTTTAGATTGGAACCCTTCATAAAAATATCAATTTTCAATAGGAACTCAATTTAGATAATATAGTATAACAAGTACTTAATGATGAAATTAGTAAGTGATTGATATAATTCTGTTGTATTCAATTAATATATGATATATTAACACAAACGGTGGTGGCAGATGACCTCGGAGTCGACGCAAAAAAAAATAGGAACTCAAAATTGAAGCATCAAATGAACTAAATAATATCGAATGTGTTTTATGGTCGTGCATAACTTTTGAAGTTGTGTATTATTAAGAAATTATTTGTTATGCAGGATGGAATAAAACACTTTTTACTTTGTTTGTAACATTTTGATTTATTCGTTTCGGCCTTCTAAATTTTCTTTTGGTGAAACTCGAATCGTAAACATGTTTATCTTTTGCGTTTGTTAATTGTCCGACACGTATTTCGGCGGATTTAACATTTGTTCATTATGGCATACACGTGCCGAAACACGAACAAATCAAATAATTACATCATTAAAAGCTTCCTAAAATTCTGAACAATGTTCCACCGCGTGTGTAAAATGGAAAGTATTAATTATATAAAAAAAAAGTATTAATTATATTTAAAAAAAAGTATTAATTATATTTAAAAAAAAGTATTAATTATATTTAAAAAAAGAGAATAGTGCCAATTGGTTACGCCTTGCATTTTCAAATAAATTTATCGACACAAAAATTCATAGCAATGATTTTTCAAAGATTATGATATATCTTCCAAAAAAATACCTGCGTGATTTGCTTATTCTCTTGTTACAAAATAGGATTTTTAAATAAAAATTGAAAACCCTCACTTGTTGCAGAAGCATTAAATAAATTAAATAAAGATGAAAACTAGTCAGGACATATGAATATTCAACCTGTACACAACGACGAACAGGTTGAATCATCATATTCAGGCTACTTTTTTAAAAAAATTTATATTTATGATTTTCCTATAACTTTCAATTAGGGCTCCTAATAATCCGAAGCTTTGAATAATTGAAAGTTATAGAAAAATCATAAATATGGTGGATCTGAAGAAACAAAGTGAATTTTTCGAAGATTCGACGAATCGAATTTTTTATCAAAGTTCTGTGTGTGCCATAAAAAATATAAAAATATATAAACAATCTATATATATATAGGCCTAACAGTACAACAAATAAAAAAAGTGCGAACTTCTACGATTCGAAAAAAAAAAAAAATCCGACACGCGCACCGAGAATTGGTGCGCCCGTCACATTAACTCAAGTTTTTATCAAAGTTCTGCGTGTGCCATAAAAAATATAAAAATATATAAACAATCTAGATATATAGGCCTAACAATACAACAAATAAAAAAAGTGCGAACTTCTACAACGGTTCGAAAAAAAAATTATTATCCGACACACGCACCGAGAATTGGTGCGCCGTCACATTAACTCAAGTTTTTGTCAAAGTTTTGAGTGCGCCATAAAAAATATAAAAATATATAAACAATCTAGATATATAGGCCTAACAATACAACAAATAAAAAAAGTGAGAACTTCTACAACGGTTCGAAAAAAAAATAATTATCCGACACACGCACCGAGAATTGGTGCGCCGTCACATTAATTGAAGTTTAATCAAAGTTCTGCGTGTGCCATAAAAAATATAAAAATACATAAACAATCTAGATATATATGCCTAACACTACAACAAATAAAAAAAGTACGAACTTCTATAATGGTTCGAAAAAAAAAAAAATTATCCGCCACACGCGCCAAGAATTAGTGCGCCGTCACATTAACTGAAGTTTTTGTCAAAGTTCTGCGTGTGCCATAAAAAATATAAAAATAAATAAACAATCTAGATATGTAGGCCTAACAATACACAAATAAAAAAAGTGCGAACTTCTACAACGGTTCGAAAAAAAATTAATTATCCGACACACGCACCGAGAATTGGTGCGCCCGTCACATTAACTGAAGTTTTAGTCAAAGTTCTGCGTGTGCCACAAAAAATATAAAAATATATAAACAATCTAGATATATAGGCCTAATAATACAACAAATAAAAAAAGTGCGAACTTCTACAACGGTTCGAAAAAAAAATTAATTATCCGACACATGCACCGAGAATTGGTGCGCCGTCACATTAACTGAAGTTTTTGTCAAAGTTCCGCGTGCGTCATAAACAAATATAAAAATATATAAACAATCTTCAGAAAATTTACTAGCGCTGGAAGAAATTTTAATTTGAAGCCCATGACGCGTTCTCAAAAAAAAATCTCGAAAATGGAAAAAAACGAAAAATCAACTTTTTTTAATAATCATCGTAGACCTTTATGTAATATCTTTTTCTTCATCAGAAGAATTTCATCTAGAAAAAATTGCAAAAAAGTTAGCAAGTCACCATGGAAATTTTTTGAAAAAAGTAGTTTTTTCAGACTTTGAACGGCCATTGCGGCTGAACGAAGAATCCAAATCGAACGCGGTTTTGAAATCTGTGGTCCTTGGGTACTTATTAGTAGGATTCGGTTAAAATTAGCGATTTTTTTAATTTTTTTACTTTTTCTCAAAAATTTCATTTGAAATGATTTTCTGAAAAAACGACTGGTTCGATTCGGGGTTTCTACACATCACTGGAAAGATCCCTTCAAGACGCCTCGGAAAATGTACTTTCGCAAGAACAAATGTCAATTTGAAGTCCGTGACGCGTCAGCGAAGAAAACTCGAAAATGGAAAAAATCGAAAAAATGCAACTTTCTTAATAATCATCGTAGACTATTGAAGTATACCTTTTTTTATCAAAAGAACGAGAGAAGTCGATTGGCGTTAAAAAATTTCATCTAGAAAAAATTGCAAAGTTGCAAGTCGGCAAGTCACCATGAATTTTTGAAAAAAGTCGAATTTTTCAGACTTCGATCCGCCGTAGCGGCTAAACGAAAAATGCAAATCGAACGCGGTTTTCAAATCTATGCTCCTTGGGTGCAAGTTAGTCGGATTCAATAAAAATTGGCGATGTTTAATTTTTGATGAAAATCCGAAAAACTACACAAGGGTAGATACTTTATATTTTCTGGCGGAATTATAGTGGAATTAGGTTGGCCTTCTTCGAAGATTTTCTAAGAGTCATCAAATCTTCAAAATTGGAAATATTCGATGAAAAATTCAAATTTTTTGCAATTTGTAATAAATTAATTTAATTCTACAATAACAATTAAAAACAAGAAAAATAGGGTCTTAAAATCACTAGGAGATGCAAAAGTGATTTAAAAAAATCAAATTTTTATAAAAATATTTTGAACCAACAATGCCGACATAATAAATTATAAAAAAAAAAAAAAACAAACGTACTCTTCGTCAGACATACCAACATTTGGCCACTCAGGCATGTAAACACACATTGAATGCAATGAAATAAATTTTCTACCATTAATTTTTTTTCTTGTTAACTATTTATTTTTACTGTCGTTATAATATTGCTTTCAAAAATTGCCTGTTTTATATAAAACTTCGAAACTTCGAATCTTCAATCTTCGAAGATTTTTTATGAGTCTTCAAATCTTCGTAATTGGAAATCATCCGCTTGAATATTTCCTTATGTGTAAATATATCTGTATGTAATGGCTAATGTGAATAAAGTTTTATCTTTCTTCGAAGAAAAATTCCTTCGAAAATTTTAAAGTTTCGAAACTTCCAATCTTCGAAATTTCAATCTTTGAAGATTTTCCATGAATCTTCAAATCTTCAGAAAAATTCCAGCCCTACTTTCAATGGATACGTACTTATATTTGAAATAACGCAATTTGTAATAAATTAATGCAATTCTATGAATAACAATTTAAAAAAATTATAATAAAACACTTTTAACTTTGTTTTGTATAACTTATATATTTATTTTTGTGACTTAAGTTTCGGTAATACAATTACCATTTTCATTTGTTTGAAAATGGTAATTGTATTACCGAAACTTAAGTCACAAAAATAAATATATAAGTTATACAAAACAAAGTTAAAAGTGTTTTATTATAATATTTAAAATGTATAACGAAGTAGAAGCCTCCAGCATAAACAATATTTAAAAAAATGGTGATTAAACTTTTGCTAAGATTTTAACCATTGGTGACGCAAATTTGATTTTGATCAATGGTGACGCCGGTCTCACGCACCGGGCTTTTCAACTGAAGATTTTTCGAAACGTGTTACTAATAGTTCCTTGTTTTAATTTATGCTCTTTGACAATAAAACAAATATATTTAATCAATTTAAGCTCTGTAATGCCGCAGTTACTCGAAATTGCAATAAAAAGCAATAAGGGAGAATCAAGTTATTTGGATTTTTTAACACACCCGGTCTCACAGACCAGTGGCGGCTTAAAATCACTTGAAGATGCAAAAGTGATTTTAAAAACGTTCTCATAGACCAAAAATTTGATACTAATACGTTTTTAACTTATAAAACAATCGTCATTGGGATACCCTGTATAGAGAAGTAAATAGTGAAAGGAAAACCGTGACTGGTAATGTAAGACTGCAGTAAAAAAGTAATCTTAATAATAATATTATTTATCCACGACATGTTCATATACATTTGATTGATTTATGATATACAATCATTACTGGAGAGTTATAACTCCATAGTAATTAACAGTTTACCTGTCAGCGTCTATACTGAGCTGATGAGACATTATAAGATAGAAACCGGTCATCGGTTGTTGCACGGGGATACAATATTTAAACAATTATTCATTAAATCACTAACAGTTTCTTAATACGAAATATTATTTTAATTCAGTAGAATTCGGAAATTGGCGATGTTTAATTTTTTATGAAAATCCGAAAAACTGCACAAGGGTAGATACTTTATATTTCCATATTTTCTGGCGGAATTCTAGTGGAATTAGGTTGGCCATCTTCGAAACCTCAATCTTCGAAGATTTTCTAAGAGTCTTCTCAAATCTTCGAAATTGAAAATATTCGATGAAAAATTCAAAAATTTCTGCTTAATTAAAAATTATGTTGTGTTCAATTATCGTTACACGAATCAATAATGTTTTTATCGCGATCATCCATTTTGTATGAAATTAGCAATTAATTACATTATTGTGGCAGACATGCACACTACGATACCGACTAGTTATCTAGGGTTAACTGGTATATGTAACTGTTATTTACAGTAATATTTACATTTAATTGTAAGACAAAAAAATATGACCACTGTAAAAATGTTGGTATTTCTGTCATAACTCCTAAACGAGCGAAAAAAACATACATTAGACACAAGTCAAAGCTAGCTATATAAGCCAGGAAACTGTCAAAGTTCTGGGGGAACCAACGGAGGTCAAAACTGGTTGTCTACGAAGACAAAACAATAATTAAATAAAAGAAATGTTAAGGGAATGCTGATAAACCATTGGGCGTTTTTCTAAAACATCGAATATATGGTCAACAAATTTTAATATTCCAAAGTACCTAATTTATTTTCATCTTCTGCTCCGACGGTGCTGCGTGTTATCGCCAATTGCCATCACTACTAATCCCGGTGTTTCTCTAAAAAAAGTACCGATGAACAGAAACCGCGTTTAATAGTTTATTTATGCAATGAGTTTGTAATTACAGCTATTAATACACGAGCGTGAAGATTCGATTTGCGAAGCGGCTCGAGATTATATGCACATATAGATTAATTCTCAATTTTTAAAGATGCAAATCTCTCTCAAACACTCCTGAAAAAAAAATCCAGAAAATAGTCTTCATACAAAATACCAGAAACACATGTCCCGAAAAGAGTCCTAAAAAAAGTCAGTTCAGAAACAGAGTCCTGATGAAATATTATAAGAAATACTGTGTTGCAGTATGATATTAAGATGACTACCAATTTATAATGAAAATGGGTTTCAATCAATTTATCATATTCTATTAAACCTTCCGCGTACCCTTGGCATTTTTTCAATTTTCCACAAACCCCCTGAAGGTTTTTAACCAGCCAAGGACACACACACTGTGCTAAATAGATATATTCTAGTACTCTAGTGTATAAATTGAACATATTGTGGATTTTTTTTAATTGCAGTCTTTTATTACCAGTCACAGAATAAATAATACGCGATGATTCAAACGAAAGAGAATTAGACAGGCTATAGCAAGGTGGTTTTAAGAGTAATAGCCCCTATACCAGCGCCCGCTCTATTTTTAAGGAAACAGGCCGGTCGCGCCTTTTATTTTCGCTCGCCGTCCGGTTATTTATAACAAACTTACTGGAAAACCGCGCCGGTTTTATTTTAAAGAGTTAAGACCCGCTACTTCTTTTTTTCTCCTTTTGCACTCACAGCCACGAAATAGGAACACTTGTAACCCACATCCATCTAGAAACCGTTAGCGGCCGGCACACACACGCGAACACGCCGAAAAGAGAAAGAGCGAACAAAAATAATAATGGAGAACTCGCTTCTTGCACCTGTCGTGGCGACGGGCGCAGAACAACTGTAAATAAAGAAGAAACGGAGGAGGAGGACTACCGTGTGTGCAGGTGCGATTGAACTTGCCTGACAGGGAAAGGAGAAATGCTAACTGGTTGGTGGGGTTATTACGTGGTGTGTTCGTGCAGTTCGTTTTGTTGTGTTTATTTGGCACAAACTTTCGCGATCATTTTTATTCAAAATTTATAAAAATTCTTTGTTTTTTATAGATAAAAACTTCTAATAAAATTGTAAGAACCACCAGGTCAATAGCCCTTTTACAGATGTCACTATAATTTTGTGATGTATCATCTTACAATAATGTATAAAATTCTGTAAATAAAGATAGTGCATACAGGACGCCCCAAATATTGTGGAAACTAAAATCAGGAGAAAAAACGTTTCAAATAAAATGTATTTGCCATAAAGGGGCTAATAAAACACCGAACATACTATTATTAACGCCTATGTTCAATCGTAAAATAATCACATCAACGCATGGCATTTAATCGAAATTGTATGCAATCAAGTACACAAAGGTGACAGTGATACAGCTTAACGCGTTTCGAATAAGTTGAGTTAATTAAATTAAAAATTGAACTTAGGCATTAATAATCGTATGTTCAGAGTTAAAATAAAAGCCCTGTACATGTTCAATTCTAAGCAGGTTTTCAAGGTTATTTCAAGGTCAACTTGTTTTTCTTTTTTAATAGGAACCAGTCATTTTAATAAATAAGGCATATGAATCTATGAACTAGTATAAATAACTTTTCTCTTCAGCGCCTACTTTTCCCGATTTCGTGATTAATTTTTAAGGGAAAATTAGAGTTCATTTTCTCAATAAAAAGTAAAGAACATTTTTTTAATAAAACTTAGACAATTAAAAAAAAATAACAGGTGTTGCCCTTGAACCTCAAAATATTTTCAAAATCGATGATCGAATAAATGTGACACTTCATTTTCATTCATAATAATCGTAACAGCTTAGTACAGAAACAAATGAAACAATTGTTTCTATTTGTTTTTAAACAAGATAACAAAGTTATTAAAATAAAATAACCTTACTTGTAATTTGCTTGCCAATAATGGCACGCACTCTAGCTGAGAAAATTGACATGGTTTTTATTTATGGTGAATCTGGGAAAAATTTAATGCAAACAATTTTACATCGAACGTTTTCCCGAAAGAAATCGAGAAGTTCTTTTCGTCGTGTTGTAATTCTGTGTATTGTTAATAAAATAATTGTCAAGACTGTATGTTTTCTTTTAGAAATTAAATATTGTGGAAAGGAAACGCTGGAGAGAAAAACGTGTTTTATAAAAGTTATTTGCTTTAATCCGTAGATTTAGATGCCCTAATGAAAATTACAGGTTCCCATAAAAAAAACAAGTTGACCTTGAAATTACCTTGAAAACCAGCTTAGAAACTGAGATTTACATTTTAAATTTTAGGTTTTAAATTTTGAGTATTAAATTTTAAATTTTGAATTTTTAAATTTAAATTTTTAATTTTTTAATCTTTAATTTTTAATCTTCAATTTTTAATCTTTAGTCTTTAATTTTTAATCTTTAAGTTTTAATCTTCAATTTTTAATCTTTAATTTTTAATCTTTAAGTTTTAATCTTCAATTTTTAATCTTTAAGTTTTAATCTTCAATTTTTAATCTTTAATCTTTTATCTTTAATTTTTAATCTTCAATTTTTAATCTTTAATCTTTAATTTTTAATCTTCAATTTTTAATTTTCAAACTCTTAATCTTCAGTTTTTAATCTACAATTTTTAATATTTAATTTTCAATTTTTAATCTTCAATTTTTAATCTTTAATTTTTACTTTTCAATTTTTAATTTTCAATTTTTAATTTTTAATTTTCAAATTTTTAATTTTATTTTTGATATTTAATTTTTAATTATTAAATTTTAATTTGTAGTATATTTAAATTGTAAAACAAGTTGACCTTGAAATTACCTTGAAAACCAGCTTAGAAACTTGGATTTACATTTTAAATTTTACATTTTAAATTTTGAGTATTAAATTTTAAATTTTGAATTTTTAAATTTAAATTTAAATTTTTCATTTTTTAGTCTTTAATTTTTAATCTTTAATCTTCAATTTTTAATCTTTAATATTTACTTTTTAATTTTTGATCTTCAATTTTTAATTTTTAATTTTCAAACTTTTAATTTTTAATCTTCAATTTTTAATCTTCAATTTTTCATTTTTAATCTTTAATATTTAATTTTCAATTTTTAATTTTTACTTTTCAAATTTTTAATTGTATTTTTGATATTTAATTTTTAATTTTTACTTTTCAAATTGTTAATTGTATTTTTGATATTTAATTTTTAATTATTAAATTTTAATTTGTAGTATATTTAAATTGTAAAACAAGTTGACCTTGAAATTATCTTAAAAACCAGCTTAGAAACTCAGATTTACATTTTAAATTTTAGGATTTATTTTACATTTTAAATTTTGAGTATTAAATTTTGAATTTTTCAATTTAATTTTTAATTTTTTAGTCTTTAATTTTTACTCTTCAATTTTTAATCTTTAGTCTTTAAATTTTAATCTTTAATTTTTAATCTTCAATTTTTAATTTTCAAACTTTTAATTTTTAATCTTCAGTTTTGAATCTTCAATTTTTAATTTTTAATCTTTAATTTTAAATATTTAATTTTCAATTTTTATTCATTATTTTTTAATTTTTACTTTTTAATTTTTAATCTTCAATTTTTAATTTTCAAATTTTTAATTTTATTTTTGATATTTAATTATTAAATTTTAACTTGTAGTATATTTAAATTGTAAAACAAGTTAACCTTGAAACCAGCTTAGAAACTCAGATTTACATTTTAAATTTTAGGTTTTATTTTACATTTTAAATTTTGACTATTAAATTTTGAATTTTTAAATTTAAATTTTTAATTTTTTAGTCTTTAATTTTTAATTTTCAAATTTTTAATTTTATTTTTGATATTTAATTTTTAATTATTAAATTATAACTTGTAGTATATTTAAATTGTAAAACAAGTTGACCTTGAAATTACCTTGAAAACCAGCTTAGAAACTCAGATTTACATTTTAAATTTTAAGTTTTATTTTACATTTTAAATTTTGAGTATTAAATTTTGAATTTTTAACTTTAAATTTTAATTTCTAATCTTTATTTTTTATTATTTAATTTTCAATTTTTAATCTTTAATTTTTAATTTTTACTTTTTAATCTTCAATTTTTAATTTTTAAATTTATAATTTTTTTTGATATTTAATTTTTAATTATTAAATTTTAACTTGTAGTATATTTAAATTGTAAACAAGTTGACCTTGAAATTACCTTGAAAACCAGCTTAGAAACTCAGATTTACATTTTAAATTTTAGGATTTATTTTACCTTTTAAATTTTGAGTATTAAATTTTGAATTTTTAAATTTAAATTTTTAATTTTTAATCTTCAATTTTTAATCTTTAAATTTTAATCTTTAATTTTTAATCTTTCATTTTTAACCTTTAATTTTTAATCTTTAATTTTTAATCTTCAATTTTTAATCTTTAATTTTCAATTTTTACTTTTTAATTTTTAATCTATCTTCAATTTTTAATTTTTAATTTTCAAATTTTTAATTTTATTTTTGATATTTAATTTTTAATTATTAAATTGTAATTTGTAATATATTTAAATTGTATGTATGTAAACTGCAATCTTCAAGATTTTAATTTAATTAATTTGACATTGATGTGTGTGAAATATCAGTACATTTTAAATTGTATTATTTATCATTATATTTTGTATTTTGTAATTGTTAAAGTAACAGACGTTTGTACAACCGTGAAGGTTCTAGCAATCAATAAACATTATTATTATTATTATTATAGTCGAATTGAAAATACATTTGCCTGCTAGATTAGTCCATTCCTTGCAAACATAATATTTCGGGTGTCTAGGATAAAGCCCCACCCTGAATATAAAATATACAAAAAAATAAAATTAAAAAAATAATTATATTATATTATAATATAAGCGTGTAATCAATTTTTTATTGCAACCTCGCAACAATTGTTCCGCCACACTGCGGATTCTTCGCCTGAACAATTGTTACGAAAGTGCAGTACAAATTTTGGAAATTAAAAATTTTATTGGGTACATGTAATCGTGAATTTTAAACAAGCAACAGCCTTATAAATTGATCTAATCAAATTATAAAAAGTTTCTAATTTTACCATCTACACGTGTTTTTGTGAAAATTAGAAATCTGCATTTTTTCTAAAATCAAAGCCTTTTCGATTTATAAGCGTTGAAAATGGCCGCGAGATCACGTTTGATGGCAATTATTCGAAAAGTTTTCCAAAATACTCTAGTCAAATTATTTCTGGACAATTCTTTAAAAGGTTTAGGCTCGAACCGTTATTCTTTGTTTGTTTGACTAAACAAAGTCACTTACTATCAGTTTTCCATAATAAGTAATAAAAATAATTGTAAAAATAAAACGGTTACCAAGATAAACATTTTATTCGATTTTCTCAAGACTTCATTTTTGGACAAATGCTGTTTATGAAATCAACGCCTCCCTTATTTTTGAACTTGCTGGAGGCATCATCTTCGACTATAATAATAATAATAACTTTATTTACGGATTCAATCTTTTTTACAGTACCGTAAAACAAAAACATTAAAGGTTAAGATAGACTATAAATGTAGGGTTTGAACTACTCCAAATAAAAAATGAAGAATTTCTTCATTATCGATTTTCGTGAAAATTGCATTCTAATAAATGTGTGTCAAGTGGATAGAATAAGCCCAGTTTTTTTTTTCGATTAAAAATAAAATTATTCATAATTCGTTGTACATGGAATTATGTATTGTATTTATTTTACTTTCCAATAATTCTAAGCACGTCCAATATACGAACCGTTATGAATTTATGTGGCACGCGATTCACTAAAATAATATTAAAAATACAGGGTATTTTGGAGGAATAGAAAATATTTTAGGAGGTGATAATTATAGACTATAGTAAAAAGTTTATAGAAACTTGTGACAATTCTCAAATTAAACGTTTCGTTTTTAAGACAAAGCACACAAAAACGTATCAGTTTTGAAAGGAATTGTTGATTTAAATTTCATGATTAATGTTTTATGGAATTAAAAAAAAAATGTTTTTAATAAAACACTTAGGGCAGAAAGACTGTTCGATAGCCCTTGATGGTCCACCATAAATGTACCATGTAAAATGAATGTCGGAATGATTTGATACCTTAGTCAATAGTTTCTGCAGAGTATTTACCGAGATATTTGCGAAAAACAATTATTTTGAATTAAAAACAAAGGTTTGCCATGAAATCATAATGGCGGACATTTTGTTCTAAAAAGTGACGTTTGCTGTCGCATTATGATTTACACTTTCTACATAAGAAATAATTTTCAGAGAAGGCAAAAACCAGCAAAAATACTATTCAATTAATAATTACTACTTTACTGTAAATTTGAAATGTGTTACAATTGGCTCCTTTAATTATTTTGTAATATCAATCTACTTACATTATATTTATACTCATTGAATAGTACTTTTTCCGGGTATTGCCTTCTCCGAAATTTCAACGCTGAACAAATCACGTACACTTCTAAAATAGTACCTGAGTAAAACCATTTACTTATAAATACTTTTGCTTGTGTAGAATACACAGCCGGTTGTAAATCGTAATGTGACAGTGACTGTCACTTTTTAGAGAAAAATGAAATATCCGCCATTATGATTTCATGGCAAACCTTTGTTTATAATTTAAAATGATTGTAAAGGTTTTTGCAAATATCTCGACCCAGCATACAATAAACCGATTAAGCGCTCTCAAAATCAGGCGATAAATGCAAATTGCCCGTACCTCTCCACGGGATAACTGTAATTAGTATTTGGAACGGCTTTAAATGCGCAGATAATGACCGTTTGTGATCGAAACGATTTAGAAAACATCGCATTCACGGACCAGAAACTCGCTCTCTTCGACGGTGCCCAGTTTGCCTACTTCTCCATTGACATTTCACCTCGGCGTCTTCCTTAGCGCGCCGAAGGCGGAAGAACAATCGATCGGAATTTGGAATAAGTCGGAGTTGCGCACGTGAAATCGCCTCGACACACATTCTACAGTATTCTATTTCTCCACATCGAGCGTGAAACCTTCACGTTCGGACCGTCCGCGTCCGCGGCGCTTCCGCCAAAAATTCTAAAACCTGACACACTTTTCGGGTTCAAACTCGAACCGGTGTGTTGCACATGCGGGCGGACGGATGAGTTGAGCAAACGCGCGTTTGCATTCTAGATTAGAAATTAATTTCGAAAGTTGCGTTATTAATCGTTGGCGATTTTATGAATTTCCTAGTGGGGAATAACGTGATAAGTAAATCGTATTATTTACCACAAGCGTTCGAAGAAGGAAATCCTTATAATTCAATATTCGTTGTAGGATTGGGTGGGGAAGTAGTTATGTTGACAAGTGTTGTTTTATAAAGTCCTAATAATACTATTTTTTTGCAGATTTACAAAGAGGTTGGAACTCATATACCATGAGATCAAAAAATAAAAAAAATGTAAAATGGCCATCTTGTTACTTTCTCCGGAGTGGTAATCATCATAGACCAATCTTATCGGGAGAACGAGAGAAAATAGCCTTTTCAGCTAAGTAACAAACAAGTTGTCTAGACATTTAGACAATTTTAGAAAAAAAATGGTGATGTGGCCATCACGTTACTTTCTCCGATTTGATGGTATCATAGTTATCAGTGACGGTTCGCGGGTTTTTTTCTGGTACGGCCGAGGAACAAGAGGTGGTAATACAGATAGGTAGGGTCAGTTGGAGAGACGGCTGGCTGCTTGACCGCACCTATCTGTATTACCACCTCTTGTTCCTCGGCCGTACCAGAAAAAAACCCGCAAACCGTCACTGATAGTTATTTACATTTACACTTTCATGGTTTATTTTCAATTTAAATCATATTTTAAATGTACATCGAGCGTTATGAAGTATCGAAGTATGATACTGACGTTTGAAATGTCAAAATTATGAAAGACGAAAATTCAAATTTTAATAGTCAGTTTACTTAAAAACTGAAGAGATTTTGAAAAAACTTCGAAAAAACAAAACTGCGTCGTTGATTTTTACTGTCTCCGCTACGAAGTACAAGTATTGTGATCGTGAAAAACATTTCAATTTTTATTAACGGAAATATCTGTTTTTAGGCTCCTAGAGGCGATTTCAACAATTTCTGTAAAAACAATGTGTCTGTCTGTATCTCAAAAACTAATACAGTAAACAATATGAAACTTTTAACATAAGAACCGGAAGTGGCTATTTACCTTAACCGTTTTTAATTTTTTTTTCCAATATTTGTTTAAATATTTAAAGTATTACAAAAACATTTAAACATACGAAAAAATAAATAAAATATGGTACTTCCTGATATACAATTTCTTTTTTCAGGAAGTACCATATTTTATTTATTTTTTCGAATCAATTTAAACCTGATAAGAAGATGGATTTCAACCCTCAAATTATTTAAACATACATAAATTTTTGAAAAAAAAATTGAGCACAAAGTTAATAAAACGCATTATTTGCAGCGAAAATAAAAGATTGTGAATTTTGCCAAAATTATGGCAAGTGCAGATTTTCCCATTACAAAAATTATTTAAAATCGATTAAATTTACGTTCCTAGAAAATAAAAATAAAACATTTTTTGATAAATTTTAGAAATACGGCGCAAAGTTATGGAAACGCATTTTTGCAGCAAGAACCCTCAAATTATTTAAACATACATTAAAGACGGCAAAAACTGAACATCTTTTGTTTGAAAATATTTTTCATAGAATGATCTTTTTCCGAAAAAAAAAAATTAATTGAGTTTATTTTTTTTATTTTTGGCGCTGTATCTCAAAAACTAATAGAGCAATTGATATGAAACTTTGAACATTCGTCTTATTTGACATAAAATCATTGATATTCGAGAAAAAAAAAACATTATTTTTTTAATTTTTGGTTTATAATTATGAAACGATAATAGTTACTGCAAATTTATGTAAATAATAATTGTAGAGAATGCCAAAATGAACAACTTCAAAAGAATATTTTTTTTTCGAAACCTCATTAGTTTTTGAGTAAACCGAGTTTTTTAAATTGAAGTATAATTTTTCTGTCTTTCATAATTTTGACGTTTTAAACGCCAGTTTCCGAAATGCCGAAATGAACATCGTGTGTTTATTTCGAATTATCATTAGTTTCTGAGTGAACTGTGGCAGGTGCGGACTTGCAAAACAGAATGTTCTTTGAAAAAAAAAAACATTATTTTGTAAATTTTCAAAAAATTTAAATACACAGTTAAGAAAATGTTTTTTTTACAGCAAGAATAATTGATGATGACTTTTGCCAAAACTACAGCACTACAAAAATGATTTAAAATTTATTGTAATTTGATGTTCTATAAAAAAAAACATTGGTTAATTTTTGAGAAATTTGGGCGCCTAGATGAGAAATTGCATTTTTTTGCAGCGATAACAAAAAAAAAATGAATTTTGACAAAACTATGGCAAGTGCAGATTTGGCCATTACAAAAATTATTTAAAATGGATTGAATAAAAAAAAACATAGAAATACGGCGTAAAGTTAAGGAAAAGCATTTTTTGCAGCACGAACAAAAGATTATTAGTTTGGCAAAAACTATGACAGACAAGTGCAGATTTCCTCACTGCAAAAATTATTCAAAATTGATTGAATTTAAGTTCTTTAAAAATAAAAAATAAACATTTTTTGATAAATTTTTGAGAAATTACGGCGCAAAGTTAAGAATGCATTTTTGCAGCAAGAACAAAATGCTTTTCTTTTCTTTTAACGATGGCAATTACAGATTTGTTCATTAGAAAAATTATTCAAAATTGATTGGATTTTTATGTTCTTTGAAAAAATAAAAACATTCTTTGATAAATTTTTCGAGAAATTTAAGTACAAATTTAATAAAACGCATCATTTGCTGCGAAAATAAAATATTGTGAATTTATCAAATTTATAGCCAAGTGCAGATTTGTCCATTACAAAAATTATTCAAAATTGATTGGATTTAAGTTCTTTAAAAATAAAAAATAAACATTTTTTGATACATTTTTGAGAAATTACGGCGCAAAGTTAAGAATGCATATTTGCAGCAGGAAAAAAATATTTTTCTTTTTTTTTAACGATGGCAAGTACAGATTTGTTCATCACAAAAATTATTCAAAATTGATTGGATTTTTATGTTCTTTGAAAAAATAAAAACATTCTTGAGATAAATTTTCGAGAAATTTAAGCACAAAGTTAATAAAACGTATTATTTGCTGTGAAAATAAAATATTGTGAATTTTGTCAAAAAATAAACATTGATTGGTTAATTTTTGAGAAATTTTGGGCGCTAAGATGAGAAATTGCATTTTTTGCAGCGACAACAAAAAAAAATTATGAATTTTGACACAACCATGGCAAGTGCAGATTTGCTCATTACAAACATTATTCAAAATTGATTGAATTTACGTTCTTTGGAAATTAAAAAAAAAACATTCTTTAATAAATTTTAGAATTACGGCGCAAAGTTAAGGTAAAGCATTTTTTCAGCAAGAACAAAAGATTGTGAAAGAACATGACAGGCAAGTGACAATTTGCCCATTACTTAATTTATTTAAAAAAAAATGGATTTTTGTGTTCTTTTTTGACAAATTTGCAAATTTTCCCATTACAAAGTTTATTAAAAAATGATCGGATTTTTGTGTTTTTTGAAAAAAAAAATTAAAATCAAATTGTCAAAATTATAGTTTTCTGGTTCAAAGGCAACCAAAACACGTTTTTGATTTAAAAAAATGTTGGAATTAGAGATGGGTAACTCATGAGTGGTCGACGCAAAGAGTCAACGCCGAGAAACGAGTTGCGGAGTCGGAAATTTGCAGGTCTTATTGAGTCATGAAAAATCGTTGGTAAGGGGTAAGGGAGGATCTATTTATTTTTGATCATGATTTTTTTTAATATCATTCTTTTAAGTGACTTTGACCTTAGAATTTTTTTGGGCGAAAAATATACGATGTCCTTGAATTTTTTTGGGGGAAAATATATTTTTTAATAATAATAATAAGAAATTGTCTGTATTGCGAGAAAAAAAAATAAAGTACAAGAAATATCATGGCAGAGTAGGCGAAGTTCAGAGAGGTAGTAACCTCTTAAAGTGATGACCTTGACATATTTTTTGGGGGGAAAATATATTTTTTAAGTAAAAGTAACAAAGAAATTCAATGTCGTCTGAATCTTCATGGACTTAACAAAGCAGTGTAACAATTCACATATATGAATGCACATTAATGTTAATTTGGATTTAAATTCGTTTGAAGAACAATGCCCCGATCATTGTATAGGTTAATCAAGTACAGCCGAGGAATCAATAGAGTCTACATTTTTATAAATCTAGTTACCGGTTTTTTAATGTTTGCATATTGTAGATGTGGTTTTTGATTTCAATGTATTTTTAAACCTGTTTAATTTATTATACAAACAAAACTACTATTTTTTTTGACTTCGGCTTAAACCCAAAACTACTAAATACTATCTAAATAAAACATAAAAGATTAGATAATATTTTGTGCTAACAAATCAACAACAATCATTTTGCGAATTAAAGCCTGCAAATGTAGAAATTTCACAGTTGATAAAAGTAAATTTATATGGAGGTTTAGACTTCGATAAAGTTAATTGTTAATAAAACTAGAAATACAATACTTTTTGTCTTCTACAAGTCTCTAAGAGACTACAATTAACAAACCATCTACCGAAACAACTACTTCCCTGGCTAGTGCCACGACGAATATTGGTACAATAGATAATTTGTGTGTTAAAAATATCAAAGTTATTAAAATACCGCAGGTTGTTATTTTATTAAAGTTAATTGCATTCCTTGAATTCATACTGAACCAGACTAATGAGCAAATTATTAATTATATATTATTAAAGTCGAATGAGGCAGATGTCTAGATGTATAAATGATGCAATTTATAATCGACCCGAGTGAAAAACGAGTTTCTAGAAAATCAAAATAAAACACTCAAGGCGTGTTTATACCTCGACTTATTTACAATTTTACAATTAAAATAAATTGAGCATTTTAATACGTGCTTGCGGTGAAAGTGAACATGACATTTTAAATTGCATTACGTGGTCTCGGGTTCATCCTCCTCCCGCCGCCGCGTCCGGAGAAATTTCGTCCCTCTTTCGCCCTCCGAGAGAAGTTTCACTCCTTCACGAGAAGAGGTGCGGCCCGTGGCTGCTTTTACTTTTGCATAACGCCGCATTCAATTACCGAATATGCCGCCAGGTGGAATTCTCTCGTTAATCTTTATGCATCTTCCTGTTTCGCGTCTCCAACTTTTTATGTCATCGACACGAGATTCTCGTGAAGAAAGAAACGGATTTTATTATTTTCTCACGATCGCTGCTGGGCTATGATGCGATTTTAATTCTGGAGCGAGGCCAGAAAGCGGAAACGATCGGACGGGTCAAATAAGAGAGTATCTTTTTTTTGTTCAATTGTAGCCTCATGTGCACTACTATTCTTCACTTCGATCAAATATAGAGAGTCTCGAGTACTTACAGATTTTACTTTCTCTGGAAGTCACTGGTAAAAATAACGTGACTCCCAAAACTCTTGGAATCCACTCCTGCCATGAATTTGAAGAGGCAGGTCATTTCTTAATTCACACACTTGGCGCTTATCGATTCCAATTTATCAACATGCCTTGTCGCTTCCTGTTATTCCATGCATTGGCGTTAGCGATCTCTCCACTCATCTCTGGTGGTATATTTTTTTAATGATGATGAAACATTCAAAAATCGTTCGTTCGATAACAGTGACATTTCTTAATTGAGCCTTTCTCCCAATAATAGATAATTAAGGAAAGTGGTCCACGATTTAACATTTTCCCATTCAAAGCGATTATTAAATTTTGGGCGGGCGATTTGCATATTCAAATATTGCATATAAAAAAAAAATGAAATCACACATTCTACACAGGTCGTTAGTCACACGTTCTCCGAGCGGATTTGCATAAGCAATCTTTTTTTAGTCGTTTTTGGGGCCGCCGGCGTCCCCAAATTCGGCGTCGTCCAGTTGCATAAAACCGAAACGGAAACTCCGCGGCTCCGGGTGAAAGCACGCTCATTGATAACCGATTACCGGAATTAAAATCGAGTAAAAAGTTACACAAAGACCGAAACGGGAATAAATCACCTGAGATACTTTCACGCGGGGCCTTTGTTTGTATCGCCGTGCGTCGTCACTTTCCCCTCGATACGTTCAATTCGATAATATATGTGATGTTTTCTTTTAAATCTGGTGGTATTTTAAAAAATGGAAAAAACCGCGCGAAAACTTTCCGTAAAAATGAGAAATGTGGGACTTCCAACTCTCTTATTGAAATCGAAACCACTTTCTAGGCTAATGCCACAACGTATATTGAATTATACATTGGAAATTGCAGTACGAATTAATTAAATGATTTTTTTTCAACAGTTCACACAATCTGCATGCAAATAATATTCAACAATTTTATCAGAAAATATTGCAGGCAAGAACACAAGAAATTTTATGTTACACGTATGTGGGAAACCCTTGTACAAAGAAATACAATTGATTATGTGTATACCATATCCACCGATAGATTAGACTATTTTGACATCTTTAGTGACAAACGCTAGAAAGTGAAAAATACCAACACGGCGGTGAAAAAAATGTGCTGCAAAATTACAAAGTACTCAAAATACAATGATTATAATTATAACACTTGTAGACTACCGCTATTTGACCGTGAAGTACTGATGAGTTACAATAAGACTGAACCAGGCAATTTTTTTAAATTGAGTTCAATTTTGTTCGAAACAAGATTACACTGAAATTTCAATACCAACAAGCAAACCGATCCAGTTTAATTAAAAAAACGACTTACCTGACTCAAACCGACGCGATGGCTTGACATGTCGAGGTCCATGGCGAGCAGCATGTCCTCCACAGCTTTTCGTTCATCTAGCACCTGACCGTTTGGTTTATGGTCGGTGGCCAGCAGCCTGAAGCGTCTCCTGAACTCCCCCAGCGGCATAAACACGGGGAAGCCCTGCTTTTGGAGGCGGACTACTTCAAGCACTTGTCCGCCTCGAATCTGAAACAAAAAAACAAAAAAAAATCATTATTTTGATTGATTAAAATAATACAAAAATGTGAGAAAATAATTAATCGTGTAAAAATAGATTATATTGTTTTTTGTTTACTGCACCATGAATGTTTTGTAATTGTCCGTTTATGCAGTTTCATTGGTTTTGACTCATAATAATAATAATAATAATAATCCCTAAATGTTTCTTTTTTGACTTTGACAGGTGCCCTTCAGTCACATCGATTATGTATTATTCATAATAAATGAAATAGACATCCACAAACACCCGGGACCCTCCGCATTAGTAATGGCACACTAACGCTCGCGGCTAGTGGGCCGGCTCCCTAAATGGTAAAAATCTGAAGCCGATCATGAGGAAGAGAATCATGGGTCCGAGTGGAAGAACACGTTGTGAACTCCGCCCATGATAAATTTTTTGGGTGATTAACTTTATTTACACCGTGCCATAGTTGGCAGCCCTTAAAACATAACCACATAACCTAACTAACAGAAGTTCAGTGCCGTCACTAAGAATGGGAATTTTGGCATGGAAAACCCTGAAATTTAAATAAAAATGTGCTGATCAGTTCTAGAAATAACTGCTAATGTTCAAAATTGGCAGATCAAACACAAAATTATTTTTTAAACAAGTAACTTTAAAATGTCAAAATTAACAAAATGTACACTGCACTGCATTGGAGAATTCCAGACAGCCAATATAATTTTACTTGAATTATTAAAGGGAATGTGCTGCCAACTATTTTCGACTTTCTCATCTCACTGTATATTGTTTTGTACATATTGTGTAAGCTTCATTTAATGAACTAATTGCGGACATTTGGAAGTGATTTAAAAAGAAAATTTGTAAATAAAATATTTTTACGATGATTATTGCTTTTTAATGCAAGATTGTATGCAAAAAAAAATTACTTGTTACAGATTAATGAGAATACCTCAATCGATCTTAAACCAAAATTAGATTTATACTGTGTGTTCGATAAAAAATGCCCATAATTATGTTATTTATTGACCGATATGAATGAACTAAAAACCAAAATAACTTTATTGTCAAATGATAGCCGACTTAAAAATTTTAAATGGCACCATATAATGTTTTAATTTTTTTACATTCGACATTATTATTATTTTTCTGAATCCAATAATGCCCAATATGTTGTTTCTCGTTCAATATTTTGGTTGAAAAAAATTAAAATAAATCTTCCATTTAAAATTAGATTTTTCAAAAATTATAATTAGCGTGCCTTGGAAAAAAATGACAAATATCATTTGTTGTAAGGTTATGTCAAACATCAATAACATGGACCCAATAAATAAGTACCTATGTTACAACTCAATGTAGAATAGAATAAATAAGTGGTGTAAGCATTCATTCACTTGCGATTTATATGTTCTGTGATTATTGTAAACACTAAGTAGAACGGCTAACTCTGCAAGTCCACGAAATTGTCGATCCACTGTCTTCGACTTTTTAAAGGCTCCATATCGTCTCAAATTTCCTTCTAACCTTCTGAATTTAGGTTCTAGTATTCGCCGCTCTGGAAACTGTAGATGATAAATTCGTGCCGCGGCTCTTCGATTTCTATTACATAGAAAATAAATTTGTAACATGTCTGTTAATTCGCTAGTGTTCATGATTATGTCTGAAACACACACTAATAACAAATGGTTGACATTACTTCCACAACAAATGACATTTGTCGATTCGAATTTTTTTCAAGGCACACTACATTTATTACCAAAAAAATCATGGGAACAAGATTTATTATTATCTTTTTCTAGCATAAAAATTAACTTAAAGCCAACATTACGGGCATAATTGGATTCAGAAAAACATTGCCTAATATTATAAAATTAAAAAAGTATACGCAGCCATTTAAAAATTTAAAGTTGACTATCATTTGGCAATGAAGTTGATTTTGAAAAAAATATATAATTGCCGTCGTTTTATAGTATTTAAACAGCCATTGAGTTTATTTTTTAGTTCATTCAAATCGGTCAATAAATAACAGAGTTATGACGTTGGGCGTTTTTTATCGAACAAACGGTATATCAAGGGAGAGAAATGCGTGATTTTTCCTGAGGTGTAAATTTGTATCCCTGGGGAGAGAAGTAATCATTTCTCTCACGAATTCGACAGCTGAAAAATAGACATTCCCTCCCGTTTGTGAAAAAAATATTTTAGGTATGATTTAGGTTTTTTCATGGAGGATTTTTTGCAAAAAAAAAAAATTACTCTGATTGATGAGAATATCTCTATCGATCTTAAATCAAAATAAAATAAGGCATTTATACGCACACAGTATACAGTAATCACTTCTGGTAAAAGGACATTAAACTGTTATCACTCAAGCGAGCATTATGGAATGTTGTGTGTGGAGTAAAATAAATAAAGTCAATGGAAAAGTTTTCTAGATCCCCCAACAATATTCGAATATTAAATCACTTCTGTAATACCCTCAATCACAACATCCCTCCTAAAATTTAAAACCCCCCTAAAAACCATCTTCAAAATCATCATGTCAATGCGTCATTCTTGTAGTCATACTTAATCAATCATACACTAATTTTCTATTGAAGTCTGGTCGCGCTATGAAGGCATTTGAGGTGATCAACTTGGACAGCCCTCATGTGCCGGTAATGTGTCTCAAATGCCTGAGGTTCTCAATAAGCGAACACGAGATGTTGGCTTGCATGCACATTTATCTCCAAAGTTATCTGTAACCTTTTAAGAATCACTTCCGACCCTTCTTTATCTTCTCAGACGCCTTCATAGCGCGGCCAGAGTACATATAGTTCTTTTTTTCTTCCTTCTTTTCATTTGCAATATGTCATGACAAGAATTCAACCCATTCGAACTCGGTAAAATACCAACTTATTTGTTATATTGTAATGTGTAATAAGAAACCGAATAAAAATAGTTATGTATGTATGTAAATAAAGTCATTAATTAGCTTTTAATATCGAAGCATAATAGAATAGTAAAGTTCAACAATTTAATTGATATATTAAATATGCAGACTTTTCGAAACATGCATAAAACCTTACAAAACATCATAAGGGTTGGATTCAACTAGTAAAAGGTGTGATGTTTATATACTTACACTTTATTTACGCATTATTATGAATAGCATAATTAGAAAATTAAGATCGGCATTTAATACTGCAAAATGACTGTTCTAATAATTTAAACAACGATTACATTAAATTCCCTTCAGCACAGGCTAATTACAGAACACATGTTTATTTTAATAGTGTGTGGGAGGACAATGAGATTTGTCACATGAGTGCACCATAGGCAAACCAATTTACTCGTAAGTAGTGAATTACCCTTTAGAGCCAGTCCCAAGGCTTTACCGATCAAGTCTGGCGGGACCCACTTGTCTCGATTTAATCGGTAGTTACATCACATACACCCTTCTATCATATACAGGGTGCCCGGATTTCGTAGGGATAACATGGGCAACTTCTGCATTTGAAGAGATAGGTCAAATTAGCAAAAAGGTGCAGGTTCGAGGGCTCATTGAGAATCCACCCCCAAATCCCACTTGTCATGGCCTCCACAATAAAAATTAAAAGAAAATCTGAAATTGAAGAAATTGGGAGATTTTGTTTTAATTCTTATTTTGAACAAGTGAGCCATGACAAGTGGGATTTGGGGGGGATGGATTCTCAACGAGCCCTCGAACCTGCACCTTATTGCTAATTTGACCATCTCTCTATCTCTTCAAATGCAGAAGTTGCCTATGTTGCCCCTACGAAATCCGGGCACCCTGTATAGTTACAGCCCACCCACTACCCTTCGAATCAACATTATTTTAAGCTATAAAGAAATTTCTTTAACAATTTATTCGAGAATTATAAACTTTACAAATAATACGGAACGTGATTTTGTGGTTTAAATAAAAGTGGAACCAGGGGTGGTGGGTGGCCCCTATCATACAGTCCCACCTGTGGATCACGCATACTTTTTTCCACCAATTATAAGTGAATAAAAAAAATAATGTCTTCACTGTCTTTCTTACTTGTTTAACATATTTATTAGTAAAAATCTGTATGCGTGCGTGAGCAACGAATTGGATTATAGGATAGGACGCACACACCACCCTTCGAATTAACATTATTTTAAACTATAAAACTGTTTGGTTGAAGAAATGTCTTTAACAATTTATTCGAGAGTTGTAAAGTTTAGAAATAATAAGAAACATGATTTTGTAGTTGAAATAAAAGTGGAACCAGGGATGGTGGGTTCTACAATCCAACCTGTGGCTCACGCACTCTTTTTTCACCAATTAATAAGTGAATTAAAAAAATGGTGATGTGGCCATCATGTTACTTTCTCCGACTTGATGGTATCATTTATATTTACGCTTCCATGGTTTATTTTCAATTTAAATCATATTTTAAGTGTGCATCGAACGTTTCGTAGACTCGGATAAAACTGACGTTTAAAACGTCAAAATTATGAAAGGTGGAAAAATGTACTTCAAATTAAAAAACTCAGTTTACTCAAAAACTAAAGAGATTTCGAAAAAAACTTATTTCTCATAAATTGTTCATTTTGGCATTCTCTACAATTATTACTAACATAAATTTGCTGTAACTATTAGCGTTTCATAATTGTATACCAAAAATGAAAAAAATAATAATAAATGTTTTTCTCGAATAACAATGATTTTATGAAAAATGTTTTCAAACAAAATAATTGAATTTCTTTATTGTCTTCAATATTTGTTAAAATGTTTTTGTGATATTTTTCATATTTAAGAAAATATTGGCAAAAAACAAAAAACAGTTAAGGTAAACACCCACTTCCGCTGTACGAAATTTTACCAAAAGCTTTTCAGTTCTTCGGATTATCAAATAAAACTTATGTTCAAAGTTTCATTTCAATTGGTCTATTAGTTTTTGAGATACAGCGCGCACAGACACACACACACACACACACACACACACACACACACAGACACACACACACACACACAGACACAAAAAAAATTTTTCCAGAAATTGTTGAAATGGCATCTAGGGACCCCAAAACGGATATTTCCGTAAAAAAAATTTTTGAAAAAAAAATCACGATCACAATACTTTCTCGTACTTCGTAACGGAGAAAGTAAAAAATAAGGTCTTCAGTGTCTTTCTTACTTTTTTAACTTATTTATTAGTAGAAATCTGGATGAGTGAGCAAAGGATAGGGACACAATTTTTTGTTGAAAAATATAAATATAACCTCAAAAATTGAGTTTTGTCGGTGTATAACACTTGAACTCATAATATTGTGTAATTACCTCATACTTCGTAATAATTATCACTGGAAACTGTTGCTACATCATCTGCAGAATGATGTAGCATTTTTAGAAACTGACTAAAACAACTTACTTGAGATCTAAGCAGGGGCACGTTTAACACGATGTCATCAGAATTCGCCGCCGTTTTCGCGGCCATCAAGGCGGCATTCAAATCACAGAGGCCGGCGTTGTGCTGGGGTAGCATACACTGAACGAAGCGCAGTTTGGTTCTTCTAAGCGTTTCGATTAAACCGTCCACTGTGAACTTTGTCTGAAAAGAGAAAGATAAATATACAACATGTTGACATAACCATAAAACTTTGGTCAGATGAAGACATGAATTAAGTACGGGCGGTAATTATCAACAAATATTTGCTCATGAATAAATCCTAATAGGGGTATATGAAAGAAGGCTAAATAATGTAATCTGATCTAATTTGTGTATTTTGGTTAATGCATGTTACAATGTTATTGTTAATTTTTTTTTTAACCCAAGCTTATCAAAGGAAAATTTTGAAAAGAGGCCCACTTGCGGAACCCTTAATTGACAACTGTTCTTGGGATGTTTTAGAACCTGGAAAAATTAATTATTTATCCACCAGGTCTGGTTGTTTCAAATAATACCTATTTTTTTTTAAATATTATACTAAAACAATCTTTAGAAGGCTCAGGTATATGCAGTGTGAGATTTGGTGTTAAAACAGCATTAATGTTGTAATTACCTGCAGACAAATGGATTTTCTCTTGATAGCCGCTGTACCGGCAGTGAAAGTTCTTCTAATACTGGAAGCCCTTCGTAAGGATTGTGAGCCCTCAATTCCCACGAGGGAACCGCTAAAACTGGATGCTCCAAGGCCTCGGACGGACACAAACAGTTTGCTCATGTCCTCTCTTAAAATAAAAACAAATCCCAAAATGTAAATAAATACACAAATTTGAGACAACCTCACTTGTTTCGTCTTTATTAAATAAATACATTTTTATATTTCTCAACCATAATAAAACGGCATACAAAAGCCTTTGCTGTAATTTATTTTTCAGAATTGTTAGCATTGAACAACCAAAAGTCAAATGTGTCAATTATTTTAAAATAATTTAATACAAACGAAACTACTTCCCGACAAATATCTCGTGAGCCAAAAAGGCGGGTGACAACTGTTTACAGCCTCATACAGTCGGTGACATAATTTATATGAAAGCCGGACGTCTTTGTAATTGAGATACATTTAATACAGTGTATTTAGAAAATTTTACAACAGACTGTATCGTCAAATGAGATCTCCACTTTGCTAATGCGTACTCGACCTTCAAGTTCACGAGAGATTTGCTGGGTTGCCAACAACCTTATTTTGGGTAACTACAGTGATACCAACATTACTCAGGAAAATATAATAAATTATCTGGCCCGTTGGGCAATAGGGGATAAAATTTAACGAAAAACCTGCGACATAATTTATGGAACCCGTTGCAATTTCGGCGAAAAACACCATTACTCATTTGAATCAATAAATAAAGCAAATAGTGCAATAAAAAAAACTCACTTGCAACTCTCCTGCAGCAAGCCGACGGCCACCTTCGTAATTGGATTCTCTCGACTACACTTCAGCCAACCGGTAGCGGTGTACAGGACTGGATTCGTGCCCTGAAGATGTTGCAAGATGAACTGATGGTTTCCTGGGGCTTTCCTGAGTAAAAGTTGGTGATCCCTGTCCCCATAATGACTAAATAAGCGCTCTAAGAAGGAGTCATCTGTTGAACCTGTAAGAAATAATTCGACAATAGAAACAGTGAGTACTTAAGATGACTGTATACAGGGTTGGGATAAAGTATGGAACCAAGTAAATATCTTTAAAACAAAAAGGGCTAAGTTTATGAAACTTTGCAGGCAAGTATAATGATACATAACGCATCTGATGTCATATTTTTTGTTACTACTCCGGAAATACCGTCAACTTTTTTTAATTTAAATGGAGCACCATGTATATTTTTACATTTTCGAATAGATACTTTTCCCACTATTGCAATGATGTATGGTTCGGTGGGTGTGTGACTTGTAGTTTTTTAAATATTAAATAAAATAATTCTACATCTAGTTGGCTTTTTACATCTTTTACACTGTTTTCTGATAAAACAATTTCATGTATTTTACGTTTTCTGTAACTGACAGATAGTATCCATGTGAAATATTAACATTGCTGTTCAATTTTGGGTGAACTAACTGAACGTGAAAAAATTACTTTGTTACTGATGGTTAGTTTTGGATATTGATAGAGATCTCCACAAGATGCATGCAATATTCCCTGAGAACAATTCTAATATTTATAAATCAAAATTTTCAAGGGTTGAACAAAATTGTTATGAAATTCACAAATTTCATTTTTTATTATTTTATTTATTATTTAAAAAAACACAAGTCCAAACCCTATATCATTGTAAATGTTGAAAAGGTGCCTATTTGAAAATGTAAAAATATACAGGGTGTCCCATTTAAACTAAAAAAGTTGAGGGTATTTCCGGTGAAACCGGAAGTACAGTAGTAACAAAAAATATGGCATCAGATGCGTTATGTGTCATTATACTTGCCTGTAAAGTTTCATACATTTGGCTCTTTTTGTTTTAAAGATATTCACTTGGTTCCATACTTTATCCCAACCCTGTATATTAACCCATTACTTTCCATTGTACTCAAGCGAGTACTACAAACATCATGGGCTTTAGTGACACCTAGTGGCAATGTTATTTAATGTCAAATAACATATCTGTGATACAAACTCTTCTTTATTGATAAAATTGATTTTTAACAGATATCTGAGAATTTGAAACTCTTTGGAAAAATTTTGGCTGTGAGATAAATGTGGTATTATTATGTAATGAGACTGATTAGTTCAATTGAATTAGATTAAAAAAAATGAATTAATCTCAGACGTGACTGATCTCAGCAACAAAATTCTGTGGCTCTCATCTTATAATTGCATACTATTAAAACATTAATTCGTCAATTATAATGTAGTATATTCTGTAACAAGGTTTCCATTCTTACCGAGTATCAGACTATACTTTCTCCTCGACCAGATAAAATAGACTAATAAAATAATGAACACAAAGAACTTACGTTTTATCACGTTTATGGTTATGTTTATAGTATTTTGACAATTGTGATATCCAAGGCTAATTGTTTTATTCGAAACGATGTGAGAATATTCATTCTATACCTTGTTATGGAATGAATTACATGCAAAACGCATAAGCGCATAGTGTTTTGTTCCATAACAAGAGTCAGAATGTGTTCGTTCTATAATCAAAATTGATTTCAGAATGCTTAAATTCTATGGTGGTCGTGGAGAAAATTATTTCTGATATATATTAAAAGTCTGATGGAGAATCAAATGAGTAATTAAAAATTTGAATAGCCTCACCAGGATAAATCGCCTCCTCGTCCAACAGCCACAGCAATCCCCTCCTGTCGGCCTCGTGCAGGTCCATCTGCGAAGTCCTCACCACCGAATTTTGGGCGGTCTTATCCAGCAGGCTCACCAGCGGCACCGGATTTATCAGGTTCTCATTCTCCTGATCGTCCAAGTTCACGTCGATATTCTCCTGCACGTACCTGTCCTTGGGAGCCACGAGGTTACTGTGATGGTAGAGCAGTTGCAGTCTCTCTTGCAAATAGTTGTGGCACAGGTCCTCGAAAGTGGCCCCCACTTGACGGCCGCAGGTGGCTGGATTTTGAAAGCCCGGCGTGTCCACCAGGAGAAGGGAGGAGACCGTGTGCGTGGAAGCGGAAATTGACCTGCGGATTGAAAATAATAACGAATAAATGAATTAGATTAAATTATGTTAAAAATATTTATTTATTAGGGAAGTTAATCTCTTTAAAAAAAAGTTCTCTGCTACTTATTAATTCTGGAGAATGAATTGCATTCTACTACAGGGTGCTTCAAAAAAATGTATACATACTTTGAACTTCCATAGAAAATTTATTTACCGTTCTACAAAGTTAAATTTCAGGAAATTAGAAAGCTGAAAGTCCAATGTAAATGAAACATAAATAACAAATGTTAATACTGTTCAAATTGGTGACCTGCAGCATCAATACAATTCTGAGTACGAGTCACCACTGATTCTGTACATCGTATCAAAACGTCCAATGAGATTTCTCTACACACGGCTTGAATCTCATTCCAAAGAATGTCTAGGTTACGTGGTTTACGTTTGTACACCTCATTTTTTTTTTTTGCGGCGGGGCACCATCTTGTTGAAAATAAAACATATCATTACCGTATAATGCACGATACAGAATCAGTGGTGACTCGTACTCAGAATTGTATTGATGCTGCAGGTCACCAATTTGAACAGTATTAACATTTGTTATTTATGTTTCATTTACATTGGACTTTCAGCTTTCTAATTTCCTGAAATTTAACTTTGTAGAACAGTAAATAAATTTTCTATGGAAGTTCGAAGTGTGTATACATTTTTTTGAAGCACCCTGTATATGTATAAAAATTATTTAGATAAGGCATGGCCATGATAAACAAAATTACCGGTCTTAGATTAGTTCAGCACGTTGTTGACTTTATGTCATATGAACAACTGGTGGCGAAGACGTGATGCGACGTATCAAACTTGCAACGTACGTTCCGAAATACAAAGCCACCCTTTATCTAAATAATTTTTATACATATGGTATAATTTTACTTTCGCAAGGGTTAAATGAAGGCTCGACAAGATACTAAAAACTTTTATCGTGTGAGCCACAAAATTTTGTTTCAGAGTTGGCTGTGAGGTATGTCGCATATTATTACATCATGGACTAGATTAGTTCAATTGAATTAGATTTAAAAAAATGAATTAATCTCGGACATGATTGCTATGTTTCTCTCTCTCGGGCATGGCCAACTCAGAAACAAAATAGCATGGGAAAGTCACAAAACCTGGTACGAATTTAATCGTCCACGAAATACTGAGGTAAGGCAGGTTAATTCTTATTGACGTTTTTGGGATCTCAGTGAGCACCTTTACGCCAAGGTTATAATTAATTTTGTACATCTTTGTATTGTTTAATTTTAATTGTTATGATATTGTACCGTACTGGCCATCCATAATAAATGACCATGACTAAGGCGAATACATTCTAAGCATTGATTATAATTCCCCATCAACGGGCGCGTTGGTCAGAATTTTCAACTGTCAACATGTTTATTTTCATTTACGCAGAATGTTGGTATTTGATGAACGCTACGCGGCTATTCTGATTGCAGTGCTTTGTTTGTATATATTTAACATAACCTAGAATCTAGCGATGGATAATGTCCAATATATTTTCTTTTATTTGATGGCACAGAAGATTTAATTCCAATCCTCAATAATGCAGTGGATTTAGCCCATGGAAGATGTTTTTGGTGTGGAAAGACAACCACAAGTAAGAAATCAAAATGTTTGTCAGTGTAGTGCCGCGATATACAGACACACAATTTAGAGACCACTTTAGAATGTGTAGACAAACATTTCAGGTAAGTTATTATATTTTTTGCCTGCTTCTACTGAAACCATATATTTCGGCCATAAAAATCAGGCCGAAACTACGATTTAGCGTATCTAGGGCCGAAAAAATAATATGCATAATCTAGAATATGAGTAGGCTATGCAAAAATCTGACAGTGACAGTTCAATGGTGCGCGATATAAAATTTCCTGAAACACTGTTTTTACTTAAGGCAGGCGAAAAAATATCGATTGTAACTCATGCCGAAATTCTTTAGCAACCCTTTACTTTTAGCAACACGAGCGAGCGAAGCGAGGGGTTACTAAAGCCTATTTTCGGCCCTTGATACACTATATACTATTTTATACTCCATTTCAGCGGCAACTTCAACACTTGATACCAACACCAATCAGTCTAATTTGTACGATTGGTAAAATGGCGACCGCTGGACAAACTTGTTCACGATCAACAGTGCGTTCATAAAAAAAAAACGGTTGGCAGTAAACACCCAACTGTTTAGTCTGACGAACGCGCCCATTCACAAACTACAGACCAGTTTTCAAACATAGCCCTTATCGGTGCAGTAGAGTTAGGTAAAACCCAAAGCGATTAGAGATTGTGAGTTAGTAGTACAAAATAAATTATTATTATTATTATTCTTACTTGTTGATTAATGAGGCCATGCAATTGAACACCTCAGCATATAGACCAATCATTAGGCCTTCCAAGGCCTCGTTCCCGGACACCTCCCTATCAAATCCCCTGTCTGTAGGAGACGGAGTTCTAAAAGGTGCCCTCGGTGTATTCGGAGTTACCATTCCTCCAGAGGCTAGACCAAAAATCAGCCTTGATAACTCTTCAACTGTAGTTCCCAACAGATGGGCCGCCCTTTGAGCACTCTGTGGATTCGCAAATTGGTATCGGTTCGTTGTCCCAACTGCAAATTTAAACAACGCACGTATTAGTCATGGCATACAGTACAACATAATACGGGACTTGGTTTTTTATGCCGAGTTGGCAATATGGACAAATGTAACCCTTGGTCTTATAGACTGAGTTTGCGCAATGTTTGCAGCTGTCAATGTGTCAAATATTATCTTTATGATGTGAATCACGTTTCAGAGTTTCGGGTTTTGTCGGGATTGTTATGGCAATTAGGTTTCCCTAAATATCGTATGTTCATTAAAAAAAACCTCAAGTGTGCCATGATTTTTTATTTAAAAAAATTTAAGTTGGCACACATGTTAGTAATTGACATACAAAACGTCAGATCGTTCTAAAAGTCACAATTATTCCGTGGTCACAAAGGTTCACGCAACCAGCAAAAACGTTTCTAGTTGAAAGTTATTTCCGAAATTGATGGAAATTGGTTGTATTCATTCGACGTACCTATGGCAGAGCTTCAGGAAGAATTTCCTAACGTTCTCATTATTTATGATGAATTTAAAAATACCTTATCACGATCTGTTGTATTATTTCATGAAACGGGTGGTATTCTCCGTAAACCAGGAAGTGGTGGACCAGTCACACGTACTTAGGATGCTATTAATACAGCCCAAGGAATTTTGGAAGGTGAACCTACATCTTCTCTGCGTCGTTTATCACAGCAAATTAATTTATCGGTAGGAACATGTCGCAAGTAACATAACCTCAATTTGTGTTACCAACTTAAATTTTTAAAAATAAAAAATTATGACACACTTGAGTTTTTTTTAATGAACATACTATATTATCCATGATGTGAATCACATTTCAGAGTTTCGGGTTTTGTCGGAATTGTTACGGCAATCAGGTTTTCCAGGTGGCAGCGGATTATCATTTAATAGAATTAGTAATTACCTTTTGCACTTCCAGCACACCCTAAATGGAAGATGGCCGCCAACACGGACCAAAGGATCTTCTGTTCGGCGTCGCCGACCCCGAGAACGTTGAACGACACCACGACCTTCCCGAACTCCAACTGCGCCCTCTGCCTGTCCTCCAGCTTCTGCAGCTGCGACATGAACGTGTTCTGCTCGTTGCCCGTGATCGTGTCCAGAAACAAATCCTTCCTCAGGTTGCCCTCCACACCGCACAGCATCCGGTGCATTATGTGAAACGTAGTCTCCCCGTCGACCTTCCTCGCGATCCTGCTCTTCTCCAGCATCAGGAACTGTATGCTGGCCGAGGCGATGACGCCGCTCTGGTCGAAGTCCAGGCTGAAGATCTGCGTGAAGCGCGTCGAGTTGGTGTTCATCACCGTCTTGCAATTGCCGAAGCCCTCAAGGACGTTCCATATCGCGGTCAGCTTCTCGACGTTGAGGACCCTGTTCAGGGTCCCGGCGGCCGTGACCAGGTACTGGATGGAGTGGCGGAAGTTGGTGGTCTTTCCCGAGCCGCTGCGGCCCAGGAACACAAGCGACTGGTCCTTTCTGGTGGAGAGCATGTTGTGGTAAGCGGATTGGGCCATGGAATAGATGTGTGGGGGCATGTCTTCGGTTTTGCAACCTTTGAATAGGGCTATTACCTATAAATAATTGAATAAATTCAATAAAACGAAATTTATTTAATGCTTTCTGCAATAAGTAAGGTTGTTTCTAATTTGTTTATAAATAATTGGTTATTGATTATCGGTTTCGAGTAAGGCACTTGTTTGACGTGACAGGTCCAGCGGCTTGGCGGACAAAATTTGCAAAATATACTGAGCCATGACAAACACCAGTCTCTAACCTTTCGCTTTTATATACTAACTTGTTCGTTTTGGTCTACAGAACATGAACTGCTAACTAGGGAGTAAGAGCTAAAAAATGTGCACTAGAGATGGGCTGACAAATGGGCTAAAAAATGTGCACTAGAGATGGGCTGACAAATGGGCTAAAAAAAGTTGATTCGTGACTCTTTTGAAAAATGAAAAAGCATGTCTGAAAAAAAAGGAAATTTACACAGGAGATACTTGACGATCGAGTCATTTCTAAGAGTAAACTTTTTTAACTCTTTACTGCATGAGATTTCACACGTTTTAAAGGGCCTAAGTGCACATCTCTCACTTGGCACTAGAAGTGTAAAAATGAGGTGGGGTTCATAATTTTTTTACAAAAAAAATAATTTTGCGTATCTCAGTTCCTGGAAGTCCCACACAATTTTTTTATAGACAAATAATCTTCTTTGAATTCTTTGGAAAAAAAAACAAACAAAAAATTTGGAAGAAAAAAAATTGAATCGAATTTTAGCCATTTCCAGCCGATTTAAGCATTATTCACAAAAAAAAATAAATAGACATATAGTGTTCAGAATGGTCTCTTCGGCACTATTCACAAAAAAAAAAGTTATAGACAAAAGTGTTCAGAATGGTCTCTTGGACTTGAAAAAAATAAAATTTCAAGAAAAATTAAATTTAATCGATTTTTAGGCATTTCAAGTCGATTTAAGCACAATTCACAAAAAAAAAATATAGACAAATAGTGTTCAGAATGGTCTATTGACTTGAAAAAAAAACAAAAACAAAATTTTTGGAGAAAAATTAAATTTAATCGATTTTTAGGCATTTCCAGTCGATTTAAGCACTATTCACAAAAAATGTTTGTAGACAAATAGTGTTCAGAATGGTCTCCTGGACTTGAAAAAAAAACAAACAAAATTTTTTTGGAGAAAAATAAAATTGAATCGATTTTTAGGCATTTCCAGTCGATTTAAGCACTATTCACAAAAAAAAATATAGACAAATAGTATTCAGAATGGTTTCTTGGACTTGAAAAACAACAGAAAAAAAATTTTTGGAGAAAAATTAAATTTAATCGATTTTTAGGCACTTCCAGTCGATTTAAGCACTATTCACAAAAACAAAATTATAGACAAATAATGTTCAGAATGGTCTCTTGGACTTGAAAAAAAAAACAGAACAAAATGTTTTGGAGAATTATTAAATTTAATCGATTTTTAGGCATTTCCAGTCGATTTAAGCATTATTCACAAAAAAAATTATAGACAAATAGTGTTCAGAATGGTCTCTTGGACTTAAAAAAAAAATTTTGGAGAAAAATTAAATTTAATCGATTTTTAGGCATTTCCAGTTGATTTAAGCACTATTAACAAAAAAAATTATAGACAAATAGTGTTCAGAATGGTCTCTTGGACTTAAAAAAAAATTCAAGAAAAATTAAGTTTAATCGATTTTTAGGCATTTCAAGTCGATTTAAGCACTATTCACAAAAAAAATTTATAGACAAATAGTGTTCAGCATGGTCTCTTAGCTTTGAAAAAAAAAAACAAAAACATTTTTTTTAAGAAAAATGAATTTAATCGGTTTTTAGGCATTTCCAGTGGATTTAAGCATTATTTACAAAAAAAAATTATAGACAAATAGTGTTCAGAATGGTCTCTTGGACTTGAAAAAATAAAAAACAAAAAAAAAATTTTTGGAGAAAAATTAAATTTAATCGATTTTTAGGCATTTCCAGTCGATTTAAGCATTATTCAAAAACAAAAAAAAATTATAGACAAATAGTCACAACTTGCTCAAATTTGGTGGTTCAGATTGTAATCTCATATGCAGCAAAGAGTTAATCGACTCACTCATGAGTTAGAGTACGTTTGAATAGAGAAGAACCTTGCGCATGAACGAAAGCTGGTTTTTAGCCGTTAGTCGAGTCTATTATGCAGAATAGGGTGTGGCAGTGTTTCATTGGAGTAGTTGCTTCCGAGTTCCGAGTGTCATTCTGCTTTTTATTGTTCGTCGTTTTGTTATGATTCGTTTTTCCTGTGTTTATAAAAATCAGTTCTTTCTAGAACTCATTAGTTAGTGAACTGTACGATAGTGGTTTATATTAGTTGTTTCATTTTTGATTAAATCATTTATCGCTGCATTCCGAAGGCCGCCAAAAGGAAGTGTTTGTTGGGGAAACGTGGACAAGTAATTCACTCTCAATCTAGTGACATTATCTGTACAGAGTTTATGAAATACGAAGCAATATAGATGTTTTTGAAGGCGGCACCTATATTGGGATTTTCACATATTATTTTCTGCCCTCCCAAATATATTTACTTGAATTGCGCACACCACTGGCGCAAGCGACCGTTGATATCTTGCGCAACCTTGGGCTCTTCTCTATTCAAACGTACTCTACCCATCTCTAGTTGGCACTGAACCTGTTGATATTGTCTACTACTGGTGGTTATTACAAATGAAGAACTACAGTACATACAATAAATTTTGTAAGATACGGGAAGACGAGTGTCTTATTTGAAATCACTGGATGATCGAGAGGGATACATACTTTTTCGGAGTATATGGCGAGCGGAGCCATCGGATTAACTACTAGCAACGTGCTGTTGCCGCCGTACGTATGGATTAGATTGGTTGAGAAGCGCTGCCGTAAGGTGTGCAGCACACTCGATTCGTTCAGGTGGTTTAAGGACGCCAAGTCCTCGGCTCGATCGAATTGCGGCGGATTTGCCTGAAAAAAAAAAGTAGTATTTATTTTTATTTAAGTGGCAAATGAGATTACTTTGTAAGAATAAATTGCACCCCTTGATAATTATCAAAATAAATTATTTTGTTTGTATTTAAAATTTTTGTAAATTATGTAAATGAATACAAAATGAGGTCAATTTTGTTCTGTTCGCATCCTCACTTGCATATTTAAAAAAACGCCTAAGTCGAATTCAGTTTTCAGATGTCTTCAAGTAATTGGTTATTTATGTTGTCTATAGATCTGTTTATTAATTTATTGATTTATTTATGTATGTATTTTTGTATTTATGTATTTACTTATTTATTTATTTATTTAATATATATTTAAAATTTAATCGAAGTTTATCGTCTGAGTATCCGTTTTAAATCATTTGGGATATTAAAAGTAATTAATAGCAATTTATATGTTTATGTTGTTATTTTGTTTGTATTTGAAATTTTTGTAAATTACGTAAATGAATACGGAATGTATGAATTGTAAATTGTAAAGGAGATTTCCGTAAAATAAATGAAATGAAAATGAAAATGAATACGGAATTTATTGATTGTAAATTGTAAAGGAGATTTCCATAAAATAAATGAAATGAAATACAATCGGTAAGATTTTAGAAACTCACCTTTTCAACGTCGTCCTCATCAACAGTTATAACCTCACCGGTTTGTTCGATTTGTATGTTCAGCTTCCCCGCCTCTAGTTCCGCGGACGGTTGCTTCCTCGCCGCCGTGAAGCCGGTCCTGTGCATCAGCCAGACCTTCTCCATGTTGAGCCATTGCTTTTCCTTATCGATTTCTTCCTCGGTTTTAGCCTGAAATTAAAAATTGTCATTTTAGAAAATGAATAACTATTATTAGTGTGCTAAGGCACACTCAAAATGGGACACAATTTCAAGACGATAAATAATTATCAGGATGGTGGTAACCGTTGCGATTCAGGTGAAGGGAGGGTAATGAGGCCAAAGTATATAGACCAGTGGTTCCCAAACTTTTTGTCCAACCGCCCCCTTTCCAGAAAAAAATATTACTTAGCGCCCCCTGTATTTTTTTTTAAATTTTAATAGCAATTAATAGGGAATACATACAGAGAGGATTTTTTATCAGTAAACATTTCCTCTATGTATACCGATAGAATACGCGAATCAAAAGCATTGAACCGATTGTTTTATATTGTGTTATAGGCAAACAAATACACACATGTCAAATCAGTCAATTGTGTTAAATGTCAAATTGTGGGAAATATTCTTGCGAGAAGCTCCTAATGACAATTGTTTGATGTCTATATTTCCCTAGGGAAATATAAGTGTGTTATGACATATCGTAACTAAGGCAATATCAGTCAATATTGTTTCAATCAGAAAAAAAAAATGTATTACACCACCGAAGAAACGCAGTAACGAAAATGAATTTCACAGAAAGCATATTTTGTTGACCAAAAATGCACTGGGAATTTTGACAGATGCTAAAAATTTTGACAGGTCAATCTTAAATACAGTCTCTTTGCGGCTGCTCAATAAAAATGAGCTTAACTCTGCGGTAACTAAAATGGATTCCAAAGAAAGTACATTTTGACGATCAAAAATGTACTGGGAATTCCACATTTATTTTGACAGATGCGTGACAATCTGACAGATTAATATTGAATAACGCATGTTTACAACTTCCTAATAAAAATTATCTAAACTTTGCAGTAACAAAAATGACTGCCCAATGAAAAAAAAAATCCAATTTTAGTAGGTTAGTCTTTAATAACAGGGGGGGTTATTTAAATAGGGAGAATTGGAAACGCGACATCCACGCCATCTAACAGTCATCTGGCCCAACTAACGCAACGCAACGCTGCCAAATCTATGTACAAATCTTTGTAAGCAAGCAATACGGTCATATTTTTATTTAAATTTATTTTAGGTATAAATATCTGGTAATATTCAAATTCCACAAGTTTTAATTGTTTATACTGAATACTTGTTGTGCTACTTTCTCGATGGAACCATATTTTCAAATTGGGTAAAGTAAAACGCTTGTTTTGTTCCATAATTTTCTTTTCAGTTGCCTGACACGTGTTTCGATCGGTTAAAGTTAAACTTTGAAAATGATCCTAACCGATCGAAACACGTGTCAGGCAACTGAAAAGAAAATTATGGAACAAAACAAGCGTTTTACTTTACCCAATTTTAATTGTTTGTTTAAGTCTATTTGATGAATTTTAAAGCAAAACAGACTTTTGAATAATTTCACAAATGTATATTGTTTTAAGTCCTCTTTGAGATATGACAACATCTATTTCCCATCGTATTGCCGACTTTTTTAGATTTTTATTTTATTTAATAAAATTTCTACAGGTCTGTCACAACATTGTATTGAATGTAATCATTTTTTTAGTGACAATAATTTCCGAATTTTGTATTCAGGTAATAAGGGACGGGATTTGAATCTGCGAGAGGGCCTCGAAATTAACAAGGCAATAAAACGTGGAAAAACCACGCTTAGTAATGTCGAAGATATCTGGAACTCCCCCATTTCGACGGCCCTTGTTACCTGATTTTAAATTCCTGTATAAATACCAGTCGATGTTAATTTTGTACATATCTCCTTGAGAATGAACTAAGGTCGAAACTAGTTGGAGAGAAAAATAAAATCAGTGAAACAAAACCAAGTGTTTTAATTATCTTTAATCTATGTATATCCTGACGAGTGTAAACAACTGTTTTAGCACGAATAAAATACTATTACTATTACTATTAATTAATCAAATTATATAATTATGTTTCACCACGGGTTAAGTGAGAAATTAATGAATCATATTTATATCCGTGATTCAAATATTAAAAATTAAGCTTTCTTCACATTTCCGAAGTGTCCTAATCGCAGAGATGAACGGGTTAATTCCATTGATTCCAAATTAACTGAGAGAGTTAAATCTTTACCTAAATTAAATAAAATGTGCTCGATAATGTTTGATGAAATGTCGCTAGGTAAAGGATTTCAATTTGATGAATCAATTGATAGAGTAATTGGCTATGTGGATCTCGGCTCTCTTGGTAGAAAAAATGAATTGGCTGATTGTGCCTTAGTTTTCATGATTCAAGGAGTAAAAACCTGTTGGAAACAATCAGTGGCATATTATTTTACTAACGGTACCAAAGCATTTAACACGTTGACTGCCACGGCCTTAGGAACTGTATTGAACAACTACGAGTATTCTCGTAGTTGGCAGTCAACGTGTTAAACTGAAAAAATTAATTACAAAACAAGTGTCTGCGATTTCCGCTTTTATTTGGATGCGTCGCACTGATGAGAACCAAAAAGTTCGAAACACTTGCAAAAATGAATTGTAAAGTCGCAATTTTAAATTTCCCGCTGGCTCGATGTGTTTGGCCAGATGACTCGCAGATGGCACTGATGGCGTTTCCAAAAGTTAACATTGAACTGTCCCTCTTTATCCTTAAAGCTTTGTGGTCTTTAATAACTGCCCTATACAAATTATTTGAGAAATAGAAAATATACATCATTTTAATCATGTTTTCTAAAACATGTTTCTCAGTAATGCCTACAACTTCAAGAACTCGTTCCAAAAATTGATTAAGTTTCAAAACCAAACGTAGAAACAGATAAAAATTGAACAAATTAGAAACAACTTTACTTGTTGCAGAAAGCATTAGATAAATACAACTGTATTTAACTGCAAGCAGATTAACGAACAGGTTGATTATTCATATATTCAGGCTACGTTTCGTTTTCTTGTATTTAGATAAAAGTTGGCCTTGAAGTGATTGAAAACAAAATTACCTTCTTCAGCGTCGTTTGAAAGTCGGATAAATTTTTGAACCGACTCTTCTCGCTACAGAACGCCTTCTTCGAATAACTATCCTCGAGCACATCATCGTACTTCACCACGGGGATTCGTTTCCTCCGCGTTATCGACGAGTTCACGCCACCTCTGCGGAACACCTCGGGGGTTTTCGCGAGGGACGCCTTCGTCGCGGCCTGGTGCAACCTCTCGGCGGCGATGGCGCTCCTGTCTCCCCCGGCGACGGAATCCAGGCTGTCGGAATTGCTCGAAGAGGATTTCTCGTCGGCGGAACGCCTCTTGGACCTGCGCACCGATCCCGAACGCGAGAACGGGCGGTCGTCCCCGTAGTTGCCGCCGGCGTGGACGGCGCCCTTGCAGCCCTTATGCTGCGTCTGCCAATTTTTCGGGCCCTTCCCGGAATCGCCGTTGCGGAGCGAGTGCTCGAACGGGCTGGCGGGAGTCAAGTGGAACATTTGATTGTTTGTTTGGTAAACAAAACGAAACAAAACGGAATCAAATCGCCGGGGGTTTGTTGATTGAAACAAATAAATGTTCGAAATTCTAAATGCAGGTGCGTTCACGTGCGAATTTGCATAATAAAGGCAGGGCCCGCATTGTTCGATGGGATAATTGCTGGATTGCGGAGGAGGTGAGTCGCAAGAACGTTGCGAAACCGAAAACACCCAAACCCCGCACCTTCGTCCACCGGGGAACACTTGAGAACACCTCGAGACACGATCCGTAGGTAAGTTGTGTAAGTTACGCTTCCATCTTGATTGTTCACCACTTCTTGCGCAGGAGTTACTGATATCAAAATAGAAACTCGACACAGGATTTAGTGAGATGATTCAAGTTGTTTTGCTATCCACGCACGTACAGATCGGCAGTCTTTATTTTTCTGTATCGCAATTGATTTTTCTTCTTCAATCCTGATCGATTGATAATCGATTATGATTTTAAAAAAATCTGTATTTTTATGATTCCACTGCGTCACTGTTGATGTTTGTTCTTTATTTTTGAACACAGCAGTCTTGATTTATTTTCCATTGCTATGTTGATTCTTGATTTGTCTGACTGGCTATTGGTTTAGATTTCTATCGACGACAATCCTATTTACCCCCAAGAATATGTATCCTTATTTCTTTGGTAATTTTAACAGTGACGGTTCGCGGGGTTTTTTCTAGTACGGCCGAGGAACAAGAGGTGGCAATACAGATAGGTGCGGTCTCTGCAACTGACCCTACCTATCTGTATTGCCACCCTTGTTACCTCGACCGTACCAGAAAAAACCCCACGAACCGTCACTGAATTCTAAGTTTTTTCAATCATTAATGACTGAAGCAATCCTGATTTGCCACAATTACTATTTCACGACGATTTTGATTTTTCTAAACCACTAGCGATTGCACTCTTCACAACCACAATTGATGTTTTCTTCCTTCCATTCCAACTTCACTTTCCTCAATCACTAACTAATTTTTCGCGAGTTGCAACTTATTTCGTTCACCAATCACGGGACGATTATGTCACTTGTGTTTTTCTTTCCAATTAACCGATTTTGCAACTCTCCGTGTGTGCGAGTGTATTGCGCGGTTGAGCGTCGCGGAGAAACTGTCCTCGTGCTCGCGAAGGCAGCAAGGACGCGGAATTTCATTCATTCATTCGCGACAGATCTTGGGCAGCTGGTGGGAAGTAAAGGTGGAAGAATGGCGGAGAGGCGCGGAGGCGGCGCACACGCCAGGTATTTCCCTGTTTGAAACCGTGCAAAAGAGGCGATTCTAAATTTAGATCATATAGTACAGACGCCAGACGTGAAAACTTTTTTTTTTTAATCAGTTTTGTATGTACGCGGCGGCGTTGGCGTGTGTTCCGCGATCGATGACGTAGTCCTCGTACAGTAGCGTCGAAATCCGCGTCCGCAACATGCTCGCTTCTAGCCAGAAAAGTGGACTCTACTCGTTGATCTAAAGGTGATGATTTTCAACAGAAACATTGCGACAGTTGAGGTCCAACAATTTATAGATTCCTACTTATCACTTTCTTACAGATAGCTTACAATTTATAGATTCCTACTTATCACTTTCTTACAGATAGCTTACAATTTATAGATTCCTACTTATCACTTTCTTACAGATAGCTTACAATTAATAGATTCCTACTTATCACTTTCTTACAGATAGCTTACAATTTATATTATTTGAACAAGAAAAATCGTATTGATTAATAATATTAAACCATCAGTTTTATGATGATAAACATTTTTAAAGTCGGCTCAAAATGTATTCAACTTCTAATCGACATCACGCGAACGAGCACGGATCGCCCGAAGTTCTTCAGGTGCCGACTCTCAGGAATGCAAACAATTATAAAATTTGCATTGCAATGACAATAATCATGAAAATGCACATTAGTTCCGAAACGTGCCTTACTGCCGCAACCGTGGGCAGTTGCTAGCCTTCGGAGCGCAGTTCGCATTTGCATTCTGTGGGCAGCTCACGAATCCAACAAATCAATCTTAAGCAGAAGTTGCAAAACCTCAATTGCTTACCTGCAAGCCGAGGCAGTTCGAATTACTCATCTCTAAAATTAATCGGCGACACGCTCACGTTTTCTAAACGTAAAGTTAAATGTCAATGCGTGTGTTATAATGCCAAAGAATAAAGTAATCTTAACTTTTCGAACAATTTATATGTTGCACGAGTCATTGAATCTATTCAAGTTTCGAAATCACAATTCATTCCAAAAATTCGCGATGGAATGTCGAAATCTATCCCCCAGAATTTGTTGAGGTAATTTAACGAATACGGCAAAACTGTTTTTACGAATTGTTTTCACCGATACATCTGAAAATTTTCAAATATTTGTGATTCAAAAAAACAAGTGATATTTACGTATTGTTTTTTTTTTAATCGCAAATTTTTGAAAATTTTCAGACCTATAGAATTTTTTTATTAAAAGTGACGTTTAGGTGTTTTAATAAAAAAATTCTGAAATTTATTCTCAGAGCTTTATATTTCTTAAAATTTGTGATTCAATTAGGTATTGTTTTTTTTAATCACAAATTTTGAAAATTTTCAGACGTATAGAATTTTTTTATTAAAAGTGACGTTTAGGTGTTTCAATAAAAAAAAATTCTAAAATTTATTCTCCGAGCTTTATATTTCTTTAAAATTGTGATTCAAAAAACAAGTGATATTTAGGTATTGTTTTTTTTTAATCACAAATTTTTGAAAATTTTCAGACGTATAGAATTTTTTTATTAAAAGTGACGTAATTCTAAAATTTATTCTCAGAGCTTTATATTTCTTAAAATTTGTGATTCAAAACAACAAGTGATATTTGTGTATTGTTTTTTTTTAATCACAAATTTTTGAAAATTTTCAGACGTATAGAATTTTTTTATTAAAAGTGACGTAATTCTAAAATTTATTCTCAGAGCTTTATATTTCTTAAAATTTGTGATTCAAAACAACAAGTGGTATTTAGGTATTGTTTTTTTTTTAATCACAAATTTTTGAATATTTTCAGACGCATAGAATTTCTTTATTAAAAGTGACGTTTAGGTGTTTTAATAAAAAAAATTCTAAAATTTATTCTCAGAGCTTTATATTTCTTAAAATTTGTGATTCAATTAGGTATTGTTTTTTTTAAATCGCAAATTTTTGAAAATTTTCAGACGTATAGAATTTTTTTATTCAAAGTGACGTTTAGGTGTTTTAATAAAAAAAATTCTAAAATTTATTCTCAGAGCTTTATATTTCTTAAAATTTGTGATTCAATTAGGTATTGTTTTTTTTAAATCGCAAATTTTTGAAAATTTTGAGACGTATAGAATTTTTTTATTAAAAGTGACGTTTAGGTGTTTTAATAAAAAAATCTAAAATTTATCCTCAGAGCTTTATTTTTCTTAAAATTTGTGATTAAAAAAACAAGTAATATTTAGGTATTGTTTTTTTTAAATCACAAATTTTTGAAAATTTTCAGACGTATAGAATTTTTTTATTAAAAGTGACGTTTAGGTGTTTCAATAAAAAAAAATCTAAAATTTATTCTCAGAGCTTTATATTTCTTAAAATTTGTGATTCAATTAGGTATTGTTTTTTTAAATCACAAATTTTTGAAAATTTTCAGACGTATAGAATTTTTTTATTAAAAGTGACGTTTAAGTGTTTTAATAAAAAAAATCTAAAATTTATTCTCAGAGCTTTATATTTCTTAAAATTTGTGATTCAAAAAAGCAAGCGATATTTAGGTATTATTTTTTTTAAATCACAAATTTTTGAAAATTTTCAGACGTATAGAATTTTTTTATCAAAAGTGACGTTTAGGTGTTTCAATAAAAAAAAAATTGTAGAATTTATTCTCAGAGCTTTATATTTCTTAAAATTTGTGATTCAAAAAGTGATATTTAGGTATTGTTTTTTTACATCACAATTTTTTGAAAATTTTCAGACGTATAGATTTTTTGGTGTTTTAATAGAAAAAAAATGTAGAATTTATTCTCAGAGCTTTATATTTCTTTCAATTTTTTAATGCTTCAAATATGACCAAAAAATATTTTTTTCAAAAATTCGTAACTCTCTTGAATATTGGAGTATTCTTCAAAACAAAAATTATATTTTGACATTTTTTTTAAATGTATTCTTATTTTTTTCATTTTTTCACCGATGCTTGAACAAATGTAAAAAAGAACAAATTTTAAAAATTCGTTACACGTTTGAAAATTGGTGTATTTAAAAAAAAAACAAAAGTGAATTTAGAAGAGTGATACTTTAATACAATGTTTCTAGAATTTATTTTCTGTGGTTTACATTTTTTTCGATTTTCTTTTCAATGTACAAACAATAAAAATTTTCAAAAATTTGTAATTCTCTTGAACATTGGTGTATTTTTCAACACGAAATTGGCTTTTAAAGAGTGATATTTTGACAATTGAATAAAATTTTTTTAAAGTTTATTCTCCAGGATTCATATTTTTTCCATTTTATTGTTTTTGTCGGAAATATAAAGAAACAAATTTTCAAAAATTCGTAATTCATCTGAAAATTGGTGTATTTAAAAAAAACAGGTGAATTTAAAAGAGCGATATTTTGGTATTTGAATACAATTTTTTTAGAATTTATTCTCTGCGGTTTATTTTTTTTCGATTTTTTTTTCATCCATAAAATTTTCAAAAATTCGTAACTCGATTGGTTTATTTTTCTAAACAAGAGTGGCTTTTAAAGGGTGATATTTTGACAAATGAATATAATTTTTTAGACGGTTCATATTTTTCTCAAATGTAAAAATTAATTTTCAAATTTTTTTGACTGGATTGAAAATTCATGAATTAAAAAGAAAAAAGTGAATTTAAAAGGACGATATTTTGGTTTTTTAATACTACTACAATGTTTCTAGAATTTATTCTTCAATGATTTATTTATGTCTGACCAATAACATTTTCAAAAATTTGTAAATCTCTTGAACATTGGCGTATTTTTCAAAACAAAATTGGCTTTTAAGAAGATTGATATTTTGACAATTGAATATATATTTTTTAGAATTTATTCTCCACGATTCATATTTGTTCTATTGTTTTTTTCAATGATGCGTCAGAAATGCAAAATAACAAATTTTCTAAAATTCATAACTGGATTGAAAATTCGTAAATTTAAAAAAGAAAAGTGTGATATTTTGGTGTTTTAATGCATTTTTTCTAGAATTCATTTTCTGCGGTTTATATTTTTTCAATTTTTTTTTCAATGCTCCGAACAATAAAATTTTCAAAAATTCGCAAATCTCTTGGGCATTAGTGTATTGACTTTTAAAGAATATTTTGACAATTGAATATAGTTTTGGGGCCGCCGGTTTAAGACGACTTTATAAAGACCATCGCAGGCTAGAGCGAAAAGAAGCGAAGTTCAATTTTTCCATTATATATATTCTTATGTTATATGTAAATCATAATTTAACTGGCGCAGTCGGTAGGATCTCTTACGAAGTAGCACCTGAGAGGACATCAGATAGTGCCTCGTCCATTTTAATGGTTTATTGGAGATTCGAACAGTTCCACGTCGCAGCACCAGAGAGAAATCATAGCAAAGTGCGTTTACTCTTTTCCAAAATTGTCTTTTCTTTTTATGATCATGTTTAGTTAGACACTGTTTTCAAAATCATAACGTGCGACGTAAACTTTCCAATGCAGGAATAGAAACAATGACATCACAATTTTTCGATCAATTCATAAATGCTTTCATTTTCACGCCGACAACTCTTATTACAATTTTAGAAAATGAAACGGTTTACCTACTTTCCTTGCTAAATATTTATTTATGCAAAAGGTTAGAAATTGTACAATAAGTTAGTTTCGACTTGGTCTTTCGATACGAGTGATATTAGTTCAATCGCCTCAGTAATAATAATCGCAGCTTTTAATAATACAAATAATTCACGTTTCTATGCATATTCATCGCGTGTACGTCTCCTTGTAGAGTTTTCACTTCCATAATGAATGCATTCTTCATGGAGCTCATTAATTCGCGCGATGTCCGCTTGCAGCTTCTTCGGTACGTGCCATAAATTATGCAAATATTAAAACGGGGGCCTTTTGGGGACAAACGGCTATTCGAATGTCTCACTTTTGGTTTCTGCGAAAAATTCGCTCTATTACATAAGTCAACCGCGCATAAATTAAGTCGGGCGCACCTTCTGTTAGGAAATAATTTACACCTCGAAATTTCTATTTCGATTGCAAGTGCGAGCCGTAATTTGTTATAAGATATATAGATACATGATTTCTGCTGGCTAATGGTTGGTTTTTGAAAGTGCCCAAATTAAATTAAATTATTTAAAAAAAAATAATTGATTTTTCAGACTTTGATCGGCCGTAGCGGCCAAACGAAAACTCCAAATTGAACGCGGTTTGCAAATCTGAGCTCCTCGTACGTCAATTAGTCGGATTGGAGATTATTAATTTTTGACAAAAACACGAAAAAAAGACATGAGTAAACCCCTTGAAAATTTGTTAAAAAATGCAACTTTCTTAATAATCATCGTAGACTATTGAATTTGACTTATTTTTCATCAGAAAGACGAGAGAAATCGATTGCCGCTAAAAATTTCAGCTAACTTCAATAGCAAAAAAATTAGTCAGTCACCATGAACATTTTAGAAAATTAAATAAATTAATTGATTTTTCAGACTTTGATCGGCCGTGGCGGCCAAACGAAAACTCCAAATTGAACGCGGTTTGCAAATCTGAGCTCCTCGTACGTCAATTAGTCGGATTAGAGATTTTCAATTTTTGACAAAAACACGAAAAAAAGACATGAGTAAACCCCTTGAAAATTTGTTAAAAAATGCAACTTTCTTAATAATCATCGTAGACTATTGAATTTGACTTATTTTTCATCAGAAAGACGAGAGAAATCGATTGCCGCTAAAAAATTTCAGCTAACTTCAATAGCAAAAAAATTAGTCAGTCACCATGAACATTTTAGAAAATTAAATAAATTAATTGATTTTTCAGACTTTGATCGGCCGTGGCGGCCAAACGAAAACTCCAAATTGAACGCGGTTTGCAAATCTGAGCTCCTCGTACGTCAATTAGTCGGATTAGAGATTTTCAATTTTTGACAAAAACACGAAAAAAAGACATGAGTAAACCCCTTGAAAATTTGTTAAAAAATGCAACTTTCTTAATAATCATCGTAGACTATTGAATTTGACTTATTTTTCATCAGAAAGACGAGAGAAATCGATTGCCGCTAAAAAATTTCAGCTAACTTCAATAGCAAAAAAATTAGTCAGTCACCATGAACATTTTAGAAAATTAAATAAATTAATTGATTTTTCAGACTTTGATCGGCCGTGGCGGCCAAACGAAAACTCCAAATTGAACGCGGTTTGCAAATCTGAGCTCCTCGTACGTCAATTAGTCGGATTGGAGATTATTAATTTTTGACAAAAACACGAAAAAAAGACATGAGTAAACCCCTTGAAAATTTGTTAAAAAATGCAACTTTCTTAATAATCATCGTAGACTATTGAATTTGACTTATTTTTCATCAGAAAGACGAGAGAAATCGATTGCCGCTAAAAATTTCAGCTAACTTCAATAGCAAAAAAATTAGTCAGTCACCATGAACATTTTAGAAAATTAAATAAATAAATTAATTTTTCGGACTTTGATCGGCCGTAGCGGCCAAACGAAAACTCCAAATTGAACGCGGTTTGCAAATCTGAGCTCCTCGTACGTCAATTAGTCGGATTAGAGATTTTCAATTTTTGACCAAAACGTGAAAAAAAGACATGAGTAAACCCCTTGAAAATTTGTTAAAAAATGCAACTTTCTTAATAATCATCGTAGACTATTGAATTTGACTTATTTTTCATCAGAAAGACGAGAGAAATCGATTGCCGCTAAAAATTTCAGCTAACTTCAATAGCAAAAAAATTAGTCAGTCACCATGAACATTTTAGAAAATTAAATTAATTAATTGATTTTTCAGACTTTGATCGGCCGTGGCGGCCAAACGAAAACTCCAAATTGAACGCGGTTTACAAATCTGAGCTCCTCGTACGTCAATTAGTCGGATTAGAGATTTTAAATTTTTGACCAAAACGTGAAAAAAAGACATGAGTAAACCCCTTGAAAATTTGTTAAAAAATGCAACTTTCTTAATAATCATCGTAGACTATTGAATTTGACTTATTTTTCTTCAGAAAGACGAGAGAAATCGATTGCCGCTAAAAATTTCAGCTAACTTCAATAGCAAAAAAATTAGTCAGTCACCATGAACATTTTAGAAAATTAAATAAATTAATTGATTTTTCAGACTTTGATCGGCCGTGGCGGCCAAACGAAAACTCCAAATTGAACGCGGTTTGCAAATCTGAGCTCCTCGTACGTCAATTAGTCGGATTAGGGATTTTTAATTTTTGACAAAAACACGAAAAAAAGACATGAGTAAACCCCTTGAAAATTTGTTAAAAAATGCAACTTTCTTAATAATCATCGTAGACTATTGAATTTGACTTATTTTTCATCAGAAAGACGAGAGAAATCGATTGCCGCTAAAAAATTTCAGCTAACTTCAATAGCAAAAAAATTAGTCAGTCACCATGAACATTTTAGAAAATTAAATAAATTAATTAATTTTTCGGACTTTGATCGGCCGTAGCGGCCAAACGAAAACTCCAAATTGAACGCGGTTTGCAAATCTGAGCTCCTCGTACGTCAATTAGTCGGATTAGAGATTTTCAATTTTTGACAAAAACACGAAAAAAAGACATGAGTAAACCCCTTGAAAATTTGTTAAAAAATGCAACTTTCTTAATAATCATCGTAGACTATTGAATTTGACTTATTTTTCATCAGAAAGACGAGAGAAATCGATTGCCGCTAAAAAATTTCAGCTAACTTCAATAGCAAAAAAATTAGTCAGTCACCATGAACATTTTAGAAAATTAAATAAATTAATTGATTTTTCAGACTTTGATCGGCCGTAGCGGCCAAACGAAAACTCCAAATTGAACGCGGTTTGCAAATCTGAGCTCCTCGTACGTCAATTAGTCGGATTGGAGATTATTAATTTTTGACAAAAACACGAAAAAAAGACATGAGTAAACCCCTTGAAAATTTGTTAAAAAATGCAACTTTCTTAATAATCATCGTAGACTATTGAATTTGACTTATTTTTCATCAGAAAGACGAGAGAAATCGATTGCCGCCAAAAAATTTCAGCTAACTTCAATAGCAAAAAAATTAGTCAGTCACCATGAACATTTTAGAAAATTAAATAAATTAATTAATTTTTCGGACTTTGATCGGCCGTAGCGGCCAAACGAAAACTCCAAATTGAACGCGGTTTGCAAATCTGAGCTCCTCGTACGTCAATTAGTCGGATTAGAGATTTTCAATTTTTGACAAAAACACAAAAAAAAGACATGAGTAAACCCCTTGAAAATTTGTTAAAAAATGCAACTTTCTTAATAATCATCGTAGACTATTGAATTTGACTTATTTTTCATCAGAAAGACGAGAGAAATCGATTGCCGCTAAAAAATTTCAGCTAACTTCAATAGCAAAAAAATTAGTCAGTCACCATGAACATTTTAGAAAATTAAATAAATTAATTGATTTTTCAGACTTTGATCGGCCGTGGCGGCCAAACGAAAACTCCAAATTGAACGCGGTTTGCAAATCTGAGCTCCTCGTACGTCAATTAGTCGGATTGGAGATTATTAATTTTTGACAAAAACACGAAAAAAAGACATGAGTAAACCCCTTGAAAATTTGTTAAAAAATGCAACTTTCTTAATAATCATCGTAGACTATTGAATTTGACTTATTTTTCATCAGAAAGACGAGAGAAATCGATTGCCGCTAAAAAATTTCAGCTAACTTCAATAGCAAAAAAATTAGTCAGTCACCATGAACATTTTAGAAAATTAAATAAATTAATTAATTTTTCGGACTTTGATCGGCCGTAGCGGCCAAACGAAAACTCCAAATTGAACGCGGTTTGCAAATCTGAGCTCCTCGTACGTCAATTAGTCGGATTAGAGATTTTCAATTTTTGACAAAAACACGAAAAAAAGACATGAGTAAACCCCTTGAAAATTTGTTAAAAAATGCAACTTTCTTAATAATCACCGTAGACTATTGAATTTGACTTATTTTTCATCAGAAAGACGAGAGAAATCGATTGCCGCTAAAAAATTTCAGCTAACTTCAATAGCAAAAAAATTAGTCAGTCACCATGAACATTTTAGAAAATTAAATAAATTAATTGATTTTTCAGACTTTGATCGGCCGTGGCGGCCAAACGAAAACTCCAAATTGAACGCGGTTTGCAAATCTGAGCTCCTCGTACGTCAATTAGTCGGATTGGAGATTATTAATTTTTGACAAAAACACGAAAAAAAGACATGAGTAAACCCCTTGAAAATTTGTTAAAAAATGCAACTTTCTTAATAATCATCGTAGACTATTGAATTTGACTTATTTTTCATCAGAAAGACGAGAGAAATCGATTGCCGCTAAAAAATTTCAGCTAACTTCAATAGCAAAAAAATTAGTCAGTCACCATGAACATTTTAGAAAATTAAATAAATTAATTAATTTTTCGGACTTTGATCGGCCGTAGCGGCCAAACGAAAACTCCAAATTGAACGCGGTTTGCAAATCTGAGCTCCTCGTACGTCAATTAGTCGGATTAGAGATTTTCAATTTTTGACAAAAACACGAAAAAAAGACATGAGTAAACCCCTTGAAAATTTGTTAAAAAATGCAACTTTCTTAATAATCATCGTAGACTATTGAATTTGACTTATTTTTCATCAGAAAGACGAGAGAAATCGATTGCCGCTAAAAAATTTCAGCTAACTTCAATAGCAAAAAAATTAGTCAGTCACCATGAACATTTTAGAAAATTAAATAAATTAATTGATTTTTCAGACTTTGATCGGCCGTGGCGGCCAAACGAAAACTCCAAATTGAACGCGGTTTGCAAATCTGAGCTCCTCGTACGTCAATTAGTCGGATTGGAGATTATTAATTTTTGACAAAAACACGAAAAAAAGACATGAGTAAACCCCTTGAAAATTTGTTAAAAAATGCAACTTTCTTAATAATCATCGTAGACTATTGAATTTGACTTATTTTTCATCAGAAAGACGAGAGAAATCGATTGCCGCTAAAAAATTTCAGCTAACTTCAATAGCAAAAAAATTAGTCAGTCACCATGAACATTTTAGAAAATTAAATAAATTAATTAATTTTTCGGACATTGATCGGCCGTAGCGGCCAAACGAAAACTCCAAATTGAACGCGGTTTGCAAATCTGAGCTCCTCGTACGTCAATTAGTCGGATTGGAGATTATTAATTTTTGACAAAAACACGAAAAAAAGACATGAGTAAACCCCTTGAAAATTTGTTAAAAAATGCAACTTTCTTAATAATCATCGTAGACTATTGAATTTGACTTATTTTTCATCAGAAAGACGAGAGAAATCGATTGCCGCTAAAAAATTTCAACTAACTTCAATAGCAAAAAAATTAGTCAGTCACCATGAACATTTTAGAAAATTAAATAAATTAATTAATTTTTCGGACATTGATCGGCCGTAGCGGCCAAACGAAAACTCCAAATTGAACGCGGTTTGCAAATCTGAGCTCCTCGTACGTCAATTAGTCGGATTGGAGATTATTAATTTTTGACAAAAACACGAAAAAAAGACATGAGTAAACCCCTTGAAAATTTGTTAAAAAATGCAACTTTCTTAATAATCATCGTAGACTATTGAATTTGACTTATTTTTCATCAGAAAGACGAGAGAAATCGATTGCCGCTAAAAAATTTCAGCTAACTTCAATAGCAAAAAAATTAGTCAGTCACCATGAACATTTTAGAAAATTAAATAAATTAATTGATTTTTCAGACTTTGATCGGCCGTGGCGGCCAAACGAAAACTCCAAATTGAACGCGGTTTGCAAATCTGAGCTCCTCGTACGTCAATTAGTCGGATTAGAGATTTTCAATTTTTGACCAAAACGTGAAAAAAAGACATGAGTAAACCCCTTGAAAATTTGTTAAAAAATGCAACTTTCTTAATAATCATCGTAGACTATTGAATTTGACTTATTTTTCATCAGAAAGACGAGAGAAATCGATTGCCGCTAAAAAATTTCAGCTAACTTCAATAGCAAAAAAATTAGTCAGTCACCATGAACATTTTAGAAAATTAAATAAATTAATTAATTTTTCGGACTTTGATCGGCCGTAGCGGCCAAACGAAAACTCCAAATTGAACGCGGTTTGCAAATCTGAGCTCCTCGTACGTCAATTAGTCGGATTGGAGATTATTAATTTTTGACAAAAACACGAAAAAAAGACATGAGTAAACCCCTTGGAAATTTGTTAAAAAATGCAACTTTCTTAATAATCATCGTAGACTATTGAATTTGTCTTATTTTTCATCAGAAAGACGAGAGAAATCGATTGCCGCTAAAAAATTTCAGCTAACTTCAATAGCAAAAAAATTAGTCAGTCACCATGAACATTTTAGAAAATTAAATAAATTAATTAATTTTTCGGACTTTGATCGGCCGTAGGGGCCAAACGAAAACTCCAAATTGAACGCGGTTTGCAAATCTGAGCTCCTCGTACGTCAATTAGTCGGATTGGAGATTATTAATTTTTGACAAAAACACGAAAAAAAGACATGAGTAAACCCCTTGGAAATTTGTTAAAAAATGCAACTTTCTTAATAATCATCGTAGACTATTGAATTTGACTTATTTTTCATCAGAAAGACGAGAGAAATCGATTGCCGCTAAAAAATTTCAGCTAACTTCAATAGCAAAAAATTAGTCAGTCACCATGAACATTTTAGAAAATTAAATAAATTAATTAATTTTTCGGACTTTGATCGGCCGTAGCGGCCAAACGAAAACTCCAAATTGAACGCGGTTTGCAAATCTGAGCTCCTCGTACGTCAATTAGTCGGATTAGAGATTTTCAATTTTTGACCAAAACGTGAAAAAAAGACATGAGTAAACCCCTTGAAAATTTGTTAAAAAATGCAACTTTCTTAATAATCATCGTAGACTATTGAATTTGACTTATTTTTCATCAGAAAGACGAGAGAAATCGATTGCCGCTAAAAAATTTCAGCTAACTTCAATAGCAAAAAAATTAGTCAGTCACCATGAACATTTTAGAAAATTAAATAAATTAATTAATTTTTCGGACTTTGATCGGCCGTAGCGGCCAAACGAAAACTCCAAATTGAACGCGGTTTGCAAATCTGAGCTCCTCGTACGTCAATTAGTCGGATTAGAGATTTTCAATTTTTGACCAAAACGTGAAAAAAAGACATGAGTAAACCCCTTGAAAATTTGTTAAAAAATGCAACTTTCTTAATAATCATCGTAGACTATTGAATTTGACTTATTTTTCATCAGAAAGACGAGAGAAATCGATTGCCGCTAAAAAATTTCAGCTAACTTCAATAGCAAAAAAATTAGTCAGTCACCATGAACATTTTAGAAAATTAAATAAATTAATTAATTTTTCGGACTTTGATCGGCCGTAGCGGCCAAACGAAAACTCCAAATTGAACGCGGTTTGCAAATCTGAGCTCCTCGTACGTCAATTAGTCGGATTAGAGATTTTCAATTTTTGACCAAAACGTGAAAAAAAGACATGAGTAAACCCCTTGAAAATTTGTTAAAAAATGCAACTTTCTTAATAATCATCGTAGACTATTGAATTTGACTTATTTTTCATCAGAAAGACGAGAGAAATCGATTGCCGCTAAAAAATTTCAGCTAACTTCAATAGCAAAAAAATTAGTCAGTCACCATGAACATTTTAGAAAATTAAATAAATTAATTAATTTTTCGGACTTTGATCGGCCGTAGCGGCCAAACGAAAACTCCAAATTGAACGCGGTTTGCAAATCTGAGCTCCTCGTACGTCAATTAGTCGGATTGGAGATTATTAATTTTTGACAAAAACACGAAAAAAAGACATGAGTAAACCCCTTGGAAATTTGTTAAAAAATACAACTTTCTTAATAATCATCGTAGACTATTGAATTTGACTTATTTTTCATCAGAAAGACGAGAGAAATCGATTGCCGCTAAAAAATTTCAGCTAACTTCAATAGCAAAAAAATTAGTCAGTCACCATGAACATTTTAGAAAATTAAATAAATAAATTAATTTTTCGGACTTTGATCGGCCGTAGCGGCCAAACGAAAACTCCAAATTGAACGCGGTTTGCAAATCTGAGCTCCTCGTACGTCAATTAGTCGGATTAGAGATTTTCAATTTTTGACCAAAACGTGAAAAAAAGACATGAGTAAACCCCTTGAAAATTTGTTAAAAAATGCAACTTTCTTAATAATCATCGTAGACTATTGAATTTGACTTATTTTTCATCAGAAAGACGAGAGAAATCGATTGCCGCTAAAAATTTCAGCTAACTTCAATAGCAAAAAAATTAGTCAGTCACCATGAACATTTTAGAAAATTAAATTAATTAATTGATTTTTCAGACTTTGATCGGCCGTGGCGGCCAAACGAAAACTCCAAATTGAACGCGGTTTACAAATCTGAGCTCCTCGTACGTCAATTAGTCGGATTAGAGATTTTAAATTTTTGACCAAAACGTGAAAAAAAGACATGAGTAAACCCCTTGAAAATTTGTTAAAAAATGCAACTTTCTTAATAATCATCGTAGACTATTGAATTTGACTTATTTTTCATCAGAAAGACGAGAGAAATCGATTGCCGCTAAAAATTTCAGCTAACTTCAATAGCAAAAAAATTAGTCAGTCACCATGAACATTTTAGAAAATTAAATAAATTAATTGATTTTTCAGACTTTGATCGGCCGTGGCGGCCAAACGAAAACTCCAAATTGAACGCGGTTTGCAAATCTGAGCTCCTCGTACGTCAATTAGTCGGATTAGGGATTTTTAATTTTTGACAAAAACACGAAAAAAAGACATGAGTAAACCCCTTGAAAATTTGTTAAAAAATGCAACTTTCTTAATAATCATCGTAGACTATTGAATTTGACTTATTTTTCATCAGAAAGACGAGAGAAATCGATTGCCGCTAAAAAATTTCAGCTAACTTCAATAGCAAAAAAATTAGTCAGTCACCATGAACATTTTAGAAAATTAAATAAATTAATTAATTTTTCGGACTTTGATCGGCCGTAGCGGCCAAACGAAAACTCCAAATTGAACGCGGTTTGCAAATCTGAGCTCCTCGTACGTCAATTAGTCGGATTGGAGATTATTAATTTTTGACAAAAACACGAAAAAAAGACATGAGTAAACCCCTTGGAAATTTGTTAAAAAATGCAACTTTCTTAATAATCATCGTAGACTATTGAATTTGACTTATTTTTCATCAGAAAGACGAGAGAAATCGATTGCCGCTAAAAAATTTCAGCTAACTTCAATAGCAAAAAAATTAGTCAGTCACCATGAACATTTTAGAAAATTAAATAAATTAATTGATTTTTCAGACTTTGATCGGCCGTGGCGGCCAAACGAAAACTCCAAATTGAACGCGGTTTGCAAATCTGAGCTCCTCGTACGTCAATTAGTCGGATTAGAGATTTTCAATTTTTGACCAAAACGTGAAAAAAAGACATGAGTAAACCCCTTGAAAATTTGTTAAAAAATGCAACTTTCTTAATAATCATCGTAGACTATTGAATTTGACTTATTTTTCATCAGAAAGACGAGAGAAATCGATTGCCGCTAAAAAATTTCAGCTAACTTCAATAGCAAAAAAATTAGTCAGTCACCATGAACATTTTAGAAAATTAAATAAATTAATTAATTTTTCGGACATTGATCGGCCGTAGCGGCCAAACGAAAACTCCAAATTGAACGCGGTTTGCAAATCTGAGCTCCTCGTACGTCAATTAGTCGGATTGGAGATTATTAATTTTTGACAAAAACACGAAAAAAAGACATGAGTAAACCCCTTGAAAATTTGTTAAAAAATGCAACTTTCTTAATAATCATCGTAGACTATTGAATTTGACTTATTTTTCATCAGAAAGACGAGAGAAATCGATTGCCGCTAAAAAATTTCAGCTAACTTCAATAGCAAAAAAATTAGTCAGTCACCATGAACATTTTAGAAAATTAAATAAATTAATTAATTTTTCGGACATTGATCGGCCGTAGCGGCCAAACGAAAACTCCAAATTGAACGCGGTTTGCAAATCTGAGCTCCTCGTACGTCAATTAGTCGGATTGGAGATTATTAATTTTTGACAAAAACACGAAAAAAAGACATGAGTAAACCCCTTGAAAATTTGTTAAAAAATGCAACTTTCTTAATAATCATCGTAGACTATTGAATTTGACTTATTTTTCATCAGAAAGACGAGAGAAATCGATTGCCGCTAAAAAATTTCAGCTAACTTCAATAGCAAAAAAATTAGTCAGTCACCATGAACATTTTAGAAAATTAAATAAATTAATTGATTTTTCAGACTTTGATCGGCCGTAGCGGCCAAACGAAAACTCCAAATTGAACGCGGTTTGCAAATCTGAGCTCCTCGTACGTCAATTAGTCGGATTGGAGATTATTAATTTTTGACAAAAACACGAAAAAAAGACATGAGTAAACCCCTTGAAAATTTGTTAAAAAATGCAACTTTCTTAATAATCATCGTAGACTATTGAATTTGACTTATTTTTCATCAGAAAGACGAGAGAAATCGATTGCCGCTAAAAAATTTCAGCTAACTTCAATAGCAAAAAAATTAGTCAGTCACCATGAACATTTTAGAAAATTAAATAAATTAATTATTTTTTCGGACATTGATCGGCCGTAGCGGCCAAACGAAAACTCCAAATTGAACGCGGTTTGCAAATCTGAGCTCCTCGTACGTCAATTAGTCGGATTAGAGATTTTCAATTTTTGACCAAAACGTGAAAAAAAGACATGAGTAAACCCCTTGAAAATTTGTTAAAAAATGCAACTTTCTTAATAATCATCGTAGACTATTGAATTTGACTTATTTTTCATCAGAAAGACGAGAGAAATCGATTGCCGCTAAAAAATTTCAGCTAACTTCAATAGCAAAAAAATTAGTCAGTCACCATGAACATTTTAGAAAATTAAATAAATTAATTAATTTTTCGGACTTTGATCGGCCGTAGCGGCCAAACGAAAACTCCAAATTGAACGCGGTTTGCAAATCTGAGCTCCTCGTACGTCAATTAGTCGGATTGGAGATTATTAATTTTTGACAAAAACACGAAAAAAAGACATGAGTAAACCCCTTGGAAATTTGTTAAAAAATGCAACTTTCTTAATAATCATCGTAGACTATTGAATTTGTCTTATTTTTCATCAGAAAGACGAGAGAAATCGATTGCCGCTAAAAAATTTCAGCTAACTTCAATAGCAAAAAAATTAGTCAGTCACCATGAACATTTTAGAAAATTAAATAAATTAATTAATTTTTCGGACTTTGATCGGCCGTAGCGGCCAAACGAAAACTCCAAATTGAACGCGGTTTGCAAATCTGAGCTCCTCGTACGTCAATTAGTCGGATCGGAGATTATTAATTTTTGACAAAAACACGAAAAAAAGACATGAGTAAACCCCTTGGAAATTTGTTAAAAAATGCAACTTTCTTAATAATCATCGTAGACTATTGAATTTGTCTTATTTTTCATCAGAAAGACGAGAGAAATCGATTGCCGCTAAAAAATTTCAGCTAACTTCAATAGCAAAAAAATTAGTCAGTCACCATGAACATTTTAGAAAATTAAATAAATTAATTAATTTTTCGGACTTTGATCGGCCGTAGCGGCCAAACGAAAACTCCAAATTGAACGCGGTTTGCAAATCTGAGCTCCTCGTACGTCAATTAGTCGGATTAGAGATTTTCAATTTTTGACCAAAACGTCAAAAAAAGACATGAGTAAACCCCTTGAAAATTTGTTAAAAAATGCAACTTTCTTAATAATCATCGTAGACTATTGAATTTGACTTATTTTTCATCAGAAAGACGAGAGAAATCGATTGCCGCTAAAAAATTTCAGCTAACTTCAATAGCAAAAAAATTAGTCAGTCACCATGAACATTTTAGAAAATTAAATAAATTAATTGATTTTTCAGACTTTGATCGGCCGTGGCGGCCAAACGAAAACTCCAAATTGAACGCGGTTTGCAAATCTGAGCTCCTCGTACGTCAATTAGTCGGATTGGAGATTATTAATTTTTGACAAAAACACGAAAAAAAGACATGAGTAAACCCCTTGAAAATTTGTTAAAAAATGCAACTTTCTTAATAATCATCGTAGACTATTGAATTTGACTTATTTTTCATCAGAAAGACGAGAGAAATCGATTGCCGCTAAAAAATTTCAGCTAACTTCAATAGCAAAAAAATTAGTCAGTCACCATGAACATTTTAGAAAATTAAATAAATAAATTAATTTTTCGGACTTTGATCGGCCGTAGCGGCCAAACGAAAACTCCAAATTGAACGCGGTTTGCAAATCTGAGCTCCTCGTACGTCAATTAGTCGGATTAGAGATTTTCAATTTTTGACCAAAACGTGAAAAAAAGACATGAGTAAACCCCTTGAAAATTTGTTAAAAAATGCAACTTTCTTAATAATCATCGTAGACTATTGAATTTGACTTATTTTTCATCAGAAAGACGAGAGAAATCGATTGCCGCTAAAAAATTTCAGCTAACTTCAATAGCAAAAAAATTAGTCAGTCACCATGAACATTTTAGAAAATTTAAATAAATTAATTGATTTTTCAGACTTTGATCGGCCGTAGCGGCCAAACGAAAACTCCAAATTGAACGCGGTTTGCAAATCTGAGCTCCTCGTACGTCAATTAGTCGGATTGGAGATTATTAATTTTTGACAAAAACACGAAAAAAAGACATGAGTAAACCCCTTGAAAATTTGTTAAAAAATGCAACTTTCTTAATAATCATCGTAGACTATTGAATTTGACTTATTTTTCATCAGACAGACGAGAGAAATCGATTGCCGCTAAAAAATTTCAGCTAACTTCAATAGCAAAAAAATTAGTCAGTCACCATGAACATTTTAGAAAATTAAATAAATTAATTAATTTTTCGGACATTGATCGGCCGTAGCGGCCAAACGAAAACTCCAAATTGAACGCGGTTTGCAAATCTGAGCTCCTCGTACGTCAATTAGTCGGATTGGAGATTATTAATTTTTGACAAAAACACGAAAAAAAGACATGAGTAAACCCCTTGAAAATTTGTTAAAAAATGCAACTTTCTTAATAATCATCGTAGACTATTGAATTTGACTTATTTTTCATCAGAAAGACGAGAGAAATCGATTGCCGCTAAAAAATTTCAGCTAACTTCAATAGCAAAAAAATTAGTCAGTCACCATGAACATTTTAGAAAATTTAAATAAATTAATTGATTTTTCAGACTTTGATCGGCCGTAGCGGCCAAACGAAAACTCCAAATTGAACGCGGTTTGCAAATCTGAGCTCCTCGTACGTCAATTAGTCGGATTGGAGATTATTAATTTTTGACAAAAACACGAAAAAAAGACATGAGTAAACCCCTTGAAAATTTGTTAAAAAATGCAACTTTCTTAATAATCATCGTAGACTATTGAATTTGACTTATTTTTCATCAGAAAGACGAGAGAAATCGATTGCCGCTAAAAAATTTCAGCTAACTTCAATAGCAAAAAAATTAGTCAGTCACCATGAACATTTTAGAAAATTAAATAAATTAATTAATTTTTCGGACATTGATCGGCCGTAGCGGCCAAACGAAAACTCCAAATTGAACGCGGTTTGCAAATCTGAGCTCCTCGTACGTCAATTAGTCGGATTGGAGATTATTAATTTTTGACAAAAACACGAAAAAAAGACATGAGTAAACCCCTTGAAAATTTGTTAAAAAATGCAACTTTCTTAATAATCATCGTAGACTATTGAATTTGACTTATTTTTCATCAGAAAGACGAGAGAAATCGATTGCCGCTAAAAAATTTCAGCTAACTTCAATAGCAAAAAAATTAGTCAGTCACCATGAACATTTTAGAAAATTAAATAAATTAATTAATTTTTCGGACATTGATCGGCCGTAGCGGCCAAACGAAAACTCCAAATTGAACGCGGTTTGCAAATCTGAGCTCCTCGTACGTCAATTAGTCGGATTGGAGATTATTAATTTTTGACAAAAACACGAAAAAAAGACATGAGTAAACCCCTTGAAAATTTGTTAAAAAATGCAACTTTCTTAATAATCATCGTAGACTATTGAATTTGACTTATTTTTCATCAGAAAGACGAGAGAAATCGATTGCCGCTAAAAAATTTCAGCTAACTTCAATAGCAAAAAAATTAGTCAGTCACCATGAACATTTTAGAAAATTAAATAAATTAATTAATTTTTCGGACATTGATCGGCCGTAGCGGCCAAACGAAAACTCCAAATTGAACGCGGTTTGCAAATCTGAGCTCCTCGTACGTCAATTAGTCGGATTAGAGATTTTCAATTTTTGACCAAAACGTGAAAAAAAGACATGAGTAAACCCCTTGAAAATTTGTTAAAAAATGCAACTTTCTTAATAATCATCGTAGATTATTGAATTTGACTTATTTTTCATCAGAAAGACGAGAGAAATCGATTGCCGCTAAAAAATTTCAGCTAACTTCAATAGCAAAAAAATTAGTCAGTCACCATGAACATTTTAGAAAATTAAATAAATTAATTAATTTTTCGGACTTTGATCGGCCGTAGCGGCCAAACGAAAACTCCAAATTGAACGCGGTTTGCAAATCTGAGCTCCTCGTACGTCAATTAGTCGGATTGGAGATTATTAATTTTTGACAAAAACACGAAAAAAAGACATGAGTAAACCCCTTGGAAATTTGTTAAAAAATGCAACTTTCTTAATAATCATCGTAGACTATTGAATTTGACTTATTTTTCATCAGAAAGACGAGAGAAATCGATTGCCGCTAAAAAATTTCAGCTAACTTCAATAGCAAAAAATTAGTCAGTCACCATGAACATTTTAGAAAATTAAATAAATTAATTAATTTTTCGGACTTTGATCGGCCGTAGCGGCCAAACGAAAACTCCAAATTGAACGCGGTTTGCAAATCTGAGCTCCTCGTACGTCAATTAGTCGGATTAGAGATTTTCAATTTTTGACCAAAACGTCAAAAAAAGACATGAGTAAACCCCTTGAAAATTTGTTAAAAAATGCAACTTTCTTAATAATCATCGTAGACTATTGAATTTGACTTATTTTTCATCAGAAAGACGAGAGAAATCGATTGCCGCTAAAAAATTTCAGCTAACTTCAATAGCAAAAAAATTAGTCAGTCACCATGAACATTTTAGAAAATTAAATAAATTAATTGATTTTTCAGACTTTGATCGGCCGTGGCGGCCAAACGAAAACTCCAAATTGAACGCGGTTTGCAAATCTGAGCTCCTCGTACGTCAATTAGTCGGATTGGAGATTATTAATTTTTGACAAAAACACGAAAAAAAGACATGAGTAAACCCCTTGAAAATTTGTTAAAAAATGCAACTTTCTTAATAATCATCGTAGACTATTGAATTTGACTTATTTTTCATCAGAAAGACGAGAGAAATCGATTGCCGCTAAAAAATTTCAGCTAACTTCAATAGCAAAAAAATTAGTCAGTCACCATGAACATTTTAGAAAATTAAATAAATAAATTAATTTTTCGGACTTTGATCGGCCGTAGCGGCCAAACGAAAACTCCAAATTGAACGCGGTTTGCAAATCTGAGCTCCTCGTACGTCAATTAGTCGGATTAGAGATTTTCAATTTTTGACCAAAACGTGAAAAAAAGACATGAGTAAACCCCTTGAAAATTTGTTAAAAAATGCAACTTTCTTAATAATCATCGTAGACTATTGAATTTGACTTATTTTTCATCAGAAAGACGAGAGAAATCGATTGCCGCTAAAAAATTTCAGCTAACTTCAATAGCAAAAAAATTAGTCAGTCACCATGAACATTTTAGAAAATTAAATAAATTAATTAATTTTTCGGACTTTGATCGGCCGTAGCGGCCAAACGAAAACTCCAAATTGAACGCGGTTTGCAAATCTGAGCTCCTCGTACGTCAATTAGTCGGATTAGAGATTTTCAATTTTTGACCAAAACGTGAAAAAAAGACATGAGTAAACCCCTTGAAAATTTGTTAAAAAATGCAACTTTCTTAATAATCATCGTAGACTATTGAATTTGACTTATTTTTCATCAGAAAGACGAGAGAAATCGATTGCCGCTAAAAATTTCAGCTAACTTCAATAGCAAAAAAATTAGTCAGTCACCATGAACATTTTAGAAAATTAAATTAATTAATTGATTTTTCAGACTTTGATCGGCCGTGGCGGCCAAACGAAAACTCCAAATTGAACGCGGTTTACAAATCTGAGCTCCTCGTACGTCAATTAGTCGGATTAGAGATTTTAAATTTTTGACCAAAACGTGAAAAAAAGACATGAGTAAACCCCTTGAAAATTTGTTAAAAAATGCAACTTTCTTAATAATCATCGTAGACTATTGAATTTGACTTATTTTTCATCAGAAAGACGAGAGAAATCGATTGCCGCTAAAAATTTCAGCTAACTTCAATAGCAAAAAAATTAGTCAGTCACCATGAACATTTTAGAAAATTAAATAAATTAATTGATTTTTCAGACTTTGATCGGCCGTGGCGGCCAAACGAAAACTCCAAATTGAACGCGGTTTGCAAATCTGAGCTCCTCGTACGTCAATTAGTCGGATTAGGGATTTTTAATTTTTGACAAAAACACGAAAAAAAGACATGAGTAAACCCCTTGAAAATTTGTTAAAAAATGCAACTTTCTTAATAATCATCGTAGACTATTGAATTTGACTTATTTTTCATCAGAAAGACGAGAGAAATCGATTGCCGCTAAAAAATTTCAGCTAACTTCAATAGCAAAAAAATTAGTCAGTCACCATGAACATTTTAGAAAATTAAATAAATTAATTAATTTTTCGGACTTTGATCGGCCGTAGCGGCCAAACGAAAACTCCAAATTGAACGCGGTTTGCAAATCTGAGCTCCTCGTACGTCAATTAGTCGGATTGGAGATTATTAATTTTTGACAAAAACACGAAAAAAAGACATGAGTAAACCCCTTGGAAATTTGTTAAAAAATGCAACTTTCTTAATAATCATCGTAGACTATTGAATTTGACTTATTTTTCATCAGAAAGACGAGAGAAATCGATTGCCGCTAAAAAATTTCAGCTAACTTCAATAGCAAAAAAATTAGTCAGTCACCATGAACATTTTAGAAAATTAAATAAATTAATTGATTTTTCAGACTTTGATCGGCCGTGGCGGCCAAACGAAAACTCCAAATTGAACGCGGTTTGCAAATCTGAGCTCCTCGTACGTCAATTAGTCGGATTGGAGATTATTAATTTTTGACAAAAACACGAAAAAAAGACATGAGTAAACCCCTTGAAAATTTGTTAAAAAATGCAACTTTCTTAATAATCATCGTAGACTATTGAATTTGACTTATTTTTCATCAGAAAGACGAGAGAAATCGATTGCCGCTAAAAAATTTCAGCTAACTTCAATAGCAAAAAAATTAGTCAGTCACCATGAACATTTTAGAAAATTAAATAAATTAATTAATTTTTCGGACTTTGATCGGCCGTAGCGGCCAAACGAAAACTCCAAATTGAACGCGGTTTGCAAATCTGAGCTCCTCGTACGTCAATTAGTCGGATTAGAGATTTTCAATTTTTGACCAAAACGTGAAAAAAAGACATGAGTAAACCCCTTGAAAATTTGTTAAAAAATGCAACTTTCTTAATAATCATCGTAGACTATTGAATTTGACTTATTTTTCATCAGAAAGACGAGAGAAATCGATTGCCGCTAAAAAATTTCAGCTAACTTCAATAGCAAAAAAATTAGTCAGTCACCATGAACATTTTAGAAAATTAAATAAATTAATTAATTTTTCGGACATTGATCGGCCGTAGCGGCCAAACGAAAACTCCAAATTGAACGCGGTTTGCAAATCTGAGCTCCTCGTACGTCAATTAGTCGGATTGGAGATTATTAATTTTTGACAAAAACACGAAAAAAAGACATGAGTAAACCCCTTGAAAATTTGTTAAAAAATGCAACTTTCTTAATAATCATCGTAGACTATTGAATTTGACTTATTTTTCATCAGAAAGACGAGAGAAATCGATTGCCGCTAAAAAATTTCAGCTAACTTCAATAGCAAAAAAATTAGTCAGTCACCATGAACATTTTAGAAAATTAAATAAATTAATTAATTTTTCGGACATTGATCGGCCGTAGCGGCCAAACGAAAACTCCAAATTGAACGCGGTTTGCAAATCTGAGCTCCTCGTACGTCAATTAGTCGGATTGGAGATTATTAATTTTTGACAAAAACACGAAAAAAAGACATGAGTAAACCCCTTGAAAATTTGTTAAAAAATGCAACTTTCTTAATAATCATCGTAGACTATTGAATTTGACTTATTTTTCATCAGAAAGACGAGAGAAATCGATTGCCGCTAAAAAATTTCAGCTAACTTCAATAGCAAAAAATTAGTCAGTCACCATGAACATTTTAGAAAATTAAATAAATTAATTAATTTTTCGGACTTTGATCGGCCGTAGCGGCCAAACGAAAACTCCAAATTGAACGCGGTTTGCAAATCTGAGCTCCTCGTACGTCAATTAGTCGGATTAGAGATTTTCAATTTTTGACCAAAACGTCAAAAAAAGACATGAGTAAACCCCTTGAAAATTTGTTAAAAAATGCAACTTTCTTAATAATCATCGTAGACTATTGAATTTGACTTATTTTTCATCAGAAAGACGAGAGAAATCGATTGCCGCTAAAAAATTTCAGCTAACTTCAATAGCAAAAAAATTAGTCAGTCACCATGAACATTTTAGAAAATTAAATAAATTAATTGATTTTTCAGACTTTGATCGGCCGTGGCGGCCAAACGAAAACTCCAAATTGAACGCGGTTTGCAAATCTGAGCTCCTCGTACGTCAATTAGTCGGATTGGAGATTATTAATTTTTGACAAAAACACGAAAAAAAGACATGAGTAAACCCCTTGAAAATTTGTTAAAAAATGCAACTTTCTTAATAATCATCGTAGACTATTGAATTTGACTTATTTTTCATCAGAAAGACGAGAGAAATCGATTGCCGCTAAAAAATTTCAGCTAACTTCAATAGCAAAAAAATTAGTCAGTCACCATGAACATTTTAGAAAAGTAAATAAATAAATTAATTTTTCGGACTTTGATCGGCCGTAGCGGCCAAACGAAAACTCCAAATTGAACGCGGTTTGCAAATCTGAGCTCCTCGTACGTCAATTAGTCGGATTAGAGATTTTCAATTTTTGACCAAAACGTGAAAAAAAGACATGAGTAAACCCCTTGAAAATTTGTTAAAAAATGCAACTTTCTTAATAATCATCGTAGACTATTGAATTTGACTTATTTTTCATCAGAAAGACGAGAGAAATCGATTGCCGCTAAAAAATTTCAGCTAACTTCAATAGCAAAAAAATTAGTCAGTCACCATGAACATTTTAGAAAATTAAATAAATTAATTAATTTTTCGGACTTTGATCGGCCGTAGCGGCCAAACGAAAACTCCAAATTGAACGCGGTTTGCAAATCTGAGCTCCTCGTACGTCAATTAGTCGGATTAGAGATTTTCAATTTTTGACCAAAACGTGAAAAAAAGACATGAGTAAACCCCTTGAAAATTTGTTAAAAAATGCAACTTTCTTAATAATCATCGTAGACTATTGAATTTGACTTATTTTTCATCAGAAAGACGAGAGAAATCGATTGCCGCTAAAAATTTCAGCTAACTTCAATAGCAAAAAAATTAGTCAGTCACCATGAACATTTTAGAAAATTAAATTAATTAATTGATTTTTCAGACTTTGATCGGCCGTGGCGGCCAAACGAAAACTCCAAATTGAACGCGGTTTACAAATCTGAGCTCCTCGTACGTCAATTAGTCGGATTAGAGATTTTAAATTTTTGACCAAAACGTGAAAAAAAGACATGAGTAAACCCCTTGAAAATTTGTTAAAAAATGCAACTTTCTTAATAATCATCGTAGACTATTGAATTTGACTTATTTTTCATCAGAAAGACGAGAGAAATCGATTGCCGCTAAAAATTTCAGCTAACTTCAATAGCAAAAAAATTAGTCAGTCACCATGAACATTTTAGAAAATTAAATAAATTAATTGATTTTTCAGACTTTGATCGGCCGTGGCGGCCAAACGAAAACTCCAAATTGAACGCGGTTTGCAAATCTGAGCTCCTCGTACGTCAATTAGTCGGATTAGGGATTTTCAATTTTTGACAAAAACACGAAAAAAAGACATGAGTAAACCCCTTGAAAATTTGTTAAAAAATGCAACTTTCTTAATAATCATCGTAGACTATTGAATTTGACTTATTTTTCATCAGAAAGACGAGAGAAATCGATTGCCGCTAAAAAATTTCAGCTAACTTCAATAGCAAAAAAATTAGTCAGTCACCATGAACATTTTAGAAAATTAAATAAATTAATTAATTTTTCGGACTTTGATCGGCCGTAGCGGCCAAACGAAAACTCCAAATTGAACGCGGTTTGCAAATCTGAGCTCCTCGTACGTCAATTAGTCGGATTGGAGATTATTAATTTTTGACAAAAACACGAAAAAAAGACATGAGTAAACCCCTTGGAAATTTGTTAAAAAATGCAACTTTCTTAATAATCATCGTAGACTATTGAATTTGACTTATTTTTCATCAGAAAGACGAGAGAAATCGATTGCCGCTAAAAAATTTCAGCTAACTTCAATAGCAAAAAAATTAGTCAGTCACCATGAACATTTTAGAAAATTAAATAAATTAATTGATTTTTCAGACTTTGATCGGCCGTGGCGGCCAAACGAAAACTCCAAATTGAACGCGGTTTGCAAATCTGAGCTCCTCGTACGTCAATTAGTCGGATTGGAGATTATTAATTTTTGACAAAAACACGAAAAAAAGACATGAGTAAACCCCTTGAAAATTTGTTAAAAAATGCAACTTTCTTAATAATCATCGTAGACTATTGAATTTGACTTATTTTTCATCAGAAAGACGAGAGAAATCGATTGCCGCTAAAAAATTTCAGCTAACTTCAATAGCAAAAAAATTAGTCAGTCACCATGAACATTTTAGAAAATTAAATAAATTAATTAATTTTTCGGACTTTGATCGGCCGTAGCGGCCAAACGAAAACTCCAAATTGAACGCGGTTTGCAAATCTGAGCTCCTCGTACGTCAATTAGTCGGATTAGAGATTTTCAATTTTTGACCAAAACGTGAAAAAAAGACATGAGTAAACCCCTTGAAAATTTGTTAAAAAATGCAACTTTCTTAATAATCATCGTAGACTATTGAATTTGACTTATTTTTCATCAGAAAGACGAGAGAAATCGATTGCCGCTGAAAAATTTCAGCTAACTTCAATAGCAAAAAAATTAGTCAGTCACCATGAACATTTTAGAAAATTAAATAAATTAATTAATTTTTCGGACATTGATCGGCCGTAGCGGCCAAACGAAAACTCCAAATTGAACGCGGTTTGCAAATCTGAGCTCCTCGTACGTCAATTAGTCGGATTGGAGATTATTAATTTTTGACAAAAACACGAAAAAAAGACATGAGTAAACCCCTTGAAAATTTGTTAAAAAATGCAACTTTCTTAATAATCATCGTAGACTATTGAATTTGACTTATTTTTCATCAGAAAGACGAGAGAAATCGATTGCCGCTAAAAAATTTCAGCTAACTTCAATAGCAAAAAAATTAGTCAGTCACCATGAACATTTTAGAAAATTAAATAAATTAATTAATTTTTCGGACATTGATCGGCCGTAGCGGCCAAACGAAAACTCCAAATTGAACGCGGTTTGCAAATCTGAGCTCCTCGTACGTCAATTAGTCGGATTGGAGATTATTAATTTTTGACAAAAACACGAAAAAAAGACATGAGTAAACCCCTTGAAAATTTGTTAAAAAATGCAACTTTCTTAATAATCATCGTAGACTATTGAATTTGACTTATTTTTCATCAGAAAGACGAGAGAAATCGATTGCCGCTAAAAAATTTCAGCTAACTTCAATAGCAAAAAAATTAGTCAGTCACCATGAACATTTTAGAAAATTTAAATAAATTAATTGATTTTTCAGACTTTGATCGGCCGTAGCGGCCAAACGAAAACTCCAAATTGAACGCGGTTTGCAAATCTGAGCTCCTCGTACGTCAATTAGTCGGATTGGAGATTATTAATTTTTGACAAAAACACGAAAAAAAGACATGAGTAAACCCCTTGAAAATTTGTTAAAAAATGCAACTTTCTTAATAATCATCGTAGACTATTGAATTTGACTTATTTTTCATCAGAAAGACGAGAGAAATCGATTGCCGCTAAAAAATTTCAGCTAACTTCAATAGCAAAAAAATTAGTCAGTCACCATGAACATTTTAGAAAATTAAATAAATTAATTAATTTTTCGGACATTGATCGGCCGTAGCGGCCAAACGAAAACTCCAAATTGAACGCGGTTTGCAAATCTGAGCTCCTCGTACGTCAATTAGTCGGATTGGAGATTATTAATTTTTGACAAAAACACGAAAAAAAGACATGAGTAAACCCCTTGAAAATTTGTTAAAAAATGCAACTTTCTTAATAATCATCGTAGACTATTGAATTTGACTTATTTTTCATCAGAAAGACGAGAGAAATCGATTGCCGCTAAAAAATTTCAGCTAACTTCAATAGCAAAAAAATTAGTCAGTCACCATGAACATTTTAGAAAATTAAATAAATTAATTGATTTTTCAGACTTTGATCGGCCGTAGCGGCCAAACGAAAACTCCAAATTGAACGCGGTTTGCAAATCTGAGCTCCTCGTACGTCAATTAGTCGGATTGGAGATTATTAATTTTTGACAAAAACACGAAAAAAAGACATGAGTAAACCCCTTGAAAATTTGTTAAAAAATGCAACTTTCTTAATAATCATCGTAGACTATTGAATTTGACTTATTTTTCATCAGAAAGACGAGAGAAATCGATTGCCGCTAAAAAATTTCAGCTAACTTCAATAGCAAAAAAATTAGTCAGTCACCATGAACATTTTAGAAAATTAAATAAATTAATTGATTTTTCAGACTTTGATCGGCCGTGGCGGCCAAACGAAAACTCCAAATTGAACGCGGTTTGCAAATCTGAGCTCCTCGTACGTCAATTAGTCGGATTGGAGATTATTAATTTTTGACAAAAACACGAAAAAAAGACATGAGTAAACCCCTTGGAAATTTGTTAAAAAATGCAACTTTCTTAATAATCATCGTAGACTATTGAATTTGACTTATTTTTCATCAGAAAGACGAGAGAAATCGATTGCCGCTAAAAAATTTCAGCTAACTTCAATAGCAAAAAAATTAGTCAGTCACCATGAACATTTTAGAAAATTAAATGAATTAATTGATTTTTCAGACTTTGATCGGCCGTGGCGGCCAAACGAAAACTCCAAATTGAACGCGGTTTGCAAATCTGAGCTCCTCGTACGTCAATTAGTCGGATTAGAGATTTTCAATTTTTGACCAAAACGTGAAAAAAAGACATGAGTAAACCCCTTGAAAATTTGTTAAAAAATGCAACTTTCTTAATAATCATCGTAGACTATTGAATTTGACTTATTTTTCATCAGAAAGACGAGAGAAATCGATTGCCGCTAAAAAAATTTCAGCTAACTTCAATAGCAAAAAAATTAGTCAGTCACCATGAACATTTTAGAAAATTAAATAAATTAATTAATTTTTCGGACTTTGATCGGCCGTAGCGGCCAAACGAAAACTCCAAATTGAACGCGGTTTGCAAATCTGAGCTCCTCGTACGTCAATTAGTCGGATTGGAGATTATTAATTTTTGACAAAAACACGAAAAAAAGACATGAGTAAACCCCTTGGAAATTTGTTAAAAAATGCAACTTTCTTAATAATCATCGTAGACTATTGAATTTGTCTTATTTTTCATCAGAAAGACGAGAGAAATCGATTGCCGCTAAAAAATTTCAGCTAACTTCAATAGCAAAAAAATTAGTCAGTCACCATGAACATTTTAGAAAATTAAATAAATTAATTAATTTTTCGGACTTTGATCGGCCGTAGCGGCCAAACGAAAACTCCAAATTGAACGCGGTTTGCAAATCTGAGCTCCTCGTACGTCAATTAGTCGGATTAGAGATTTTCAATTTTTGACCAAAACGTCAAAAAAAGACATGAGTAAACCCCTTGAAAATTTGTTAAAAAATGCAACTTTCTTAATAATCATCGTAGACTATTGAATTTGACTTATTTTTCATCAGAAAGACGAGAGAAATCGATTGCCGCTAAAAAATTTCAGCTAACTTCAATAGCAAAAAAATTAGTCAGTCACCATGAACATTTTAGAAAATTAAATAAATTAATTGATTTTTCAGACTTTGATCGGCCGTGGCGGCCAAACGAAAACTCCAAATTGAACGCGGTTTGCAAATCTGAGCTCCTCGTACGTCAATTAGTCGGATTGGAGATTATTAATTTTTGACAAAAACACGAAAAAAAGACATGAGTAAACCCCTTGAAAATTTGTTAAAAAATGCAACTTTCTTAATAATCATCGTAGACTATTGAATTTGACTTATTTTTCATCAGAAAGACGAGAGAAATCGATTGCCGCTAAAAAATTTCAGCTAACTTCAATAGCAAAAAAATTAGTCAGTCACCATGAACATTTTAGAAAATTAAATAAATAAATTAATTTTTCGGACTTTGATCGGCCGTAGCGGCCAAACGAAAACTCCAAATTGAACGCGGTTTGCAAATCTGAGCTCCTCGTACGTCAATTAGTCGGATTAGAGATTTTCAATTTTTGACCAAAACGTGAAAAAAAGACATGAGTAAACCCCTTGAAAATTTGTTAAAAAATGCAACTTTCTTAATAATCATCGTAGACTATTGAATTTGACTTATTTTTCATCAGAAAGACGAGAGAAATCGATTGCCGCTAAAAAATTTCAGCTAACTTCAATAGCAAAAAAATTAGTCAGTCACCATGAACATTTTAGAAAATTAAATAAATTAATTAATTTTTCGGACTTTGATCGGCCGTAGCGGCCAAACGAAAACTCCAAATTGAACGCGGTTTGCAAATCTGAGCTCCTCGTACGTCAATTAGTCGGATTAGAGATTTTCAATTTTTGACCAAAACGTGAAAAAAAGACATGAGTAAACCCCTTGAAAATTTGTTAAAAAATGCAACTTTCTTAATAATCATCGTAGACTATTGAATTTGACTTATTTTTCATCAGAAAGACGAGAGAAATCGATTGCCGCTAAAAAATTTCAGCTAACTTCAATAGCAAAAAAATTAGTCAGTCACCATGAACATTTTAGAAAATTAAATAAATTAATTAATTTTTCGGACTTTGATCGGCCGTAGCGGCCAAACGAAAACTCCAAATTGAACGCGGTTTGCAAATCTGAGCTCCTCGTACGTCAATTAGTCGGATTAGAGATTTTCAATTTTTGACCAAAACGTGAAAAAAAGACATGAGTAAACCCCTTGAAAATTTGTTAAAAAATGCAACTTTCTTAATAATCATCGTAGACTATTGAATTTGACTTATTTTTCATCAGAAAGACGAGAGAAATCGATTGCCGCTAAAAAATTTCAGCTAACTTCAATAGCAAAAAAATTAGTCAGTCACCATGAACATTTTAGAAAATTAAATAAATTAATTAATTTTTCGGACTTTGATCGGCCGTAGCGGCCAAACGAAAACTCCAAATTGAACGCGGTTTGCAAATCTGAGCTCCTCGTACGTCAATTAGTCGGATTGGAGATTATTAATTTTTGACAAAAACACGAAAAAAAGACATGAGTAAACCCCTTGGAAATTTGTTAAAAAATGCAACTTTCTTAATAATCATCGTAGACTATTGAATTTGTCTTATTTTTCATCAGAAAGACGAGAGAAATCGATTGCCGCTAAAAAATTTCAGCTAACTTCAATAGCAAAAAAATTAGTCAGTCACCATGAACATTTTAGAAAATTAAATAAATTAATTAATTTTTCGGACTTTGATCGGCCGTAGCGGCCAAACGAAAACTCCAAATTGAACGCGGTTTGCAAATCTGAGCTCCTCGTACGTCAATTAGTCGGATTGGAGATTATTAATTTTTGACAAAAACACGAAAAAAAGACATGAGTAAACCCCTTGGAAATTTGTTAAAAAATGCAACTTTCTTAATAATCATCGTAGACTATTGAATTTGACTTATTTTTCATCAGAAAGACGAGAGAAATCGATTGCCGCTAAAAAATTTCAGCTAACTTCAATAGCAAAAAAATTAGTCAGTCACCATGAACATTTTAGAAAAATTAATTAATAAATTAATTAATTTTTCGGACTTTGATCGGCCGTAGCGGCCAAACGAAAACTCCAAATTGAACGCGGTTTGCAAATCTGAGCTCCTCGTACGTCAATTAGTCGGATTAGAGATTTTCAATTTTTGACCAAAACGTGAAAAAAAGACATGAGTAAACCCCTTGAAAATTTGTTAAAAAATGCAACTTTCTTAATAATCATCGTAGACTATTGAATTTGACTTATTTTTCATCAGAAAGACGAGAGAAATCGATTGCCGCTAAAAAATTTCAGCTAACTTCAATAGCAAAAAAATTAGTCAGTCACCATGAACATTTTAGAAAATTAAATAAATTAATTAATTTTTCGGACTTTGATCGGCCGTAGCGGCCAAACGAAAAACTCCAAATTGAACGCGGTTTGCAAATCTGAGCTCCTCGTACGTCAATTAGTCGGATTAGAGATTTTAAATTTTTGACCAAAAACGTGAAAAAAAGACATGAGTAAACCCCTTGAAAATTTGTTAAAAAATGCAACTTTCTTAATAATCATCGTAGACTATTGAATTTGACTTATTTTTCATCAGAAAGACGAGAGAAATCGATTGCCGCTAAAAATTTCAGCTAACTTCAATAGCAAAAAAAATTAGTCAGATCACCATGAACATTTTAGAAAATTAAATAAATTAATTGATTTTCAGACTTTGATCGGCCGTGGCGGCCAAACGAAAACTCCAAATTGAACGCGGTTTGCAAATCTGAGCTCCTCGTACGTCAATTAGTCGGATTAGGGATTTTTAATTTTTGACAAAAACACGAAAAAAAGACATGAGTAAACCCCTTGAAAATTTGTTAAAAAATGCAACTTTCTTAATAATCATCGTAGACTATTGAATTTGACTTATTTTTCATCAGAAAGACGAGAGAAATCGATTGCCGCTAAAAAATTTCAGCTAACTTCAATAGCAAAAAAAATTAGTCAGTCACCATGAACATTTTAGAAAATTAAATAAATTAATTAATTTTTCGGACTTTGATCGGCCGTAGCGGCCAAACGAAAACTCCAAATTGAACGCGGTTTGCAAATCTGAGCTCCTCGTACGTCAATTAGTCGGATTGGAGATTATTAATTTTTGACAAAAACACGAAAAAAAGACATGAGTAAACCCCTTGGAAATTTGTTAAAAAATGCAACTTTCTTAATAATCATCGTAGACTATTGAATTTGACTTATTTTTCATCAGAAAGACGAGAGAAATCGATTGCCGCTAAAAAATTTCAGCTAACTTCAATAGCAAAAAAATTAGTCAGGTCACCATGAACATTTTAGAAAATTAAATAAATTAATTGATTTTTCAGACTTTGATCGGCCGTGGCGGCCAACGAAAACTCCAAATTGAACGCGGTTTGCAAATCTGAGCTCCTCGTACGTCAATTAGTCGGATTGGAGATTATTAATTTTTGACAAAAACACGAAAAAAAGACATGAGTAAACCCCTTGAAAATTTGTTAAAAAATGCAACTTTCTTAATAATCATCGTAGACTATTGAATTTGACTTATTTTTCATCAGAAAGACGAGAGAAATCGATTGCCGCTAAAAAATTTCAGCTAACTTCAATAGCAAAAAAATTAGTCAGTCACCATGAACATTTTAGAAAATTAAATAAATTAATTAATTTTTCGGACTTTGATCGGCGTAGCGGCCAAACGAAAACTCCAAATTGAACGCGGTTTGCAAATCTAAGCTCCTCGTACGTCAATTAGTCGGATTAGAGATTTTCAATTTTTGACCAAAACGTGAAAAAAAGACATGAGGTAAACCCCTTGAAAATTTGTTAAAAATGCAACTTTCTTAATAATCATCGTAGACTATTGAATTTGACTTATTTTTCATCAGAAAGACGAGAGAAATCGATTGCCGCTAAAAAATTTCAGCTAACTTCAATAGCAAAAAAATTAGTCAGTCACCATGAACATTTTAGAAAATTAAATAAATTAATTAATTTTTCGGACATTGATCGGCCGTAGCGGCCAAACGAAAACTCCAAATTGAACGCGGTTTGCAAATCTGAGCTCCTCGTACGTCAATTAGTCGGATTGGAGATTATTAATTTTTGACAAAAACACGAAAAAAAGACATGAGTAAACCCCTTGAAAATTTGTTAAAAAAATGCAACTTTCTTAATAATCATCGTAGACTATTGAATTTGACTTATTTTTCATCAGAAAGACGAGAGAAATCGATTGCCGCTAAAAAATTTCAGCTAACTTCAATAGCAAAAAAATTAGTCAGTCACCATGAACATTTTAGAAAATTAAATAAATTAATTAATTTTTCGGACATTGATCGGCCGTAGCGGCCAAACGAAAACTCCAAATT